>CM062815.1:143696458-144076836 GCA_031772625.1 Pinus tabuliformis | reverse complement strand
AATGTGAATGCGAATGCATGGCGATACTGAGTGTAAACATAAGTGAATGATCGTACATGCAAATGGTGAATGAAAAATTCAGAACACAAAACAACATGCACGTGGGTGAGGTGAGTTGCCGAATCAGTGATCATTCGTGAAAAACAGTTTCATGCATGCAACAGTAGTGAGATGTTAATGAAAACTGAAACGGTTTTACAAGCTAGCATGTATCAAAATGACAACAAGTGCTCATTGAAATCAAGTAGACAACATTCATACGAAGCGAAACACAAAAAGCACTAGAAATGCAACACAAGACATGGAAAGCGGGCTTACCCCAAAACATCTGAGCTGAATGTGCCGACGGCTCCTAGAGGCGATGTGGGATGTAAGAGCTACAAGGTTGATGATAGGAATGAGCTCTACAACATCTGGTTCATGAGTTTTAATAAAATCGAGGTTGTGACTCGCAAGCCATAAATCTAGGGAAAGCGACACTTGGTGGGAGGTTTCTGAAATCATCCTTGCATGTAACCTCCACTGCTAAAAATAGATCCCTAAAACAAGGGATGCCTTTGCATGCTGCCTTGGGAGAAGCAACCCATGCATGCAAGTAAGTTTTTCTTGGTCCCGGAGGGAACAGGTCAACTCAACTGCACATGCAGCAATCTACTCAGTTGGAAGGAAAAAATGCACATTTCTGGGAGGGAGCTAGGCTGGATACCTAAGAGATTTGCGCAATTCCTGGGCTGAGCAACCCTGCTGTGAAGAATTGCGCAATTTTCTGGATGAAGCCTGACTAGAAGAATTGCACAAATTTTGGAAAGAAGGATGGTTTCCCTCCAGAAGTGCCACATTTTTGAGGGAGTTGCTCAACCTGCAATTGGACCAAGTCTGGGAGAACAACCTGTGAGGGGAGTGCAACAAGCTCTGATGGATATACTATCTTTCTGTAAGAAAATCATTGAAGCTTGTGTAATTGACGAAGCAAGACATGCTGCTATGAAAGGTTGGTAGGGAGGCTCCAAAACGAAGCTAAGGCAAAATTTTGGAGGGTGGTTGTAGCCGCTACAACACTTGGTGACACATTGGTAGAACTATAGATCTCTAAATGGAACTTCTTCGTGAAAAGCAAGTCTAACACCTCCAGAAGTATTGTTCAGTTCTCAATTCGTCTTGGTTTCGCATTGGCTCGATTGTAAGATATAGCATCTGCCAGGCTCTTGGTCAATTGACACACATTCCAAGCCAAGGAAACACAGTTGTTTCGATTGGGGTTGAGGGGTATATTGGTGCACAAGCAGTCTAGTCATCAGAGTCTTAGTTTCATATTTGGTGTTGTTTCACTGCCAGCAGGCCTGGACAGTACCCCAGCAGAGTCACATAGGAACATAAGAATGGCTCTACTGCTGGTGAGCCTAGTTAGCACCCCAGGGGAGTTACTTGCATCACCTCTCTGCACAGGAAGCCTTTCTCTTCTTTTGCCTTATTTATTTTCATTTTTCAAACTTTTTTCACTTTTTCATTTTTCATTTTTCATCTTCGTAACTATGCATAACACTTATTCATTTCAGAGGCGGAAGAGGGATCCCGACTTATTGAGAGAAAAAGAGGTTGTTCCTGTAGAGAAGTAGTTTATGTATACCTATGACGTGCCTGTTAAGGTTTTCCCCCTCACCTTACTCTACTTGACTGAGCTGACAAGGATTAACCCAAAAACAACCGACTAGAGTAGGTGATACTAGTTAGCATGCAAGCATTGTGTTTCACCAAGGTTCGCTTCGAACAACACATATTTTCCATTAATGTATCATGGGATGAAGATAACAAGTTCTTACATAAGAGAGCGGACAACAAATAACCAAATGTTGATATTTGTACAAGTCCTCTCATAATTTACTTAGCTTGTTTGACGATTTATACATGGTTTCATGCGAAACTAACCTACGAACAAAACAAGCAAACAAACAACAAAGCAAAGCAAGTAAGCAAAAAATCAAGCAGACAAACAAACCAAAAACGCAAGTAAGCAAACAAACTAAAAGTAAACACTACTCCTACTCCTAAGCTAATGGTGCATGGGCCATCTCATATGAAGTGATACTTCCAATGTAGCCACCGGTGCATTGGTTGACCCATGTTGGTGAAGGCATGGTTCGCGAACAAGACAACTATGTGAACCATCAAACAAGAAAGATATAACAGTTAAGACAAACGCACTCAGAGTTTACAAGCGACCATAGAATAGAGATGAGTGAAAGTGCATGGCATGCATTCTATGGAGCTGCCATGGCGTTGTGCTACACTACATGTAGATGTCAAGTGTATGCATTCTCTTGACTGTGACAAGCAAGAAAACGTGAGAAAAGTAGACCACTTACGATGTGCATGTGTGCTTGTTATGTAAGATTCCTCCAATGCATGAGTGATAGGATCATGTAGTTCAAGTGGAGGAAGCAAAATTTGGGTGTTTGGTTGATCTTCAATGCAAAGCAGAGAGTGATGAGGAGCCTTGATTGTTTCAACAATTTCCTAGCTGGAAGTGAAACCAACCTCAGGATAGTGAGGGCCTGACATAACCATCAGCTCGGGCTGAAGTGCCTCTACAACCTGTGGGGTTTCAACTTCATTGACAGATAGGTCATCATAGACCAGTTTCTTGGACAGATTAACAATGGTTGAATCAACATCGTGATCATATGAGGAAGTAGAGAGATCACAACAACTAAGATCATAAAATTTAGGATGTTTGTTAGCATCCCCATGATTTGATGAATCCGACAAAGGGGTGGATGAGAAGCAAAGATGTTCACCCTCTTTGTTTTCAGAAATGACAAATGACAGATTGGATGGATTTCTGGAGAAAGATGTTCCCTCTCCACACTGTGATGATAGACTGACATCCAACATGTACTTTGAATGATCGGAAGTAGAAACATCTGGAAATGGGTTTTCACAAGGGAAATTAGCAGTGGCAGAATCACAAGGGATGTCAAGATGAAGTGATGAGGCACGACTGGAAGGGAGTCATCCTTCACTGTGGGTTCTTCTTTATATTCCTGCACATACTCATCATGAATGATGGTGCAGGTTGGCTGCATAACACCAACCCCGTCGACAACTTGATCCTCATTCACAGTAGGGGAGGAGTCCAGAATGGAAGAACACAAGACAGTACAATTCGGAGGATCAACAAAACACGGGGACGGAGGTTGAGGGAATGAATCCATGTGACAACCAATAGGATTGCAAGCCAAATATGCGCAAATACCAAGAGTAGGTGGGGTGGGAGGATGTGAGAACTCAACAGAGGTGTGTGCATGATCTCCCACATCAGTCTATGGTGGTGGAACTATTTGATGAGGTGAAGGCGGACAGTCACTTGTGACAGCAACTGTGCCTACCTGTGATTGCGTAGCTCCATCATTGAAGTGTGCTGAGCGGGGTTTGGATATATGAAGAAGATACTCAAGTCTTCCATCGATAAATTCCCAATCAATATCATCTTCGGGGAATCAGTATGCAATATTACAAAAGCGCGTGTAAAACTGTTCAACGGATTCATTAGGTGCTTTTCGTAATTTCATAATTTCTTGTTGAGTTCTTTACGGTTGAAGTGATTGAAAGCACGATCTATCTTTGTGACCAAATGATCAAGAGAATGAATATATTTTTTAGGAAGTGTGGCACACCAGTGCATTGGGTGCCCTCAAAGCGTGTAGACGAACAACGCACAGCTCATGTATTCTTCAAAGAATCCATGTCTTTCACATGAGCCTACAACGTCGACCATGTGCTTAACCAAGGCTACATGGCCTCCACCATCATATGTTTTATGTGATAAGTTATCCGAGAGATTTTCCAAGATAATGAAGTTGTTTCCATAAGACATACATTCTGGAAGAGCAACTTTGTAGTTATTCATGATAGATGTGTAGAGATTCAAAACAGATGTTGGGACTCACCCTATCATCTGGCCCTCCTTCTAGCACCAAAATGTTGATGGTGCTGGACCCGCCAACATATAGGGATATCCCTAGAAAGAAGCCCCAATTAGACCTTAGATCGTTTGGTGTAGGATTCCTAGTAATGGGTCGTATGGTAATGCATTGACCATGATTTCGCACAGAGGCAAGTAAGATAACTATGTTGGTAGTAAGGGTGTGATAGCTACAATGAGCCAATGAAGGTGCAAGAGAGGTTCTAACACACGGGGATTGAGATGTGTGTGCCCCTTCGAAACCTGTGATAGCACGCAGTTAAGAAGGGAACACATGAGCGAAGATGCATCACAACATGGGAAGCAAGTTAGCAAGCAATCCAAAGTGATGGTTAAACCAACAACACATTTCAGAAAGGTTCATACATACATACACAGATAGCTATACATGCATCCATAAGAAAAACAATACACATATCATTTAGAGTAAACCAAATAGCATAGAATACAATACAACATCTGCATGAAAAGTGTTGGCTCTTGTTATATTAAGAAGTGTAAGTTCCAATCATACAATACATCCATGTCGAACCACTAGTTCCAAAAGCGGAATGTTACAACCACAACGACCTACTCCTCCAAAGAGATGTACTAGCTCTGCGCAGTGGATAAGCCAAGGCTCGTTACAATAATATCCAAGCTTTATCCAAGATAGTATTATTGGAAGCTTCCCTGACAAAAAGCCTCTAAAATGAGTTATGAGGTTCTATTTATAGCAAAGGGTGGGGTGACCCTTGACATTCCCCTTTGTGACAGTTCCTCTACCCTCATGACTCTTCATCTACACTATGACTGTTACGTCCAACTATCGACACTTGAACTTCCACTTGACAAGATGTTACTTTACAATGCACATGTGCTCATGTGAGACAAAATGGCTTGAGCAAGCCATGCAAGGCATCACTAACACTCGGTCCATTATGGTGAGACCAACTCTTTGACATGCTTGTGATGGTGAAGGTGGTGAGTTGATGCCAATCTTAGTCATTCGTGATGGTGTGCATGCAATCCATGATGGCATCTTACTGAAGTAAACTCTTGCCTCCGTTGCATTCGGGTGCATTGGTTTGGCTCCTCCATCCAAATCGTCTGCTAGCATGCGCATGGTCTTCTTGAGTGTGGCCAAACCGGTAACACACTAATGCATAGTGTCTGTGTTGATCTTCCAGTCTATGCTGGTGGTCATGTGCATCAACTGTCAACTACATGTTCAGATCTAGTTGGACTTGCTTCTTGTCTTTGCCTCGGTGAATGTGCCTAATGGGTGGGATCACGTGCACGCTCACGGTGACATGCATGTTGCTGAATTCCCTTGCATGCGGTCAACAACACTGCTCACCATGTCTTCTCCGTGCCATCTGTTGGGATGGATCTATAACTTATACCAGCGGAATTTCATCCGTGAGTGCATGTTGCACCCCCTGTTCGTCTTGTTCCTACTGCAACTCATTCACTTTTCTATGCTGCTCATGTTCTTCCTTGAGTTGCTGCTTCAACACATGCAACTCCTTCTTTGTTCCATTCTCTGTCTTTGCGTGATCTTCATGTCGCTCCGTCACCTCGTAGCCTGAGTCTCTAAAGTCATTTTCACCACAAGTGGATCTGCTTGAGCTTGCAACTTTGTTCTGCCTCTGTGTTGTCAACAACCTTCCTCTTGCATTCGTTGCATCCGGTATGCTACCTTTAGCTCTTGTTCATGATGTTGCTCGCTATGATGTTACTACCATCATATCTTGATGTCCTTGTCTATGAACAACTTGATGTCTTTGCGGGTAGGCAAGTCCATAGACACTTGATCGACTGCATCCCCAAGTGTGCTCTGAACGGTTTCTTCGACTCTACTCTCTTGGAAACCATTGTACCTATACTACTAAGAGGCAGATGAACACTTGTGATACTTGGAGACATGGCAAGCAATTCATCAGTCAAAAACCAAAATGAACTTGAGAACTGATTTGTAACATACTTGTGTGACTGATCATGATGGTTACATAATTTTTGGTGGGAGGTCAAGAGACTGACTACCAAGACTGCACAAGGCACAGTCTAGGCTACTGGGAGGCTAACTAACTCCTGGAACTATGTAATGCATAGTCTAGTCTGGTTGTTGACTATTGGAATTGTGTAATGTGCAATCTCAACTAGAAATGATTGTAGGATCAGTGACTGCATTGCGCAATTTTCTGGGCTAGCAGTCATTGTCCTTCATAATTGCGCAATGCAAGACTAGATGATAGTCACTGGGCAGAAATGCGCATTTCCTGAGAGGAAGATAGAGCCTTCCCTCTCAGGATTGTGCAATGTTGTCTTGGTGAGGCAGAGTCCAGGCCAAGGTTGCCCAGACTAATTGATGAGCAACTAAAAGCGAATGTGAATGGTAATGCATGGCGATACTGAGTGTAAACATAAGTGAATGATCATACATGCAAACAATGAATGACAAATTCAGAAAACGGAACAACATGCACGTGGGTGAGGCGAGTCACCGAATCGACGACCGTTCGTGAAAAACAGTTTCATGCATGCGACAACATTGAGATGTTAATGAAAACTGAAATAGTGCTAGTATAAGCTGGGATGTATCAAAACAACAACAAGCGCTCACTAAAATCAAGAAAACAACATTCATACAAAGTGAAACATAAAAAGCAATAGAAATGCAACACAAGACATGGAAAGCGGGATTACCCCAAAAAAGTTGAGTTGAATGTGCCAACGGCTCCTAGATGCGATGTGGGATGTAAAAGCTGCAAGGTTGATGTCAGGAATGAGCTCTACAGCATCCGGTTCATGAGTTTTGATCAAATCGAGGTTGTGAAGCACATGCCACAAATCTAGGGAAAGTGACACTTGGTGGGAGGTTTCTAAAATGATCCTTGCATGTAACCACCAACTGCTAAAAGTAGATCCCTGAAACAAGGGATGCCTTTGCATGCTGCCTTGGGAGAAAAAGCCCATGCATGCAAGTCAGGTTTGCTCAGTCCAAGAAGGAACCAGTCAACTCAACTACACATGCAACAGTCTACTCAACTGGGAGGAAAAAATACACATTTTTGGGAGGGAGGTGGGCTGGTTTCCTAGGAGATTAACACAATTCATGGGTTGAGTAGCCTTGCTAAGAAGAACTGCACAATTTTCTAGATGAAACCTGACTGATAGAATTGCGCAATTTTGGAGCCCAGCAGGTTTCTAGATAGAATTGCACAAATTCTAGAGGGAAGGCTAGTTCCCCTCCAAAATTGCACAAATTTTTTAGGGACGTGCTCAACCTGCAGCTGGATCGAGTCTGGGAGAACAACTTGTGAGGGGAGTGCAACAATTTCTGATGGACAGGTTGTCTTTCTGTAAGAAAATCACTGAAGCTTGTGTACTTGACGAAGCAAGACATGTTACTTTGAAAAGTTGGTAGGGAGGCTCCAAAATGAAGCTAAGGAAAAATTTTGGAGGGTGGTTGTAGCCGCTACAACACAGTCATACACTCATGACGATGCATCTCACAATAACAAAATCAACTTCCACATGGCGACATCACTACAACCATGATCAACATTACACAACTAACATGCATGCATAACTAACACCCAACCCATCCAGTTTGAGGGGTGAACCATGCTCTGATACCACTCTATAACACCCCCCTCCCACATCTACCCAAGCAACCGGTTAGTCGGGGTAAACATGCAATGAGAGGCCACTTTGATATGATTCAACCTCCTAAGTCACATTAAGGAAGAACCAATGGAAATAGACCATACAAACATTCAACATCAGCATTAGGACACTTCGGACCCAATCCAACATTTATACCAATTAGGCCTTGGGTCCCCCTGAGCTTTTGGACCACTTGACCTATGGATGCTCTCATGCTATGGGCATGCCAGCGTCTAGGGACCTCTGGACACTCTCACAGGCCTGCAAACCAACATCTAGGGACTTGTTTTACATAGTGTTATGCCAACATCGTGGGATTTGAGCCACTTTTTCAGGCCCAGAGCCCAGGTCACTTCCCAAAATAGAATGACATCTTCAGAACATAAGATAATAGGGAAATGACAATGCGAATTAAATTACTTGAATAAGACCTTGATTGGACCCCTACTATCCATGATAGGAATTTCGTCAAACATATCATGAATATGTAATCTACAAGTGTAAATAACAGATTTGAGCATAGGGGTCTCATACTTAGATGAGAATCACTGAGATACATTGATTCATCAACACATTGATTACCATTTCATCCATTAGGTTATAGATACATTGTTCATTCATTTACAAGTAAAAACATGATGAGAGCCATACATAGCCACTATCATAAAACATATATATAACCAACATAATAGCAACATAAATAATAGTGAAATCATAGCCATATAAACCAAATATAACCCAATATAATACTCATAGAAATACAAGGAGAAATAACCTCATATTGATGATGCAAAATCCAAACCCGAGATGGGACTTCCATGTTCCACTTGACCATAGAATGGTTGAGCCAAATCTCTGTTCAGCCATTCACCCCCGTGACATATTCCAATTAATGTGGAATCTCATAGAGCACATCAATCCAAAACCATCTAGGGCTTCCAAAGGCCATCCACCTCAACCCATAAAACAGTGATTCCACCCCACGATTGGACATCACAAAACCATCATCAGATTGTTCTATATCCAAGCCTTCCATGGCTTCCAGAGTGTTTGTTCCAACCAAGGCTTGCAGGACTAGTAACTCAAATCACAGTTGTTTTTGGGCTTCTAGAGCATTTGTCCAACCAAGGCTTCCAAGACTAGCAACTCAACCCAAGTTGTTACAGGGCTTCCAGTGCATTTCTCCAACCAAGGCTTCCTGGAAATAATAACTCAACCCAAGCTAAGGAAACATGAGAACCAACCAAAAAAAACAAGGAAAGAAACCCCCAATCTCCATGCCGCCTATCTAGGAAATGGAAAGGTTAGGCAATCCACTGTCAATCTAGGCAATCCTCCATGGCAGTGAAAAATCATGATAAAAAATGCACATGCATGCCAAAAATAGTGAGGAAAACATACGTGCAACTCGATACTTGTAAGAAAATCTCATTGTAGTTGTTGATCTCGATGTCCTCTTGCACTTTCCTTCTCTTCCTTTGCCTTCTGTCTCCAAAAGCCAAGTATGCCACACCCTCCAAGAGTGCTCCAAGAAAAATCTAAGTATCAAAGAGTATGAGAGAGAGAATAATGAGAGAGCTCCAACACTGAACTGACAAAAGGTTACCAATTGATCCTCAAAATCCTTTTTATGAATGAGGCCTCTATTTTCTTCATTTTCCTCCTCGCATGCAACATGTGACCTTTCACCTCCCTTTTCTCCCAATTTCCATTATTTTCATAAATAAATGTGCCAAAATGTCATTTTGCCTTTCCAAAGCCTTAGTCATTGCCTTTGCCAATTTCCTTAGACATTAATAACAAAATGAACACCCACACTAGGATTTCTTGCCCAACATTCAGCTTGGAATAACTTTCCCACCAACCATGGTTATTATTTTGCCTTTATTAACTTTTATTACATAGAATTTTCACCAGTGTTATTACAATGCAGTAACATTAGGTGACTATGATAACATTGTAAATCTTGTTCCTATAAAGCGGTATTCCTTAGTTTTTGTAGATACCTCTCATGGTTTTAGTAGACATTGGTTATTGTAGATACCTCTCATGGTTATAGTACATAGAATATTGGTTTTATGATTATGGGTATTATACCTAGAAAACATTTAATTAAATAGTTATAGGATTTATCAATGTCACAACATCACCAATTTCAATATTTGTTGTTTTTCATTCAAACACACAAGTAGGATAGTTTCTATAAACCTTCAAGGTAAAGTAAGTTCAATGAAGAAACTTTATTGGTAAAAGATTTAAAGTGTATTAATTAAAGTTTGAAATAAAAAATCAATTTTGATTTTTCACAAGTTAATTGAACTATTATTATTTATAATATATACACAAACCTAATACTAGTAGCTTCAATAATGATCTATTTATGGGTGATATTAAAAACATACATCTTGCATATTGGGCAAAAGACAATTTTATGATATTTGTTCATATTAATGAAAATGTGAAAGACAAACCTAGTTAATTTTTTATTTAAAATAGTGTGGTTAGAAACTAACATATGAGAAAATAAAAATAAATGAAGAAATTATAAACACTTAACAAAATCCACAAAAATAACATATTAGTAAAAAGATTTGAATGAAGAAATTGTAAACACTTAACAAAATCCACACTACAAACTCATTAATTATTTTATAGATACATTTTCGAGTGAAGAAGGTTGAGTTTTTTATTTGTTATATATATAAAAGCATATTTCAATTTTTATCATTTTTAATTTATATTCGTTTACCCTAATTTTTTTTTTTCTATTCACTAATTAAATATATCATTAACATGTTATTTACATGAAAAAGAAATTACATATTCATTGAGACACATTATAATGCAATTCTATTAAACGTAGAACTAATGGAAGCTCATTCAAATGAAATGCAAGAAGTTGGTTTGAAGAAATGAGATTTAAAGCATCATATGCAACATAAATGTCAAAGAAACCTCAACCACCATAAGAGTTGTTTGACAATTATCTCATTAAACAACTTACATATATATAAGATCCAATGGATGAACATAATGGTGTTTAAGAAGAAAATCAAACTACTGAGAAAGAAAATCTACCTATTGAAAAAGATCATTTAGCATACTCTATATTAATGATTAGTTTTAAGATATTCTTAAAAAACATGCCCAATTAAACTTATTTTTTTGTTGTAAGCTTGGAAGGACCTTTTCATTCATTCATTTTCATCAAAGCAGGTTACATCCATAAAAAGACGTTTTGTGGCCTTAACCTACCCATTGGGAAATCAACTCTATTGGCCATCAAACCGCATTATATGTCATCCAAAATCTTAATAGTTTAAGTCTGTTAAACAATTCCTTATATGATTAAATGTCTGGAAACCATCTATTACCTAAATAGGTATAGTATAGATTACTAGCCGACATATACATCAAGAAAATTGAACAAAATTAGGTGTTTCCATATCCAAACTAACTACTACTCATAAGAGGACCCCATAAGGGTTGAGTCCTTAGCACTAGAACTAGGTAATTCAGACTAAATAAGGCACGAAATGTGTTGCTCAATGCGGCCAAGACGAACATTCTATTGCTGGATTTGGAATTGGATAAGTTGAATTTTTTTCTATATTGCTTGAAAACCTAGATTAGATTTGACAAAACCTACAGGAGAGGTCATGATAACTTTGGCCACAATGCTTTTCATTAGCCAGAAGAGATGGAAAGTTTGTTTATATTGAATAGTGTGACCTTGAGTATGTCTTGGGTCGGGAATTAAGTCGTGCTAGTCTTCTATCTGAACTTCAACTTTTGCCTGTTGATTTAATTTTTGTTCCCATGTAGAGATGATTTTTTTAAACTGGGTTAGGGTGTCTGTATTATAAATTTGGGTCACCTCGCTAATGATTTGAGCATCAGTCTTGCGGCTGCGTCTTCTCAGTTGTCGGGATAAGGATGAACCCCTGCCGCCTTGGTTCCCACCTGTCAACTACAACCTCAATCCCCATTTCCGAACGAGCTAGCAACAAGGGATGGATGAGCCATCTAAATTATCAACCAAACAACAGAGCCACAAATTGTTGACCGAACAGGCCGAGCTACAGTCCAGAACTAGACCGTCTGCTCACGGTTAGGGTGATTACATAAGTTTTAATAACCTGACACAATAACATGAAATAAAAGCAAGAGGAAAACTTTGTTAGGCTCAAGCCTTTCATAGAAGCTAAGGGTCAAATGGGACAGCCACCTTCGATGCTCAATATTGTTTTCTAACACCCTATGCTCAATTGATTCAATACACAGAGAAAATCCAAGGTTAGCATGTCACCTCAGGAAGAAGACTACACAAACCGACTCCCCAAGCCCAATACCAGTGAGGTCCACACCATAGATGTAATAAGTCAAATGGAAAGAATTTAAGCTCATTCTCATGCTTAGGGCCAACAATTCAAAGGTATAACCAACACCGATGAACAAACATTCCTCTAACAGAAGACTCCAAACCATAAATATACCATACATTCCCATTGGAGACAGTAGAATTCCAAAGAAAACAGATACTAGCATAGAAACAACAGACATTACATATAACAAAACAACAACAAAATTTCCAGTTTCCAGACAACAAGTTCCATTTCTCATGAGAATCGTATTGCAGAGATTATCATTAAGATTTTGAGAGACATTAGAAGAGTGTGCAAGCCGAAGTCAAAGAGGGGAGAAAATGAGAAGAAAATACCCGACTGAAAAATCCATGAACCAGAGAGGACCAATCTCGTCCCAAGAGAAAATCCACCTAACCTTCTTTACAGACAAGAGAGTGATTGCCAAGAACCTATGCTTACCTCCAAGAGCCAAACCCCAACACAAGACAAGTGCATGCATGGGATGTTGAGCCCTTCCCACACGGAGATTAAGAACCCTACGACTCGTAGCCACCTCACTTAGCATAACCCATGCGTGTAGCCACCCCACTTACCCCAATCAAGCATGTGATGGAATGGGGTTGAGCCACCCTTTGACCCTTTCAACAATCATTTGACACATGACGAGAGTCGCGAGATGGACTTTTGAGTTGTCTTGCACTCAATCGGGGATAAAAAACAATTGTAAGCTTGGCAGGACCATATCTTCATCATGTCCAATATATTACCCCAATGGGGGTGGGGAATTGAACAGAGGACTTCACATCAAGGAGTTCCCTAACAAAGCACCTGATCACCGTCTATCCACAACCCGTGGACACTATACTTATGAGTGATAAGTTATATTTATAATGTTTTAAACTTCTAGAATTTACAATAAGAATAGCTATCTATATATTGTTGTTTTATAGTAAATAGCAAATATTTTTAATACGATCTTTAATTTATTATATGGTGTACTTTGTAACTTCACTTTTATAGGAATCATTAAACCAGGTCAATTTAACTACTTTTTAAATATATTTTTTTGGATAAATATTTAAAAATATATACTATTTAGCTACATCTATTATTTATATATCCAATTAAAAATAATATTTTAAATATATAACATTCTAAATTAATTAAAAATATGAATAGGATTAATATTCACGGAAACTTTTTAATACACTACAATGTTTGATAAACATTAAGACTAAGCATATGTTGAGCATATTCCTTTGAGAATCAATCTAAACCCTCAATTAAAAAAATAAAAATAAAAAATCAAGAAATCTTCATCCACCATAAATTGAAATAAAAAAACTTAAACAATAAATAAAAATATTAAATATACTTAATAATTTTATAAAAAAAATTGAAATTTATAAAATACTACACTTATTTTAAAATTCAAAAAATTTATTACACAAACTTTTTTAATTAATATAATAATTATTATATTTAATATATTATGTATATTAAAATTATTATTTTTTACAACTACCTGTAAAAATTTCAAAAATGAAATAATATTTAATTTCTAACACCATTGTAAAAATTATTACACAAACATTTTTTTAATTAATAGGATAATTAATATGTTTCATATATTGTGTATGTTAATTAATTTCTAACACCATTGTAAAAATTATTACACATTAATTCATTTTTTTAATTAATAGGATAATTAATATGTTTCATTTATTGTGTATGTTAATTATTATGTTTCATATATTGTCTATATTAAAATTATTATTATTTTCCAATAAACTATAATTTCAATAATTAAGCAGTATCTAAACTGCTTAAATTCTAACCTGATTAAAGAAAATAAGCATTGTGATAAATATTTTAAAAAATAAAAAATTAAATTGTATTTAAAAATGTATTCAATTTTAAGATGTTTTAAAAGCATCAAATACATTAAAATTAAAAACATTAAATACATTAAAATGGAGAGGTTGGAGCTTATTCAAAGAAACATCAAAGACATTAAACTGGAGGGGTTGGAGCTAATTCAAAGAAAGTCCTGAGTTCGAACCTTATAGACATAACAAACCAAACTTTAAATTGATAGCTCCGTGTGAATGTGTTTGCGAGAGATTCAGGAGTTTTTATGGGAATTCAACGTTCACATGGCACAACGCAACTCACGTTTTCAAGAAAACGACTCGAATTAATGATGTCCAGCCTTTTGCTTGGCGGGGCCCTGGTTTTATCTAGCGTCCACCATCCTTGTAGGTAGGACGTGCATCTAACACATGGCATTAGCAAATGCCTGTGTCTATCTGCTACTCAGCGTCTTTTTCTTCTTTTCTTTGACTTAAAAAGTATACTGTTGTTTCAAATATCCAACGCCACACAGAGGCGAGGTGGACATATACTTTAATGATCCATAAGCTCATCAATGGCCTACCAGCCATAGTAGCTTCAAGGCTGATTTATACATTTTTAACCTTTCTAAGCTACCAAATTTGATGGAGGCATCAGCTGTAATAGGATTACTGCAATTTGAAGAAAATCTGGGATGTGGTGATACAAGCACCCTAGAAGAACCTGGCCACTTCACATTCTATTGATTGAGGTAAGAAATATTGCAGCCTTGCAATTAGCTTTTCCTCATCGGTTTTCTCTGATCAAGTCCTCTTGTTGCTTATGACCAATGTCTGATTCAGATGCCTTGTGATGCTTTTATTCTTACTTTACTATACAGTGATGAATTGTTGACTTCGTTGGGCTGTGGTTACTGGTAAGCTGGGTAGAGTTTACAACAATTGGCCCAGGTTTGATTCTCAATGCATTCCTGTATGGGCTCTACCTGACTTGGTTAGGCTGTGGTTTACTGGTAAGATGGGCAGAGTTTACCACAATTGGCCCAGGCTTGATTCTCAAAGCAGTCCTGTATGGGCTTTACCTGAGAATTCTGACTTGGTTACGCTCTGGTTTACTGGTAAGCTGGGTAGAGTCTACCACAACTGGCCCAGGTTTGATTATCAATGCATGCCTGTATGGGCTCTACCTAAGAATGCTGACTTGGTTGGCTGTGGTTTACTGGTAAGCTGGGCAGAGTCTACCACAACTGGCCCATGTTTGATTCTCAATGCATTCCTGTATGGGCTCTACCTGAGAATCCCCAAAGTGACTTGTCCCAGAATTTTAGATCCCATTCCTGTATGGGCTCTACCTGCGAATCCCCAGAGTGACTTGTCCCAGAATGTTGCTATTTGACAAATGTCACTCTCTTATGACGAGATCATCTCTTGGATTCCACTCCAGCTCAAAAAAATGAGTGTTTTCTTTTAAAAATAAGTGATTTTTCTAAAGACATATCTGTAAAATGTTGTTGTTTGACAAATGCCATTCTCTTATGACGAGATCATCCCAGCCATACTGGTTCAGCCTACGGATTTAGGCTAGGCAGGGGACCACCCATGGAGATTTGAACGAGATTTGAACCTGTGGAGTATCGTGACTTATCACAATGATGAGTGATGATAAATGATGAGTGTTAAGAGGGGTGTCTTAACAATACACTTATTCACAAACAATTTAACAGTGAACTTATTCACGTCAATCCAAAGCCTAATAAACGCCCTGCAATCCATTTTCTAATTACCTTTGGCTTTTTCCTCTTTTCTTCCGCCAATTTTTCTGAAATTGGAGGGACTTCTTCCTTTGTATAACTCAGGTTGCTTTGGCTTCTCCTGGCAATGTTAAAGATTCTACAGTTTGACCTTTCTCTCTATGGCTCTGCCTGGCTTGCACTATGGTGGGTTGTTTTATCAATATCAAGCTCCTTCTTGGGATATACATCCATTTGAGACCCGAAGGTTCGTCTGGCTCAGATTTTCTCGTGGATGGTTGATTGACACTTCGACCTCAAAGCAATAACATTGATGTGCAGATTTCTGGCTTCCTTGTTGCTTGATATTCTAGTATAGTTAGATTAGAGAGGCAAACTCTGTTATATTTCCCCCCTTGCTATGTTTTCTTTCTGCTTAAGTAATGGTCGTCAGTGTTTCTTCAAAAGAGTTTCATCATCATCTTTGCTGTTTGTTTTATGATATTTCTGGAGTTCCTGTATTAAACTGTTTACTGAGATTGTAGCTTGTTTCCAGGGATTTTGATCATTTGATTTCACGCTGCACTCCATTTTTTACGCCTACGGGTGGTTCTTCGTATTGGAGGAAACCATGAATAGACTTTGAAGCTCTCAATCAGCAAAGCTTCAAATATTTCCTGTCAAATCAAGGGTACAGTTCCTCATGTCAAAGGATTAGTGCCATTGCAAAATTCTGCAAATCCTTTGATATCATCAGCAAGACTGCCTGCAAGATGAATAGTAGAGATGAAAAGTCACATCCTTGGTTGTGGGACAGTCATATCAGTCCCAAAAATTCAGGATGGCTGGAAGAAAATTTGGAAGGTATGCATTCTGGTTTTGCCTTGGAGTTTTGGTTGATTTGTGCAATTACAGCTGTATTTTATATATTTTTTTGTTTTTATTTTGATGTTTGTCTGTCTGCCAAGTTCATTTTAAATGAATTGATACATGACACATTTTGCTTTTACAGGCATGGATAAACATGTGAAGACAATGCTGAAACTGATTGAAGAGGATGCAGATTCATTTGCCAAGAAGGCAGAGATGTATTACAAGAAAAGGCCCGAACTCATCAACCATGTCGAAGAATTCTATAGAATCTATCGTTCATTGGCAGAGCGCTATGATCACCTCACAGGCGAGCTTAGAAAAAACATTCCAACTGATCTCAAAAAGCAGTACGGTCTCCATGATGATTCACCTGCAGGTTCTCAGCATAGCACAAAAGTGGAAATCAAAGGGAGAGCAGCTGGGTTCGATTTCTTCCTTGGTTCCAGAAACACAGATGGTTCTAAAAAAGGTTATGGCAATAGTGATGATAGTTCTTCAATTAGCATTTCAGATGATTCTGAAAAATCACCAAAGCCTCATCTTGACCTTCAAATGTTAAAGGAGCAGAAAGAAAGATACAGAACTGAGTTTGAGAAAGTCCAAGAAGAATATTGCATTCTTCAACAGAAGACCAGGGAGTTGCAAGAAGGCATCCTGCACCTTAAAGAAGGAAATGAGATCCCAAGGAAGGAAGCGGAAGGTAAGTTGGATAATATGGTGAATCTACAAGAGCGGATTGCTGGATTGCAAACTAGAAATAGTGAGTTGGAATCTCAGATCAAGTCAATGGCTGTGCAAGTAGAGCAATCTGGAAGAAGCAATGAGATCTTGCAAAAAGAAGATGGTCAACTGGTCGTGGGATTGCAAGGTCCCGGCAAAATGACCCATGAGCTCGAAATGGAGATTCAAGATCTGCAGAAAAAACTGCATATCTCACAGGAAGAGAATGTTGCTCTAAGACTTGACTTTCAAAGGTGTCACCAGGACTATGAAATGGCTGAAAGCAGAATTAGGGAAATGGAAACTGATACTTCAGCTCAGAAGAGGCAAATTCACACATTAGAAGTTGAGATTGACAATATGAAACACAAACTGTCAGAGATGCAGGAAGAGAATAATATATCGCATCTGCAGAATGAAACAGGTAATCAGAAGCTATGTCACGCTGAGTCAGAGATCAAGCATTTTCAAGAAGAAAATGAGAGTCTTATGAAAGAAAATTCTGTAAAAACCATTCATGTCAATGACCTTGAGCTGCTAAATTCTAACTTGTTAAAGGAGAAAGAACAGCTTGGAGCAGAATTGTTACTGAAAGCAAGCATGCTGGGAGGAATGGAGGAAAAGTTGAATAGTTTGAGAAAGCAAAACCAAATGCTGTCTGTAAAGTTAGATGCTTCACAGGAGCAGAATGTTCAGATTGAGACCCTGAATGGATCAATCTTTGGCTTGCAGGAACAGAACAAAACATTGTCAGATCAGTTGCTCGAGTCCAGAAAGAAAAATAGCATGCTTGAAATGAGGTTGAGCAAACTTGAAGCAGAAAATAGACAGTTGCAAAGTGAACTTGAAAAATTAAGAGAAGTTCTGCAGAAGTGGGAACATGAGGCACATGTTTTGATCACTGAAAACGAGGCACTTGAAAACAATATTCTTTCAGGTAAGCAGCAATTTCCTTTTCCGAAGTCAACATGTCACCTTTTAAATGACGATGCAGAGCAACTTAGAGCATTGGAAACTGAACAAATGCAGCAAGAGACTTTTCATGAGCATGTTCTTGAACTTGAGCAGCTTATCCTTCATTTGAAGGAGGAGCATGCGCATCTCAAAACCGAGTTTCACAAAGAAGTTGAAGAAGGTCAAAAGCTCAAAGTAGAATTGGAAAAGTTGCATACTGAACTCGTCTTCTTTAATGCTGAAAATAAATCTCCCAAACTTGAGATATCAAGCAAAGAAGAACCACTGAAGAAACTTGCTGGAGATGATGATTACATACGGGAAGAGAATGTAACACTTAAAAGAGACATCACTGACACACCTGACCATGTCCAAAAATTGAAGGAAGAATGTAGAAAGCTCAGAATAAATATATATCAAACAGCTCTAATGAAAGAGGAAGAAAATCTTCTGTTGCGGAACTCTCTCAGAACATTGTTGCAAGAGAATGGAAAGTTGAAAGATGACCTTCAAAATGCCTGCAAAGAAAGTGAAGAGCTTGCAGGAAAGATTTCAGTCATCAAAGAAGAGCTTTTACAGTTACAGGAGAAAAACACGAGTTTAGAAGAACAAATTGCAATCAGTGATGCGATTATAAAAAGCCTAAAAGATAAAGCAGATATGTTACATATCAAAAGTGAAAAGCTTGAGGCTGGGATGGCACATATTTATATTCAGAAAGGTGAGCTGCTACGCAAAAGGGATGAAATTAGCAATCAAGAACTTTCCTACGTTCTATCAGAGATAAATGATCTTAAAGTCAATGTTCTGTCCGAGACAAATGATCCTAAAGTTGGAGTCCAGTCGAAAGCTGAGCAGACCCTGGAGATTGAGAAACTGCGAACTAAGATGATGAACTTGGATGAAAAAAATAAACTGTTGCTTGAAGATTCTTCCAAGCAAATTAATGAGAAAAATGAACTCTTGCAAGATGTCAATCGATTACGCAAAGAGAAACTTGACCTTCAGCAGGTGACACTGGCAAGGAAGCAAAGTATGAAAAGTATGGAGTTCACAATCGGTTGCCTCCTGATCCATTCATTCATCAGAATCATTCAAGGTTAGATCTGCTGTTCGCGCTGATGCAATTCTTAGTTACTGTAAAGACATCCTGGAAAAAAATTCTGGTCGTAGAAACTGGTGTAGACAATGTTAAATGTGCATAACCCTTTTGTCGCCGAAAATTTCTAACCGCCAATAACAGAGATTTCCATTTTATTTTCCTTTTTGAAATAGAATAATGGAAGCCCTTAGTCCAGATTCCGATGTTGTTTTTCAGGAAGTTTTGCCCCAAATGAAAACATTATCTGTTGGGTCAGAATCTGAGAATGAAGTTCACTTCCTTTGGCCTTCATCAGGTTTCCAAATTGACTGCGAAGAGCATCTCTCGTTATTCTTGCCCTGACACCTCAGAAATAACACCGAAGTGTCAGGGAAGAAGTCTTTGTTCTTAAAATCGGTAGAATTTGTTTCTGAATTAGCAATGTCAGTTTCAGTACTGCAATATGCACTCTCCATATGGCCTGCCATTTTTGAATCAGGAAAAAAATTACATCACTTATAGTTACCGTCTAGTCTCTGTTGATACAATCTCTGAAAAAGTTTACATCGCTTAGAGTTACCATCTAGTCTTTATTGATACAAATCTCAACATCAGACATACCATCTAGTCTTTATTAAATCTCAACATCAGACATACCATCTAGTCTTTATTGATACAAATCTCAACATCAGACATACAGCTGTATCATCATGTACAGAGAAAATCCGGGTCACCTGAAATAACTGTTAGTGATCTGTAAAGGGGCAGATTGCCATTCCTGCTTGGGTCATTAACATATTTTTTTGGATAGGAAGAAAAATAAATTCGTAGTAAATCAAAAACAATTTCAACCTGATCATATTGATTTGAACATAGATAACCTTCACAAATAAATAAAAATCCTTAGTGTCAATCTTCCAAAACCAAAAAGCAATTTCTAACCTGATCGTATTGATTTGAACATAGATAACCTTCACAAATAAATCAAAATCCCATACTGTCAATAGTAGACACTATAACAATAACAATGGATCATGTGCCTTCAAGTAACATTTACCCTCATTCTCATACATAATACTATGATGTGCCTTCAAGTAACATTTACCCTTATTCTCATACATAATACTATGATGTGCCTTCAAGTAACATTTACCCTTATTCTCATACATAATACTATGATGTGCCTTCAAGTAACATTTACCCTTATTCTCATACATAATACTATTGACCACCCTGATTGCAACCTAGCCTCTTGCCCAGGAGGACAGCTGACCCTTACACATCAACATCAACAATTTCAAACTCTGATAGACATAACATTTTAAATTGGAGTTTTTTTTAAATAGAAATTATCAGAATTTGGTTAATGAAATATGTACATGTTGAAATCCATGGAATTGGGTGAATCTATTCAGAATTTAATTTATGATCTTTGCATTGGGGGATTTCAACCAATAAATTTCACAATATTCCCATACAAAATCATATTTACCAAAATATAAGTTCCCATTGCTGTATTGGAAGAATTTGGTAAATGAAATATGTACATGTTGAAATTGGGTGAATTTATTCAGAATTTATGATCTTTGCATTCGTGGATTTCAATCAATAAATTTCATAATACTCCAATACAAAATCATATTTACCAAAATATAGGTTCCAATTGCTGTATTCAAAAAATTGATCTGAAATTATGAAATGAAATGATATTTTAATATTTATGAAATTAAAAATAGTTTATGGGATCATTAATTTCTTGTTTTTGGTTTTTTGCAATTTAATCATTTTCTTATTCAAATTGATGATGAGCTGGTTCAACTTTCCAATAATCTCCTTGATGAAAAGACAATACCAAGAAACCAATGCTAACATATTCCCATAACTTTCTCTAATGATAATTTATCCTTCTATTTTAAATTAGATAAATCTCACATTGTAATATAATTCAGCTAAATAATATTTTGTGTATATAAGTTTGCATTAAATCCATACTTATTTTAAGTTTAGCCATTTTATAAAATTGTTTACAAACAGATTTTGCAGCAAGAGACCAGTTAGGAATTAACTGAACAGACATATTCTCATAACTTTCTGTAATGAGAGTTTATCCTTCTATTTTAAATTAGATAAATCTCACGTTGTAATATAATTCAGCTAAATGATATTTTGTGTATATAGGTTTGCATTAAATCCATGCTTAATTTAAGTTTAGCCATTTTATAAAACCCTTTACAAACAGATTTTGCAGCAAGGGGCCGATTAGGAATTAACTAGACAGGGATTGTTTTCCTTCAACGAAAGAGATTGTGTGGGCAAATTTTGACTTACAATAAATACAATATTCCAACAAAACACAGCACTATATAAATTAAATTATTTAATAATTATTGATAATTAAATTAAAATTAATTAATTTAACTAAATAAATCTATATAAAAAATTAACTTTAAAATAAATAATAATATCCCAAACTGAAACAACCCAGAGCCCGGATCCAGAATGGATTCGAGAAGTGAAAATTAGCGTTTTTAGATGAAGACTCAAAATCTAATTCACCATGCGAAATAACATGCAAACTAACAATTTATGTAGGCCACCCTTTCTTGTAAACCAAAATTTTCTGGCAGCTGGCGAGTAATTCTGTGAGATTAGCTAGATAGGGTCAAAATTTTAACAGAAAGATACCTTATTATAAAGGTATTTTCTAACATTATTTTCTAATCGTTCATAAGCTTATTATTTAAATGCAGAAACAAATAAATGTGTTTTCTAACATTATTAAATAAATGTGTTTTCTAACATTATTTTATAATCGTTGATAGGTTTATTATTTAAATGCATAAATAAATAAATGAGACACTAAAATTCTTTTCTTTATGCCAATCCTAAATGCTAATCCTTAATTTTACTAAGGCAGGAAGGAAGGAATGGCAATGAAAGGATGAAAGATGGTGCCATCACTGTGGCCTCTTTTATTTGATTTCTCTTTTATTTGAATTTTTATTTTATTATATATTTTTTTATTTGCATTTAAAACACCGACATGAGACTTAGTTTGCCTTTCTTTTTCTCTTGTACTTTGACTTTGCATACCAAACATTACATTGTTTATTAATAAGGAACTCTTAAAATGGTGTACAAAACCAAGTTAGTAAGTAGGTAACATGATTAAGCATGAAAATGCTAAAATGTAAGTCCATGGTGTTGATATTGACATTCAAAGTCTGGAACTATTCTTTGATTTGAAACATGTAGTTGCATTTTTTTGGCTAATTGAATATGGATTTATTTATATTCTTTGTTTTGAAACCAGTAGTTCTATTTTTTTTTTGTTACTTTGGATTTATTTAGTTTTAGTTTGTAGAAAATATGTGCTTGCATATTCTGGTTATTTGAATATGGAGTTATTTAGTTTCAAGAAAATGCTTGTTTTAGATTTTGTTATTAAAAAATATCAACATGTTTATTGGTTGATATGGAATTTTAATTGGTTTTATTATATAGAAAATATTTCTTTCATGGTAATATAATTCAGAGAAAATTTCTAAACACTTCATTTCATTTTAATGATAGTGTTTAAAGTAAATTTTATATTTTTCGAGATAGAATGTTAGGTCAACACAATATTTCATTTAGGTTGAAATTCAACATTTAAATTGACATTTGATGAAAAAGCCTTTTTTGGCATCAATATCCAGTTAAAAATGTGAATTTGAGCATTTTTTTTTTTTTTATGTATTGGTCCTAATAAACATAATTTTAAGCAACATTCTTGAGCTAATATCCAATATGGCAATGTTCTTGACATCTTTCATGTGACATTAGTGATGTCTCTCAAGCAATGTCATTTTTTCACCAAACATTTTATTATAGTTAAAAATTAAGATATTAATTAAGTGATGTGTTTTCACTGCTACAACACCCTCCAAAATTTTGGCTTGCACCAAATTTCAGAGCCTGCCTTGGTCTTGTATATTGTCGTTGCAAACATTGAAATCCATTCCATGTGTTTTCTTTAAGTGTTTTGGTCCCTTTTGCAAGAAAAGCAAATTTCATTTTTTCACATGTTAGTTGTCGCATAATGTGTATAAGCTTGTTTTGGTGGTTTCAAAGGGTTATATTTGTGCAAATGAGTTGATCTAACCATGTAAACATTTGTCGCGCTCATTCCCAAACTTTTAAGCATTGTCGCACAAGTTTCGTCACGGTCATTGCAAAGTGTATCTTTGGCGTCACACTTGTTGTAAGCATCGCAAAGTTGTCGCACTGAGAGAAAAGTATTGTTCATGTGTCACGAATGATCTATGTTGTTGTGTCGCCAAGTGTTCTAAGTTTGTGGTCACAGTCAAGTCATGTCATTGATCACATTTGTTCATTGATCCCACACTTAACCAAATTTCAAAAAATTCCCAGTAACTTAGCCTCATTTGGCCTTACCCAACTGCGCAATGCGTAGTTCCAACCCTCAAGTTGTAGCCTTGCCCCTTGACATTGCGCAATCTACTGTTCCTACCTCCCAGGACTGTGCACTGCGTAGTTCCAGTGCTCAAGCCCAGACCTTAGCCCCTAGAATTGCGCAATACAACCCTCTAGTCTGGCCCCAACTGTGCATTGCGCAATCTCTAAGCTCAAGCTTAGCCATTGAGCTCCTGAGTTGCACAATTGCGCAGTTACCCAACCTCCTCTGCCTTTCGGAACTGCACAATAGGCTGAACTAGTGCCCATCCGCTCAGCCTATCACATTAACCTCCCAGACTGCGCAATTTTCGTCCTCAGTCCAACCTGAACTACACATTGTGTGGTCTCAAGGCTCAAGCTTCACCCCTAACTACATGAGCTGCGCAATTGCGCAGTCACTTAGACTCTCCCTCAGCCTTCCACCCGGTTCCGGCTCAGTCAGTGGATCAATATGCACCATCTTAGACTAGGGGTTTATTGGACTGATGTCATCTCGTCATGAGTGAATTGCAAATGCATGTTCTCTATCACACCATGACAAGATGATGAAGAAGGTGACAGAGAATGGAAACATGTTGAAACATATCTTTGTAGTTGATTATGCAAGCTGATCAATCAAGAGAAGACAAAGAGACACTAGTTTGCGACCATAGCTCAAGACTTGATATCATTGAAGACTCCTTACCTCTAAGCCATAAGGAGGTGGATAGAAGAGTATCCTCAAGAAAACATGTATCAAGCAGCAGTAGAAGTGGCTTGACATTTCCATGTCATCAAGCAGTCCATGCCAACAATGTCATGTCATGAGTTGTCGTATGCCACATAATTATTGTGGATCATGTAATTTCTTATTCAAAATGTATTGTAAAGTGGAAGTCGAAAGGGCATGTACAGAAGATGAAGAGTCATGTAAAGTCAAAAAGTCATAGGAAGTCAAACAATCACGAGGGTAGTCAAAAAGTCACAAAGGAGGTGAAGCATCACCTCATTGGTTATATATACACCCTCATTGTATGAGCAAATGAATTTTCGCCTTGGCTCCTTCTGCAAGGCATTAGGGAGACAAGCTAGTTCTTTTGGGGAGCAAGCAGTGGCTCCAATGCTCCACTATTGGAGATAGTGGTGTTCGTTGCATACATTGTCTTAGGACTTTTACTTAATATTATAAGTCTCGTGGCCAACACGCTCTTCTTCATGAATTATGAATATTTGTAAGACTATTCTATGGATATTTGTAATTCATGTTTTCTTTCATCTATGCTAAAGAAGTTGAACTATTTCTGTTATTTTAGTACTTATCATATTGAGAATGCGTTGTAATGGTTGCTATAATTGTTACATCCTTGTGGGATAATATGTTGGATGTTAAACATATCTTTCTTTATTAAAATGGTTGCAATGACCATCGCATCTTTGTGGACTATTCCATTGGATGTTAAAAGGATATTTTTTGTGTGTGTCTCTCTCTACCACGGTGGTACTATTACTGCTCTCCTAGAGGCTTACTTCCCTCTCCCTCCGCAGTTGAATAATCTGGACACACATACAACCGAACACTCACCAGGGATACTAACTTGTTGATCCGCGATTACCTGTGCATAACTCTTTTGTGCTGAGTTTTGTAGCCAAGCCAAACCTACAAGAATACATGGCAGTTGAGTTGATTTCTGGATGGGGCTCCTATTTCAAACGGTGTAAGGTCTAATTGGGACTTCACATCGGGGAGACCCCATTGGTTGACATATTTCCAACACCGTCAACATGATGTCACATGTATTTTCCATCAATGACGATTATTCTATACTATCAACATGTTCATTGCTAATAAAAAAATAAAAGATAAAAAAATTACAGTATTGAAATGATGGCCAGCCAAATGAAAACAAACCCTTTTTTTCTATAGAGTAAGAAGTAGGTGAAATTTTGTTGGGGCATAATTAAATTTTTTTGAATGCATTCTTATTGTACTAATGAATGAGTTGAATATTTTTTTGCAATGGAAAACAAAGTTAGAGAAATCTAACTTGCACATTGGTGCAACCAACCGATTGGCGTATATACAGTGTTATACTAATGAAGCATTGGCTCTCAAAGCATATATTGATCTCGATAAATGCAACTATTTGGGTAGACTATAAATCATGAGAAACCATCTTAGAATCATCCTAAATTTCTTGATATTGGTGATGGAAAACATTGTTTCCCTTGCACAAGGGCATAAAGAGCAGAATAATTAATAGACCAACAACTAGGAAAAATTTCTTAGAGCATGGGCTCTTGGAAGAGGGAAAACAATATCACCCCTTGGTAAGATAAAGAAAACATGTTTTTTCTCATTTTTCAATAGTTTTAGATATATTAATATTTTATACTAATTATATTTATTTATTTTTAATTACAAAGAGAAGAGTGTCAATGCTTGGAATTCTAGATGCTAGAATTCATAGTTAAGATGGTGAGGGTAACAAAATTGAAGTTGGTACTATGGAAGAAACTCGCACAAATATTATTAAGAATAAAAGGATAAATAGGTTGATCCAATACACTTTTGTTGTCATGGATGAGAATGCATCTATGGATGAGTTATATGAAGATATTCATTATGTATCTCTTACTGATAAGGAAAAAAAAGCCTTACACAATGATTGAAACATAAGTCTGATATATACCCTTTTGTCGATGAACAACTTGAAGGTAGTGGAAGTTGGCTATGTGTCATATTTTTTGCATGACTATCCCCACACATTGTACATGGTGTCAATTTTAGTGGGGGGGTCCTATTCAGGGCAAAGGATCCCTTCTTAAAAGTTCAGGGGCAACAACCCAAAAAAATCACTGATTTTTTGTGTCGACTTTTGGTAGTTTTTAGCATATAGTTTTTAGAAATTTTGTAGTACATGGTGGTTTAACCCATGGTTTTGTAGTTTTGATTAAATAATTATTGTTGTATTTTAGTCAAGGATAAATATATTGGCAATTTATGGATGCCAAGGGATATATATATATATATATATAAAGAGAGATATACTGAAAAATCTTTCTAGTTTTCCCAGTTTAGGTTTCCAGAGTAAAATTTGGGTGTTAATGTGCGTGTTTGTCATTGCATATTTTCTATTTTATCATGACTCTGTTTGTAGCAATTAATTGTATAGGGTTAAAACCTACATTTGGTATCAGAATAGTTTTGGCTTTAAGGGGATTATTTTGTGGCTAAGGGATTTTTCTTAGGCCTATGGTAGACCTTATTATAATGCGAGATCTACATAACCAATTATTATGGTGAAAGGAAATGGCAAGTACTTCAAAGAAATCAAGAAATTCAATGGGTAGAGTTTTGAGTTGTTAAAGTTCAAATTTGAAGATTTATTGGTGGACAAAGATCAGTGGATCACTATGGATTTGGATATTACAATGACAAGGATGTCGACAGAAGACTCGACCAAGTTGGATCGAAAAGAAAAGTGCACAATATGGTTGTATCTCTCAGACTCAATATTATTAAATGTTTCAAGAGAATCTACAGTGAAGGCATTATGGAACAAGTTAGGGAATTTGTATCATTCTATGTTCGTAGTGGAAAAAAAATCCTACTTAAAAGTTGTATAACTTGAAGATGAAGGATGGAGACTCGGAGACAGAGCATTTAAACACCTTCACTCTTGTGGTAAGTTAGCTATTATCTGTTGATATTAAGATTTCAAATGAATATGTGTGTATTAGTTTGTTGTATTATTTTTTAAAGTCGTGGGATGGTTTGGTTGTTACCATAGGTAGTAATGCAACTACTTTAAGTTGTGACGATATAGTCGCATATTTGTTATCGAAGGAGATGAGATAGAAAACCATGGAAATTCAAATCATAAATGCCTTTTCTATTTAAGGACACTCCCAAAATAGAAATAAATATAATTCCTCAAGTGGGAGATCTAAATCTCGAGGAAGATCTAAATCTCCAGAAAAAATCATAAAGGTATGTTGGAGATACAAAAAATAATGGCATTACAAGAAATATTGTAGATCCAAATTGTAGAGAAAGGGAAGGGATTTGATGATTATCCTTCTATAGAAGGAAAAACCTCATTAAATGAAGAAGGGGGTGTGTACTTGGTTTCTTTAAGTACACATGTAGATCATGAAGAATGGTTGGTCTACTTAGGGGCATCCTTTCATATGACTTCTCCCTAAAAGTGGTTTTCAGAGTATGGAAGATGTGATGGCAGTGAAGTTTCCTTAGGAGATGATTCGACAAACAAAATCATAAGACAAGGAAAATTCAAGTTGAAGTTCATGGGTGGAAATATTAGAGCACTCCCCGATGCTATGCACATCCTAGGATTGGAAAGAAATTTGACTTTTGTAAGCAAGATGAGTGATGTAGGTGTAAAAAGAATTTCTAAAAAGGATACTTGTAGGATGGTTTGAGGAAAAATGGTATTATTGAGGGGAGTTCGAATTGGAACTCTTTATAAGTTGCTAGGACGTACTTTCAATTATGGGTGCAATAGTTTCTTTGTTCTTGAGAGTGGATATCAAGGAAGAAAAACTCTTAATCTTTGGAGAAAATACTATGTCATGGCATCAAAGAGTGGGACATATGAAATAGAAGGGCCTTTCAGTACTACATGGTAATGGTATGGTAGAAAGCATGTCTAACTACTCTCTAGATTTTGATTTTTTTGAACATTGTTTATATGGGAAGCAAAATCATGTAAGATTCTCTTCTAGTGCTACAAGGGTGGACATGATATTACAATTGGTGCATAGTGATGTGTTTTAACCTATGTTTGTTCCATCACTAGGTAAACATGTGTACTACGTCTAATTTATAGATGAATTCTTGAGGAATACATGGATTAATTTCCTCGTGAAAATATGAAGTCTTTAAAAAATTCAAATAGTTTAAGGTTATTGTGAAAAATAAAATAGACAAAAATTAAGGTGTTGTTGATAGAGAATGGTGGAGAATTTTGTGAGAATAAATTCAAATACTTTTGTAAGAAGTGTGGTATATCAAGGCAAATGAATACTCCATACACGCCTAAACAGAGTGGAGTTGCAAAAAGGATGAGTAGGACGCTAATGTAGAAAGCAAAGAGCATGCTTAGTGGTGCTAGGTTAGGACATGAATTCTAAGAAGAGGCAATGGATATTGTGTGTTACCAATAAATAGATCGCCCCCATCAACATTGGATGATAAGGCTTCACATAAGGTATGGGCTCGTAAGAAACCTTCTCTTAAACATCTCAGGGTCTATGATTCTCGTGTATACATTCCAAAGGAGAATAAAGGTAAGCTAGATAAGAAAGATAAACAATGTATCTTTATTGGATATAAAGAGGGCCTGAAAGGTTATAATCTTTGGAACCCATAAACTAAGAAGCTTGTGTATATTCAAGGTGTAGTATTTAGAGAAATTAAATATGTTGTCAAACAAGATTTCCTACCAAGGGAGAAAAAACCAAAGAAGATAGAGTTTTAAGAATGATGAATCAAACTCTATAGAAAATAGGGATCAAAGTAGAAGAATAACCATATATTGTTATATTGAGGAGACAAGTTCGAAAAGAACGCAACCAAGAAGGTACATCCACCTATTTGTGTTTTTTTATTTTTGTCCTATAACTGTTAGGGAGGCAGTGGATTTAGAGAATAGAAAACTCTAGAAAATGGTCATGGTTAAAGAAATAACAACCTTAGACAAAAATGAGGCTTGGGATCTAGTGGATTTGCCAACTGGAAGAAATCTCATTGGAAACAAGTGGGTATTTAGAAAGAAGTTGAATGCAGAAGGAAAAGTGGAGAATACAAAGCTTGTTAGTAGAAAAAGGTTACTCCTAGGTAGAGGAATTGACTTTAGTGAAATATCTTCTCTTG
This sequence comes from Pinus tabuliformis, assembly GCA_031772625.1. Lineage (NCBI taxonomy): Eukaryota > Viridiplantae > Streptophyta > Pinopsida > Pinales > Pinaceae > Pinus > Pinus tabuliformis. Next base: position 144,047,292 of record CM062815.1, on the reverse strand, counting down.
TTTCCAAGTTAACTTCTATTAAAATTATTTTGTTAGTTGTTGTTGTCTTTGGATTGGAAGTAGAATGTAAGGGTGTAAAGACAACATTCCAGCATAGGTATCTAGAAGAAGAAATCTACATGAAGTAGCTAGATGACTTTATGATGAAGGGAAAAAAAGAATTGGTATGTAAGCTGCAAGAATTTCCTATATGACTAAATCAATCACTAAGGATGTGTTTTCAAAATTTTGATACATGTATATTAGGGTGTGGCTTCACAAAGAGAAAAGAAAATCACTATGTGTATTTGAAATTATTTAGTAATCATATTATTTATTTGGTCTTGTATGTGGATGATATGTTGTTGATTGGAAATGATAGGAAAATTATCCAAGAAGTGAAAACTCAATTGTCCTTTAAATTTGACATGAAGTATCTTAGTGTTGCAAATTTCATTTTGGGCATGGAAATTAAAGGAGATTGGGAAAACATGAAACTTTGGTTAAGTCAAAGGATATATGTCAAGACAATATTACAGATTTTTAATATGCAATAATGTAAACCAATAAATGTCCTTATTCATTTAGGTGTAAAGTTATCTGCAAAACATTGTCCCAAGACATTGGAAGAGGACATGTTTCATGTTTCATCTACTAGTGTTTTGGAATTTTGATGTATGCAATGGTTTTTACTAGATTGGGCATTGCATATCAGTGGCACTATTGAGTAGGTATATGTCAAAACGAAGGAAGAAACATTGGATAGCAGTAAAGAGGGTTTTCAGGTATTTGCATGGCACTATTAGTTATGGATTGTGCTACCAAGGAAGACCAAGATTAGACAGTGTTGGAAATATATGGATTTGTAATACAGATTGGGATGGAGATGTGGATCACAGAAGATCTACAAGTGGATACGCGTTTAACCTATTTGGAGAAGCAATTAGTTGGATCAGAAAGAGACAGTATGTAGTGGCACTCTCAACTACATAATTTGAATACATGGTAGCCACCCATGCTAGCAAGGAAGTAGTATGGTTATAGAGATTTTGTTCAAATCTTGGGTTAGTATAGTGAGTTGTGAGAATAGATTGAGACAGATAGAGTATAATTGTTGGGTCTTGAAAATGTCATTCATCTCCATTACACTTTCACTATTATGTCCATTATATCACCTCCATTTCACTACTATGTCATTACATTCATCCCACTTTTATTATCATTGGGCCACATTTATGTTTTTCCAAACTTTATTAATTCTTAGCCTTTTTAAGAGAATTTGTGGTTAAAAATTAGAAAATAATGTGCAGACGCTTATACCTAACAAGTGGGTTGAGATTGTTGACATGTGTAGGTTAAAATGAGGTTTTTAGAAGACCTTTATGTGGCACCCTAAGGCCAAATTCGAATTTGAGTGAAGATAATTATGGGATCATGAGGATATGTGTCACGTCTCTTAATTGTATTGAAACTCTAAGAAGACATATGTTTTATCAATTCCTATTTTGATTAGGACTCTAGAGGTAGAGAGAAAGATTCATAGACTCTCATTAATGAGATGGCTTTCATATTTTTGTATAAATAGGAGATCTCTCTCCTTCATTTGTTAGATTAGGTTGGCTTTTTAGTTCTTTAGCTTAAGAGTTTAGAATTGGTAGCTTGGAGCTTGTAGTTCTTCTTTGATGGCTTTGGAAAGCTTTAGAGAGCTATGTTGTACTTTGTAATTTTGAAGAATTTGAATAAAGCTTTGATGTTCTCAACATGGAAGGAGATGTAAAGTAGATGTCATGGAGCATATTAGATTGTAAGGTAGAGTAGATTTTGCTTTGTAGCTTTGCTTTTATTTCATTCAAATATGTCATTTTATTTCTCTCAAGTTTGATAGTTTAGATTTTCCATTCATGCAATTTTAATCCATGCAAGTGTGTTCAACCGGTTGATTGTAGATTAGTTTTTCTTTACATGTTCTTGTATTTGCTTATTAGTTTTTGCTCGAGCTTTTAATGTAGTTTTTGTATCAAGTAGTGATCTGAGATTTGCCTTTCTACTGAACTTTTTAGCTTTTAAATTTCAGTTGTTATGCTTTGATTTCAGTGAGATTTGTTTGCTGCTATTAGCTAATTTACATATCAAGTTCTTCATGTTATTTGACGTTATCTTCGGTGCCATCGCTTAACCTGAGAAGTTAATTGGCAAGCTATCGGATTATAAGTGAAGTAATTTGATTTTGCTTTCATTAATCTGCAAGTAGGTAATTTAGATATTAATTCTTCATGTTATTTGACGTTATCTCCGGTGCAATGGCTTAACCCGAGAAGTTAATTTGCGAGCTATCGGATTATAAGTGAAGTAATTTGATTTTGCTTTCATTAGTCTACAATTTTTGGTTTTGAGTGCAGTAGTTTAGATTTTATTTCTGTAATTAAATGGACAGCAAAGACAATAACCTCATTTTCAGTACTTCATCTTTAGCTTGATTTATGTAGCTGCATGTTTACACTTTTATTCAAGTTTTGATTTTATAGATAGCATGTTTTGAGATCTTTGAAGTGCTAAGTTTGGAAATTATCATAAGAAGCATAAACCTTGTCTTCAACTATACATGCACACTTGATCTTTAAAAGCATTTTTAAAACTTTAAACTAGGATTTCCATTGCATTAGAATACTTTAGGAGACCAACAAAAACAAAACCCCAAAACAACATAAACTATAAAACAACGAAGTAAGAAAAAGGGTTAACTAAGCACATATGGTACACCACACTTCATCAATTTACGATACCTGGATTGATAATTTATGTAGAGCAATTTAAGACGTTAAATTGACTAGACATTTTGGCGCCATTGCCGGGGAAGTGTAATTAGGAGACCTTATTTCTTATATCAAAAAAAAATTAATATTTTTTTGAGTATGCTCTCCTTTTGTACTTTGTGTGATCTGGAGGATCAGAAAAATGATTGTTATGTAAAAAAAAAAAAAGAAGAAGAAAAAGGAGACAAAATAAACTTCATCATTTTAATTGATTAAAAAAAAAACAATATTAAAAAAAAAATTAAACCCAACTGCTTTGATAGGTTCAAATATCCAAGATTGACTGGTTATGGTTTGTAGTGGTCCTCAAAACATTATGTCCTGTTTTAATAAGATTCTGCAAATTAGTTGCGGAATGCAGTCTGATTCTGCAGCTAACTGTGAAATCCGCAGCTAATTCCAAGGTTTAGCAGGTTACAGGCATCTAATGAAGAAACTAACCACATGGGCATCTCCAGAATCATCCCGACATGGATCCTATCCTAGTCACCCAGCCCAAATTGATAAAAAATCAGCTTAAGGCCTCAGTCAAAGTCCTGTTTTTAGTATATTTTACTTGAAGTCTTTGTTGCCTGAAATTGAAAATCATTAATCATTTTTTGTAAAATTTCACAATTTCAGAGAAAAAAAAAAGAAGGAAAACAATCTATGGCTATCTTCAATCCTAGCTTTCACTGTGGCCTCAGTAGAAAAATCTATATTCCTGTTCAAGCTTTGGCCTTAAAACGAACCTGCAAAAACATTTAAATATATATATATATATATATATATATCTGCAAAACGCCTTCTCTAGTTGTTTGCCTGACTCTTGTAATCAACAGCAGCAGGCCAATGTTAATGAAAATCTTTAGCGCTTTGAAAGCAACCCATTTGCATTCATCTAGATCATGTATCTTACTCATATGGAGAGCTTTCAATGGATTACAGAAATTGCTAAACAAAACTAATGGGAAGATTGTTGCTGAGGTGATGACGCCTTCACCACTTGTTATTCGTGAATCCACCAACCTTGAGGATGCAATTAGATTATTGCTAGAAACCAAATACCGGAGATTGCCTGTAGTGGACAATAATGGGAAACTGGTTGGGTTACTTACAAGGGGGAATGTGATTAAAGTTGCACTGCAAATGAAACACGTTGTTTAGCACGAGGATACAGGGATTTGATTATATGGAGATCTTAAAACATGAATTTAGAATGCATATCTCCTTACTGTCTAGGTAAATAGATAGCCTCGAGAGCAATTACATAGCAAATCAAACCCAGAAACCCGAATGTAGCAATTCATGAAATGCAAAATAGTAAAAACAGTAAATCAGGAAAACGTAGAACAGGAAAAAACGTCAAACTTCAACTGCACGATCTGGCCAAATGGAGACTAATTTGGGAAAAATAAAACATGGGTTTTTTCGGCAATAGGGTCAGTTAAATAACCCAAAAACGATTTTAAGAAATTCGTGGCGGTTTGAGATAATTTCTCGATTCTATGAAGTCTCTTTTTGCATGCCGCGTGAAGAAAAACGAGTTTGAATTAATGAACAAGCTGTGATTTAATTCGGCAAGGGAATTCTGATTTAGGAATCAACTGTGTGCTGGAATTTAGCCTTACTCCACCACGTCTCTTGCCTTTAATGCCTCCTGTCTTTAATAAACTTGCACTTCACTCTCACACCTGTTTAACAGCAAGACATATCCTAATCGACTACAACTCTTCCAAACTGATTTTTTTTAACGGCTAATTACATTAAGTGAACCGAGCTTTGCACAGATAAGTCGAGGACTAGATTCTTGTGAATCATAAGCTGATTGCATGCGACTATGAAACCCTCATTAGTTGTTCATTACACAAAGTTTTTTTCCTTTTTCATATCTTTGCGACCTCTTTGCATACACAGTCACTCCGTTTTCATACTACCTGTGTATAACAGTCACCCTGTTTTCACACAGTCTACGCATATAGTTACTCTGTTTTCACATATTCTGTACATACAGTTTCTTTAGTCACAGTCATCTGCTTCCATATACATTTTCATTCCATTTCCATATCCATAAACATCTAATTTCTATCCATGCAGTCACTCCATTTCTCAAATAGTAAAGGGAATTCTGAAGAGTAGCCGAGAACAAAAATGATGGGTCTCATTGTGAGGACAGAACCGAAGGAGTCATAAAAGTTGTTGAAAATATCATACATTTCCATTACTATGATATATTTTTATTACTAAAACTATTTTGCTTCATATACCATTTACAAAGTTTTTTATTTTTTTTAGGCAAATAATGAAGAAAATTAAAAAAATTATATATATAGCAGATCATGAATAATTGGTCTTGTGCACCAGCTATGATATTAGTCTCTCTCTCCCCCTGGTACTTGGCTGCATAAAATCTCTTTCCCAATAACTTAAATCAAAAAACTGATGGTTGTTTGTCTTTTAGCTGTGAAATGCAGCTCTGTTCCGCAGCTAACTGGCAATTCTGCAGCCATTTTCATACTTCTATGGGTTATAGGTGTCAAGAGACGAAACAAACCACATGGATAGCTGGGAAAATGTCAGTACATGGATGGTGTCCTATCCATTTGATCCAAATCAATGGAAAAGACCCCGGTCAAAGGGAAGTCAAGATATGTGTTATCACTAAGTTGCCGCATGTCAAGAAAAAATAATAAATTTGAATCAATGAAATGAATAAATTATTTTCTCACTTTTTTGAAGGTATTGATTAATTCTGAATTTATGGTGACAGATGAATGGCTAACTTTTTATTCAAGATTTTTAGCTACAGATATTGCACACATTCCGCAGCTAAAGTCATTCCGCAACTGAAAAATCTCATTATTCAAATCAGCCTAACTTTCTTATACAAAATCATATTTTTATGATTCAAGTATCATTGGAAAGATCTCAACAAGATCTACACAATGAAAATTTTATCATTAGAGTTTGAATGGTAAATAATGAAATAAATTGCTGAAAAGAAGCAACATTCAACTTGAGGCACTAATTCCAAAGCAAATATAAATTCTTTTGATTTTTCCTTTGAAAACTTGTTTCATTAATACAAATTCTTAGTTTTGTGTGTAAATATGATAACTAGAGAGATTGATAACCTCTCTCCTTTGAAAATCATACATTCCATTGCAGAAGAAGTATTAATTTTTTTGTAGGTTCTAGGAAGAAAGACAAATGACTACACGAGAATGGTGTCTCTCTAAGAGACCAATTTGTTTTATAAGAGGATGATCAACAACAAATAAGAAATATGCTAATGCAAAATCAGATCCAAATACTTGAAAACTTTCACATACCATTGTCTCCATCACATCCATACTTCATAATAAACCATTCACCTCATTTCCCTCCATATTTTCTATTTACATTTACATCCACTTTCCATTACTTTTTCTCCATTTATAACCCACACATAAAAGCAAGAGGCTCATTCACATATTTATTACTCATTGCCATTTTTTTTGTCCATTGCCATCTTCCATTTTCATCTTTCATTTCCTGTCATTTTCATTTCGCAAATAAGCCCTGCTTCAATGCAAATTATTGAGTCCATAGTCCTTTGAGTCTAAGTTCTTTGTAAAAACACCTTGAGGCTTGCATGCCTTAATGGCAAGTCCTCATACTAACAAACAATGGGAATACATTAATATCCCTTGTTCATCAGATCTTCTAGGTGACTCGACATTGGCAAATTCATTCGTACCTTGCAAGATATGTTTGGGCATCTTGACTTTCATTGTCATCAATGGTGAGAGTTTTCGTATTGACTAGTGGCATCCATTAATGGCCACTAAGTCAACAATTTTCTCTTATGTTCGACATCAGAACATCTTTTCACATAGTAGGAATTGTGCCAATGAGTTTTGAAGACATGAAGACTATTATTTTTAGCATTTTGGAGCAGATTCAACAAGTTTTAGTAGAAGCAATAAAAAGTCATCTTGACTCTTTATCCATAACTCTTCTTGTTCAGTCACTTGAAGAAGAATATGGTCAGAATTTTTCAGCCACCACACATACAACTCATCCATTCCAAAGGGTAAGTGAAGGTACGTCATTTTCTAACTTTTGACTATAGAATTCCATAAAAAGCTAGAATGATAATTGTTGGAAAAACATTTCTCTTCTCCATTTCATAAAATTGCCAATACCATCAGTTTGGGGGGGGGGGGATACATCCATATTCATATATTTCCATGTTCATATCATATTCAAAAGCCCACATACTCCCAAAATATATTAACTATTACATTGTTATTATGAGCATACAATGGCTTTTCAAAAAGTGCTTAAAGGATAAATTGGATACAAACACAATCATGGTTGTCACACAAGAACCAACCATCATGCAATCCAATAAAGATATACTTTGTAACAATAATCAAAATATCATTTTGCAAAGTTCAAATATCAAAATAGAATGCAACAACAAAATATGGTTGTTACATAAGAACCAACCATGTTGCAATACAAGAAAAAAACTTTGCAAAAGTATGATGTTATCAAATGATATCATGCAAAGTTAAACCAAAGCTCAAAGGTCAAAAGAATTAATGTAATATATATTGCATATCTATATTGTATGAGGACATGCAATAGCTTTAGTTGGGGGGTATGTTGGGTTTTGAAAATGTCATTCATCTTCATTACACTTTCACTATTATTTCCATTATATCACCTCCATTTCACCTCCATTTCACTACTATCTCACTACATTCATTCCACTTTCATTATCATTGGGCCACATTTATGTGTTTCCAAACTTTATTAATTCTTAGTTTTTTAACAGAATTTGTGGTTAAAAATTAGAAAATAATGTGCATATGCTTATACCTAACAAGTGGGTTGAGATTGTTGATATGTGTAGGTTAAAATGAGGCTTCTAGAAGACCTTTATGTGGTACCCTAAGGCCAAATTCGAATTTGAGTGAAGATGATCATGGGATCATGAGGATATGTGTCACATCTTCTAATTATATTGAAACTCTAACAAGACATGTGTCTTATCAGTTCCTATTTTGATTAGGACTTTAGAGGTAGAGAGAGAGATTCATGGACTCTCATTAATGAGATGGTTTTTCATCTTTTTGTATAAATAGCATATCTCTCTCATTCATTTGTTAGCTTAGCTTGGCTTTTTAGTTATTTAGCTTAAGAGTTTAGAGTTGGTAGCTTGGAGCTTGTAGTTCTTCTTTGATGGCTTTGGAAAGCTTTAGAGAGCTTTATTGTACTTTGTAATTTTGAAGAATTTGAATAAAGCTTTGATGTTCTCAACATGGAAGGAGATGTGAAGTAGATGTCATAGAGCATATTAGAATGTAAGATAGAGTAGATTTTGCTTTGTAGTTTTGCTTTGATTTCATTCAAGTATGTCATTTTGTTGCTTTCAAGTTTGATAGTTTAGATTTTCCATTCATGAAATTTTAATCCATGCAAGTGTGTTCAACCGGTTGATTGTAGATTAGCTTTTCTTTACATGTTCTTGTATTTGCTTATTAGTTTTTGCTCGAGCTTTTTAATGTATTTTTTGCATCAAGTAGTGATCTGAGATTTGCTTCTCTGCTGAACTTTTTGGCTTTTAAATTTCAGTTGTTATCCTTTGATTTCAGTGAGATTTGTTTGCTGCTATTAACTAATTTACATATCAAGTTCTTCATGTTATTTAACGTTATCTCCATTGCCATGGCTTAACCCGAGAAGTTAATTGGCGAGCTATCGGATTATAAGTGAAGTAATTTGATTTTGCTTTCATTAATCTGTAAGTAGGTAATTTAGATATCATTTTTTCATGTTATTTGACGTTATCTCCGGTGCCATGGCTTAACTTGAGAAGTTAATTGGCGAGCTATCGGATTATAAGTGAAGTAATTTGATTTTTCTTTCATTAGTCTGCAATTTTTGGTTTTGAGTGCAATAGTTTAGATTTTATTTCTGTAATTAGATGGACAATAGAGACAATAACCTCATTTTCAGTATTTCATATTTAGCTTGATTTATGTAGCTGCATGTTTACACTTTTGTTCAAATTTTGATTTTATAGATAGCATGTTTTGAGATCTTTGAAGTGCTAAGTTTGGAAATTATCATAAGAAGCATAAACATTGTCTTCAACTATACATCCACGCTTGATCTTTAAAAGCATTCTTAAAACTTTAAACTAGGATTTCCATTGCATTAGAATACTTTAGGAGACCAACAAAAACAAAACCTCAAAACAACATAAACTATTAAACAACGAAGTAAGAAAAATGGTTAACTAAGCACATATGGTGCACCACACTTCATCAGTTTACGATACCTGGATTGATCATTTATGTAGAGCAATTTAAGACGTTAAATTGACTGGACAATAATATTCCTAGCAAAGAACTTAGAGTATCATTATAATAAAAAGCATATTTATGTTCAGTATCACTTTGTGAGAAATATGATTGAAAAAAGTGTTGTTGGTAAAGGTGAGCACTTCGAAGAATGTTCTAGGTTCATTAAAAAAATTTCTTAGCATTGCAAGGTTATCTTGGTGTATAAAAACAATGGACATTGTTGCACTATATTTTTGATAATGTACTCTTCCAACCCCTTATGTGCAAAGAAAGAAACAAGTGGGAGAATGTTGGGTATGTGTTATATTCTTTGTTAAACTACATCCATAAGATATACTTTGTGTTGAGCGTAGTGGAGCGGTCATAGAGGGGGCAATAGCACCCCTATTCTGTGGGATGGCAAGAGAGGCGGTTTCCCCCCTATTCAAGGGGTTCTTAGGGGGGCTGGAACCCCATATACATGATATTTCCATAATAGAACCCCTGAATAAATAAATAAATTAGGTGGCTTTTTACTTCCATTTTTTGTAGTTTTCAACACATAGTTTTCACTTTTAGCAATTTTGTGGCATATGGTGATTTAGCCCACATTTTTGTAGTTTTATTTAAGGAAATATGGCTATATTGTAATCTAAGGTAAATGAATTGGTGGTTTATGAACACACACACACATATATTAATATTGTAAAGATGAATATATTGAAAAAGCTTTCTACTTTTCCCGATTTTGGATTCTAGGGTAAAATAACTATGTTAATATGTGTGTTTCCGAATGCATCTTTTACGTTTTATTAAGAACATGTTTGTAACAATTAACTATATAGGGTTAAAACCTACAACCTACTCATATGATGAAGGTGGGTCATCTATTTTGGGGTACAATAACCATTTGTGTGTTCAAGTTCTTTTAGTTACTATTAAAGGGAATTTTAGTATGGATCACAAGTTGAACTGGATGATAGGCTTTTTTTGTGCACTTGTTCCCATGCTTTGCCTTGATGGTTATTATTTTCCCTTAGTCCAATGTGACCCTTCTTGAGGCATATTTCTTCACTAACTAGGAGAGGCACAAATATGAGGCTTTGATTGATGTTGTGCGTCCATGATAATTCATACTTAACACCTTCAATATTACCCATGTATCCACATCTCATCTTTAGGTTGATTACTCTCTATCACCAATATTGGTTCCCTATTTTCCTAATTTATTTGTCTTTTCCCTAATATATTGATGCAATGAAAATAAAAGAAAAAGCATGAGTGATATGTTAAAATGTAAAATATTAGCAGGGGTAATGAAAGTGTATGGATAAAATACTAGCATGAGATCTACCCCCCTCATTATCCTTCACTTAGTTCTTGTATAAATCATGATCTACGTCAATAAAAGGAACTTTGAATATCCCAACCCAGATAAGTAACAAAATGCTTCATCTTTAAGGGGCCAATGATGAATCAATGAAAGCTTGTAATCCATGGTATACATGACAAAATTGATGATGAGAAAGGTGCACAAGAGGGGTAATTAAAGTGGCCAAGGAAATGGGTAACTCAGGTCCCATGATTGCTCCCTCTTCAAATTTGAACATTCAAGGATGTTGTGAATTTCATAGCTAGTACAATTGTGACAGCCCCACCCAAGGTCCTTGCATAAGTTGCATTGTAAATATATTGTAAAGATTATGCAATATTTGAAATAAATAAATAAATAAAAATAAAAATAAAAAAGACGGTCTGAATTAAGGGACACAAATTCTAGAGCTGATAAGGAGGATTACTTGCTTGGGATGTTGTGGTTTCTTGTGTAGAGGAAGAAACTTGAATTGAAAGACATCTATTAAATGTTGGTTGGTGCATGAATTCAAGGGATTGGTTCATAAATCAAATGGGTTGCAAGAGGAAGTACTCAGGCCCATGTTGCTTGAAAAACAACAAGAAGGAAATAGGACAGGGATTTATTAAAAGGATATTTCATTGCACGGAAGAAAGGATGCAACAGTAATTATGGTTGAGAAAGATGCCAAGGCAGAAAGCACGAGGGGAAGAGAATCCATGTAAAACAAGAAAAGACAATAGCGTGGATTCATTTGATGGAATTTAGAGGCAGAGGGGAGAGACACCCATTCGAACCTATGCAAGCTAGATGAAAATAGAGAAGAGACAAAATTGAGCATCCAACGAGAGCTTTTAGCCAGAAGCGTGGAAGAGAAAGGAAGAGAAGAGAAGATAAAGGGATGGATTCTCTATCCCTGGAGGTTGTTGTTGAGTTGTCAGCCTTTGGAGCCCTGTAACAGCTTGGAGTCCTTGGAGGTTGTGGGTTGAGATAAGATCCCTAGAGCCCTGTAACATCTTGGGTCCTTAGAGGTTGTGGGTTGAGACGGAGGTCTTTGGAGCCCTGTAATAGCTTGGGTCCCTGGAGGTTGTAAGTTGGGATGGAATCTATGGAGCCCTATAACGGCTTGGGTCCCCTCGAGGCTGTGGGTTGAGATATCAAACTCTAGAGCCCTATAACAGCTTTGGAAGAAGCCATCCTAGTGCAGCACCAAAGGAAGACCAGATTGACGACTTGTGGTTACTATGTTACAGTTACATTAGATTTTGGACTCCCTAGAAGGGTTTGAATAAGTTTATGTGCACCTAAGGATGAGGTAGAGTGCCTATGTACTCCCTATTTATCAACAAAGTAGAGGTCAGCTGGTGGGATTGAGGAAGGAGGTCCTCTAGAATCCCGGTTTCAGTTGATAGTTGGTGTTTAAATCCCTTGAGCAAGCATCCCCTCAAAATATGGAATTTGGCTCGGGGCTGGAAGCTGCAAGTAAGTGTGGTTGTAGTTGTCTATGGTTGGGTGGAGAGTCCTTGTCCCAAACTCAGTTTTCTCGCAAGTTCAAAGATAAGTATTTGTGTATGCTTATTTACCTTTTAATGAACCATGTTGCATTGTTGTTGGTAATGGTTTTGGATTCAGGGACTGCATCTATGTTGTTAATGCTTGCATATGTGGTGCATCTCTATGGGGATATGCCACTGATATATGTGTTGATTATATATATGTATGTGTGTTGAATCTGAAAGAAAAATGTTGTGTGATAATTTGTTGATGGTAAACGCAAAGCATATGATGCATAAATGTGCAAATGAACCACATGATAATCAAGGCTATGCTATATCATTGAGTTGGACATTACTTTGAATAAATGCTTAACTGTATTGAAAGTAGTAAATAAGTAAGCAATCGAGGAATATATGGCCCTATAACACAGGCTGTGAAATTCCTTAATCAACCCTGGGCATCAGCACAAAACCTTGATGTGGATTTGGACGTCTACCAGACCTTTAAGACATAGCCATGGTAGAAAAGGTTGCCTCAAGGAAGCTTGCGCAGTGGAAGAGCTTTTCCTCGGGGTGATTGCAAAGATCCTTGTCTAGGAATTTGCATGAGGCAGAGCCAAAGCCCCTTGACCAAGTCATGGAAGAAAATGATAAGGAAGGATTCGTTGCAACATAGAGGAGAAAATCCCTAAATTCATAGGAAGGATCATATACCCTTATCCCATTGAAGATAAAAACCCTAACTGAGAAAGCTTCCTATTGGTGCAACTGATTCCCCCCTTTTTCAATTGGTCAAAAGAATGCATTTGTGGCCCAGAGGTGGGTTATCCTGAAGAGATCAGAGTCTTAGAAATTAATTTAATTAAATGTCAAGAATTCGATGGTAAGTGGTGTTGAGGCCTGGGTTAGTCAAAATACAATGAAAGGAATTTTCACATTGCATGGGACCATTAATTCGGAAGGTTGGAAGTCCCGAGAAGGTTAGATCTTGTAATTTGTTTAAAATTACCGTTAGGAAGTTTGTAGTGTAGGAGCAGGAACCCTCTACTGACAGAACCCCGTGACAGAGATTCGGGCAAAGATTGAGAACCTAGAAGCCCTGAAATCCCCTAAATGTTTTAATTATAATTCTATGGAGCGTGGGGGACCAAAAGACTAGGTACCGTCAAGAGAAGGAGACAGAAGGACTTTTTGTTCCTTGGGTCTTTCAACTGAGAAGGATTTTCCCAGAGGTGGTTTAGCCCAAAAAGACCGAAGAGCCTAGTTCCCGTAAGATATTTAAATTGAGCATCAAGGTGCCTAGAACATTAGTTGACGGTGCATAGGTTGAAAAAGAAATTATTTGATACCCAGGATCATTACCCCGTAGTTTATTTTAATAAAAGCGTCAAGGTCATGGGGCTCATAAGGGAGTGATCATATTGGTGGGATAGAGGCATAAATGTTATGTGGCCATCCAAGAAGACTAGAAGCATGTAACTATTTCGAATTGAGATTTTAAAAGTGTCATGGGTCCAGGGTAGCGAGGATGGCATTAAGAGGTTGTGTGGTTGGGCTCGTATTGATGCAACATGCCATTAGCTGGAGAGTTGGGCCACAGTTACATAGGCTAAGAAGTTGTAGCCCGAAACAGTTTTGCGACTGTATCCCTTTTGATCCTCTCACTGTAATTATGAGGTTTCAACCGAGATTTGATCCCGTTGGTTTGGAGGAAGCGTCGAGTTAAAGGTAGTTGAACAAAAAAACAAATTACGTCATTCCTCTAATGCCAAAGGAGGGTTTGGGTATGTTGTAGCTTAATCTGGCTCAATGAAGAGGAATTATTTTTAATAAAAATGTGGGATTTCTATTTTTAAGTGCACTTAAAACAATATATGGTCATGATATGGAATTTCATTTTTAAGGAAAATAGAAGGGCAGAGGTTTCAAAAACTCGATATTCACCAACCGAAAGGGGTACTACTTATGGCCCTTCAGGAACAAGATAAATACTCATGGCTAATGCATGTGTTGTGCCACAAATAAATGCAACATTATTTAAACTTATTGGTCCACAAATAGTCTAAATGTTCCATTGGGGATGGTGCCAAACTTATTCGTGATGCTTTTCAACTTGCAAAGGAGAAAGCTCCTTGTATTATCTTTATAGATGAGGTTGATGCAATTGGAAAAAATCTTTTTGACAACAAAAAAGGAAGTAATAGAAAAGTGCAACAAATGTGCAGGGGGCAGTTTAACAATTGTTTCAGAAGTTAGTTTTTATAACTGATTAAACAGTTAGTTTTTATAACCGATTAAACAGCTAGTCAGTTGGGTCTTAGGAATGCAAATAAAAGTAAAAAATGAATGATTGTAAAGGGTTCGGAGTCAGAAAAAGCATGAGGCCATGTAACGGAAGAGTCTCTCAAAAGCTCAATAATAGTAACCAATTTTGATTCCAGCATTGGGATGGTTGCAATTGTTGTTTTCCTTCTTGTATGTAGTAGTTCATTTATGTTTTTTTCCTCTTTTGGAATGGTGTATGATGCAACGAGTTGTCTCAATTTAATGTTTCATGAATTTACTTGTTAGTACTCATGCAATTTAAATTTGAGACCCTTAAAGGGCGCTCCACATTCCATAAATTCACTCACACTATCTCATCTTCCCATAATTCTTTCTACATAGGTTTGAATTTAGATTCTTAATTGCCTAAGATTAAACCTTGTCCTTCTTTATTTTCTTCTAAATCATTTCTTAGCTCAAAGACCCTGCAATCCTCAATGTTTCTGGCCATTCTGGTTTTGAAGGCTAGGTTTTTGAATTAGAAGATTTGTTGTTGCTCTCATGGCCAATTCCTCTAACCACTGATTTTATTAGTTTTTCATCAATATTTAGATGTCCTGGGAACTAGTTCCCTTGTAGCCAGGTGTTGTCTCTAGGTAAATAAAAGGGTATTTCACAGAGTGGTATCAGAGCATCCATGTTCAATACTTGGAATGGATGGTCTTCATCACGGAAAGTGATGGTTTTTAAAAAGCAATATATATCTATCTATATATATATATATATATATATATATATATATATATATATATATATATATATATATATATATATATATATATATATATATATATATATATATATATATATATATATAACTTTTACTGATTTATTGCTTAGCTGTTCAAAGTCGACGTGAACTATTACTTGTTTCTTGCTAATAAACTTGTGCTAGTGTGAATTTCCTGGTGGATAGCATCTCTGTGAGAGCAAGATTATGGTTGTGAATATGTTGTTATTATTAATTAGGAACTCATTGCAAAATTGAATGATTAGTACATATGATTTGTAAATGGGTTTGCACATTAACATGGTTTGTTTATCACGATAGAAATCTCCATGGAAAATCCACGAATGCAAGTTCATGATCCTGATTTTGTGTTTATTTATTATTGGAATGCCTAACAATGTGTGTGATTGACGACACATCTAAAGTAGAATAAAATAGAGCAATTATAGTAATGAGGACCAGAATGGTTGAATATAATTTCGTCCAGTCACAACATGGAAGTGATGGGGTCAAAGCTAATGAGGAAGAGAGATCAGCTAGCCAAGGGGGGTGGAATCACTCCCCAAACTAAATGGACACTCTGAGAAGCCTAAGGGATGAGGTGAGAAGTTTTAAGGTCGATAATGAGAGGTTGGTGAGAGCCCAAGAAAGGCAAGTTGAGATCAATGTAGTCATCCTGCAAAGTCTCTCAGGTTGGTAGAGGCAAAGGCAATTTGAAAGGAGGGCCAGTCATAGCGATAGGAAAATCCTTCATGAATCAGAGAAGAACACCAATGGAGCAAATGGTGGCAGATCCAGAAAGAGGCATAGGCAGGGAAGTGAGGACATTGTTCCAAGAGGTTAACCATTGAGCACTCCAAGAAGAGGAACTAGCACACATGTGCATTGTTCAAGCAAACCATCTAGTTTTGTTGCCTAGAGATATCACCATTCTCACCATCACCATCACTTGGAAATCAAATAAAAGGGGCATATGTCTGAAGATATTAAGAAGGAAAAGCCACATACATTTGATGGGGATATGAAGAAAGTAGAGAACACAGAAGCATGGTTGTTAGTGATGAAAAAAAAATAGAATACATGACTATTCTGAGAATATGAAGGCTAGAGTTTCCTCTTACAACTTAAAAGGAAAAGTTGACATATGGTGGGAGGACTTGAAGAATGTTAGAGACATTACTGAGAAAGAGTTGACTTGGGAGGAGTTTGAGAAGCTCTTTGGAGAGAAATACCTGTCTGAACGCTACTATGATAATAAAGAAAAAGAGTTTTATGAACTCAAAATGGATCAGTTAACCAGTGATGAGTATGTCACCAATTTTTTGGAATTGTTGAGGTATGTACCATATCTCAAGGATGAGAAAGCCAAAATTCAAAGGTTCATCAGTGGGTTGCCTATGGAATTAAAAGATAAAATCGAATTGTTGGAACCCCAAACCCTGAAGGATGCTATCAAGAAATTAGAACATAGCTATGAGCAAGCAAGGCGCAAACCCGATATTAAAAGTAGCTGGAAGGGAAAAAACAACTCTAGACATAAGAGGAATTGGCCCAAGAAAAACTCAAAAAGGAAAGAGGGGAAACACCCAACTTAGACAAGGTAGTTTCAGCAAAGAACCAATGTTATTGTTAAGAAAAATGTGTAGCAACTGGCTTCAGCGCAACCCAAGTTTGAAGGCTAAGAACCACTCAAGTGTTTTACTTCTGGTGGGAACCAAAGGAGGAGATATTGTTCACATCAGTAGGATGTCACATCAAATGTTTACAACACCAAGGAGGCAAGCACGATGGGTAAAGTAGCTCGGAGTATTCCAATAATATATGCAACAATGGACCACCACCAAGCAGATCACCAGGCATCCATCATTGAGATGGAAGGTAAGCTACAAGATCAAGTCATTTCTATTTTAATTTATCTGGGTTCTAATTATAGCTATGTCATCCCAGATATTGTTGAGAAGTGTGGATTGGGAAAGGAATTGCATCAAGAACCTTGGTTGGTTCAATTGGCAATAGGGACAAGGAGAAGAATCATCCATTGGGTAAAGTCATGTGCATTTGAACTCAGTGGCATGCCCACAAAAACCCACTTGAATGTGTTACCATTGGGTGGGTATGGCATATTACTGGGCATGGACTGGTTTTACTTACACCGGACCAAGATAGATTACTATGAAAAAACAATAGAATGCTTAGATGAGTAGGCAACAAAAAAAGTGTTACAAGGCAGGAAAAATCTCATATCAATTAGGTTGATCATTGCTATGCAAACCAAACATAGCAACAGAAAATGATGCATGTTGTTTGCAATACAAGTTTCCAAGAATGAGGAAGATGACAGAGAAACAAAAGATAAGGAAGTTAAATTGCTTCAAAAGTACCTTGTTTTGTAATAGTATGCTAACATCTTTCCAGCGAAGGTTCATAGATTTCCTCCTCACTGAGAGAGAGATTTTTTTGTTGAGCTGGTACCTAGAGCAACACCAACATCTAAGGCTCCATATAGGATGAGCACCCCAAAGTTGGTTGAGCTAAAATTGCAGCTGAAGGAAATGCTTGACAAGGGTTACATAAGGCCAAGTGTGTCCCCTTAGGGAGCACCAGTATTATTTGTAAAGAAGAAAGATGGAACCCTTATATTATGCATTGATTACTGATAGTTGAATAAGGTAACCATCAAGAACAGGTACCCACTACCAAGGATTGATGATCTCTTTAACTAGTTAAGGGGAGTAGCAATTTTTCTCCAAAATTGACTTGAGGTCAAGCTACCATCAAGTAAGAATCATGGAGGAAGACATCATAAAACTAATTTCAGAACAATATATGGGCACTATAAATTTGTAGTGGTGCCCTTTTGGATTACTAACGTCCCTGCCACGTTCATGTGTCTTATGAACAGAGTGTTATGTCCTTACTTGGACAAGTTTGTCATTGTGTTTGTTGATGACATATTGGTTTATTCAAAATGGAAGAACAACATGGCAGTGTTACAATTGTTGAAAGAACATAAGATCTATGAAAATATTAGCAAGTGTGACTTCTTCCAGTCACAGATACATTACTTAGGGTGCATCGTCTCTATGGAAGGCGTATCAATTGACCCTGAAAAGATCAAAGTCATAAGGGAGTGGTCAACTCCAAAAAACGTGGATGAGATTAGATCATTCATGGGATTGGTAGGATATTACAAGAGATTTATTCAGAATTTCTCCAAAATAGGCCATCTATGTTGGCATTATGATGCATGTGTTGTCCTTGATGGCAACTCACTTGTATATGGTAACTTGATGAATCTATTGGACAGATATCAGAGGTGACAGAATGATGAACATAATAATGGTTAAAGGTTTGATACATGAAGATTGTGTTATTGTTGTCCTTGATAAACAACCTATTTGATGAATGGACTACTTAATAAAGGTATAAACAAGATGTGACAGAATGCATGGCAGTTGTGTTTACATATGTGACAAAATGCAGGGAAGTTCAGAGGAATCAGTTCAGAAGTGATGTATAATGGAACTCGCATTGTAACAGGTCAATTCAGAGGTAACAGAGTAATGACACAAAAGAACAGGATGATGGAACAAAGGATTATAGATCATAATCAAGCAATTGAAGAAAAAGAATGTTTTAAGTTGTATATGTTGGTTCACCTAGTCCAAGTAGCATATCCAAGAAAGGTTCACAAAACAAAAGGAGCATATACGTATGCATGCACTTTCACAAGAGGAAAAGCGTGTATGGGATGGAAAATTAAGGATAAAGAAAACCAAGGGTCAATACCATGGTATTAGCCCACAATATTGACTGGAGTAATGATTACTTGATCCCATCTAAGAATACCACGGGTTCTAAGTGTTTTTTTGGTCCGAAGTATTGAAAAAGGCTCTAAGTATATAAGGAGGAGAAGATCAAAGGACTAAGTGTGCAAGTAATGAATATCTTATGAAGAGATAGAAAATATGCATGCTATGGGTTTCTGATGCTTTACTTGATCTGAACTAAGTATGCACCTGAGTGTTTGATCATGGATGAGATCTAATGATGGATCAGGATCATGAGACCCGAAATGACTTATGATCTGATAATGGATGGGCTAGATCTGAATGCTAACACATGATTTGTCCTTTAAATGTTATGGTTTGGGTATGTCTGAAGTCTGGAATAGCTTCGAAGTTATAAGTTATTATTTGCAGATCTATACGCTGGTTTGCCTTAGTGAAGGCGTGTATACACGCTTATTCGTCACTTCCAAATAGTGTATGAAGAAGAAAAAATTGTTGTTCAAAGATGACTGATCTATCTGATCAGTGTTGTTGTTTTACCATTGTTTATCAATGATGTCTTCATAAGATCTGAAAGTAAATATGATTGTATAAGGAGATTGAGTCTGGTTGATTGATGTATTACGTGAGAAGGGTGATCTCTACTGCTATCTGTTTAGAAGTCTATAAATTGATAGTAGATCTTTAGAATGTCACTGATTGGCATAGTTTTTGGTTCAGAGGTTTTATGATTCAATATCTTTAAAGGTATACACAGGTTGGGTTAAAGGAAGTAGCGTACACATGCAGCTTGGCTTCACTGAAGTAGTGTATACATTCTGACATATGATTTTAGAGGTTGCAGTTGGTTCTAGTTGTTGATGCAATGTTCCATGTTCATATTTGTGTACTGGTTGCAGTGATCTATCTGTTCCAGTTGATTGGTTGAATTTTGATTAAGTGTCGGTTGATTGAGTTTTTAGTGATTGATAGATTCAGTTGTGGTTGATTTAGAAATTGATGATTGGGTGATTCAGTTATGTTAGAGGTTTCAATAATTGATTGATTCAGTTGTGGTTGATTCGGAGACTGATGATTTGGTTTCAGTTAAATCAAAGATTGATGATTGGGTTTCATTGATTGGTTGATGCAGATGTATTTGTTGGATGTATTGCAGTGGTGATTGATTTTGAGCTTCAATGTTACTAATGGGTCCAGTATGAAAATTTGATGAAACATGGCCTACATATTGTGTTGTTGTGTACTAGGAGTATCTAGTCTGAAAATTTATGAAACATGGTTCCTGGAGCATATTGAGGGTTGGAGCCTTCGGTGAGGAAGTCGAAGCTTCCTTCCAGTAGTAGTTGGTGATAGATCAGGGGGTTGGAGCTCCCTTCAAGTAGCAGCTGGAGAACGAGTGAAGGTTGTAGCTTTCTGTAGGTGGGTGCCTTCGTACTGGAATGAGTCTGCACCAGTACAAGATTGTAAAAAACTTATTCTTTATATTAAAAAGAAGACATAGAAAATGGTAGCATGTGGTTTTTCTCCCGCGTTGGGTTTCCACCTTAAATCTTAGTGTTCAAGTGTGTTTCTTATGTGTGATGGTTTATTTATTACAACACATG
The DNA here is from genome assembly GCA_031772625.1 of Pinus tabuliformis. Taxonomy (NCBI): domain Eukaryota; kingdom Viridiplantae; phylum Streptophyta; class Pinopsida; order Pinales; family Pinaceae; genus Pinus; species Pinus tabuliformis. The sequence continues at coordinate 144,026,883 of CM062815.1, read as the reverse complement.
GTTAATGTTTATCTAATGGTTAATAAAGTAGTAATGCACTAGCAGAAGATAAACATATGATGGATTAACTGAATTATAAGTTCACTGGATATACGCTGATTAGCTTAAGAACAGTGGCATGCAAACACAGGTTCAATTTAGTAAAGTCGCGTATAGAAATCTGAATATGAAATGTAAAAGGTTATTGATTTGTAAATATTGATTCACCCCCCCCCCCCCCCCCCCCCCCCCCAGTATTTTTCCCAACAATTGGTATTAGAGTAGGTCCTTTGGCAGAGGCTTGATTGGTTGAAGGAGATCCGTTGTAACAATGGGAAAGAAGCAAAAGAAGAAAGCACCTCAGAAGAAGAAGACATCTCGAAGGAACAGTGACCACAAGAGAGATAATTGGTTATTAGGTGGAAGTGAGTATTCAAATTCATAATCACTTCAGATTGAAGATGAACAAGCAAAAGAATTATTAGGTACAAATTTTTGGTATTTTGGTGATACATTTCTCTGTTCATGCAATATTGATGATAAGGAAAGTGACAGTGAAACAACTGAATTTTCTCTTATGGGTGAAAGTGAAAGAAATATAGAGGTAGAAGTTAAAAGGATCACAGACAAAATTAGAGATCAACAAGATCTATTTGACAAAAGGGAGTGTACCTACAAAGAAGAGATTACTAGGTTAAAAACTCAGTTGGAGGAAGGAAACAAAATAAAGAAGCAGTACAAAGAAAAGGAAGATCAAAGTCAAAGGTTGCAGGATGAAGTGACATCATTGAGAAATGAAGTGAATGAAAAGGATACAACAACCAAGGAACTTATAGAAAGAACCAGTTACTGTGAAGGTCTTGAAGTTGTGGTCGTCTCTCTAAAAGAAGATCTTAAAAATTCAAATAAGCAGAATGAAGAACTACTTCAAGCATTTGAAGAACAAGAAAATGAGGTTCTCAAATTAAGGCAACAAGTGGAAGAAGGAAGAAAATTTGAAGAAATCATGAAGAAGTAGTATCTTGAAAAGGAAGAGCAATATTAAGTTGAGGTAAATATCCTAAAAGGTAAATTAGAAGAAAAGGATAAACTTTTATGATTTCAAGATAGTACTAAGATTTTGGATAATATTCTTAGTAGTCAAAGGTCTCCTACCATCAAATCTGGTCTTGGTTTTCATGAAACTGTTAAAGGTGAATCTAGCTCACAAACTGAAGAAAGGAATTCTAATGCAAAATTTGAAATGCTCAACAAGGAGATAAGAGGTCAACCCCATCAACAACCAAGGAAAGAAAGTCTTCAAAGAAAATCATTTACTCCTAACTATGGAAGTGTTAATCGATTCTTTCCTCTGATGAATAATGTTGAATTTTTTATATGTCATAATTTTGGACATGTTGCAACCAGATGCAAAAGTAGAATGGTTCAAGCTAATAACCGTCACTCAAAAAGATCATCAGCTTCCAGGTACTCTATGGGATATTTTTTTCTTGCATTATGCTTGGTCACAAAGCCATTGATTTCTATAGAAGGAATATGAAACATATAAGATGTTATGCTTGTAACAAGTTTGGGCATATAGCAAAATAATGCAGGGACAAGTCTATGGATCGTCGTAGACAATATGGTAAGCAATCAAATAAGAATATTTATATCAGAAAATCTAAAAAATATGAATCCACCAAGAATCAAGAAAAGGAAGATCAGATAAGGTGTGATCTTGCTCTCTGCTCATTCAAAGACAAATATGATAGTGGATGTGCTCATCACATGACTGGAGACAAGAGAAAAATGGAGCCTCTGATGAAGAACCATCATGGTAATGATATTCTTGGAACTAATGCTTTAGCAAAAGTTCTAGGACCAAGTACAGTCAGAAAATACTCAGGAGGAACTGAAAGTATGAAACTTCAGTGTTCTAATTCTCATACGCAAATATTATGAAGATAAGTAGCGTATATATGCTAGTTTGAAACTACACAGTAGCGTATATGTTGGTTTGATGAAGAAGAAATGGGTCAGACTCAGAAAAAGGGTCTGATATGGTTCAAACAATTATCAATTGTCTTTTCTGGATTGATGTTTGATGACTACAGTCTGTGGATGTTATTTAGAAGTGATTTTGAACCTCATAAGTTGTTGATGACTTGATGTATAACTAGTTGATGATGATGCCTTGATGATTCTTACTGATATTTGCAATGATCAAATATGACAGTGAACAATTGGCACAGGTTCAGGGGGAGAATATGCTATGCTACTAATAATGCATTGTTGGAATTATGTTTTGGTACATAATGGCTCTTATCAATGATGATGATGCTTATGTTGTTGAAATGTTTAAGTGATGCATCATGCTATGTTGCAGTCATGGGTTGCCTATGATGAAATCTCATATGATACTTTGCTTGAGCCACATAGTTGTTATTCATATCAGATTTATGGATGATTGTGGACGACTCTTTTGATGATTCATATAGTACATATGATATGTTGCTTACATGGTGATCTTCATAAGTTCAAGGAGAAGAACAAATCTTGAGTACACAACTTCATTATTTGATAAGTGTCACTCATTTCTTTTATGTTGTTGTCATCATGCCTTCAAAGATACATAAATTTCATATGGTGCAGTTATGGATGAGGATTCCTATAGTTCTTGGATCTCACATGGTATATTGGTTGAGGATTGTTGCACTTGATGGTGTAAAGAAAGATTGAAAAAATGAATGTGAGCTCTCGGTTTGTTTTTTACATTGATGAAAATCTAGATACACATAATGTTGGATGCATGGATGATTACTTAAGTTGCATATTGGTAAATATTGTTGGTTGGCCAAGAGAATGGTGTTATTGCAGGTTTCATGAAGACATAGCCATTTTAAGACATAGATATTCGAAGACATGGCTTACTTAGTCACATAATGATACTTTATGATGATAGGTTTCATTCTCACATATGTTGTTTATGATGGTTGATGCTTATCAAATGTGGGATGTTGAAAAAATCCCTAGTGAAGATACATGGATGATATATTGAGGGTTGTTATGGAAAGATCATGCAATTCTTGATACAATGATGATGGTATAGTCATGGAGGATGACTATGGTGTTTTCACATACATATGATATGATGTGAATGGTTTTTTATTACTACTTGGCGATATGACATGTGCTTAGTTGATTCATGGAAGGATATGTTAAGGATTTTCCTCTAAGGAAACAGAGCAAGTTGATCTTGATAAGATCAAGAGGATGAGTTGATATCTATATGCGGCATAATTTGTTACAGGTTGATGATATTTACATTATCATATCTTGTGAACTGATGATGGACATATACATGTTACTGTTCTAGATGCTATTGACAGATGCTTATGGTGCAAATCATATATGGTGTATAATAGTTGTTGATGACTATCATGGTCTTGTTTATATTTTTGGTCGTTGTTATAAATTTCATTTATATCATTTGATGTAAAGGTCATGTAAAGACCTATAATGTAATAATTTTTATATTCAGTCATATAAGAACTTTTGAGATCATGTCAAATATGTAATCCCACTTGGTTGAGTGGTTGAGTCATTTGGTGTATCCCCACTTGGTTGGGTGATTGATGTATGTATGAGTCATTGGTGATAGGAAGGTCATACTCACATAGTTGAGTTATAGAGTCATGTTATTCTTTCAAAAATATTTCTGCAGACTCTGCATATGCTCAGGGGGAGCATGGATGGTATAGTGCATCTCAGCATGTACTAAGGGGGAGTTTGATTAGAGAATTCAGCATGTGCCTAGGGGGAGCATGATTAGTGTTCATATTCAGCAGTTCAGATATGGAAGTCTTCATTTAACATTGGTCATCCCTTTGCCCTTGATGTCAAAGGGGGAGAGTAGCTTGGTGTTTGGAGAGTAGCTTGATGTTTTGAAAAGCTTGGTGCTTGTCTTGATGTTATTTATAGGTTGTGGTGACCAAACACCAAAGTGGTTGCCATCAAGTCCAAAGGGGGAGATTGTTGGAATTATGATGCATGTGTTGTCCTTGATGGAAACTCACTTGTATATGGTAACTTGATGAATCTATTGGATAGGTATCAGAGGTGACAAAATGATGAACAAAATAATGGTTAAAGGTTTGATACAGGAATATTGTGTTAGTGTTGCCTTTGATAGACAAACTATTTGATGAATGGAATACTTGATAAAGGTATAAACAGGATGTGATAGAATGCATGGCAGTTTTGTTTACAGATGTGACAAAATGCAGAGAAGTTCAAAGGAATTGGTTCATAAGTGATGAATAATGGAAACTCACATTGTAACAGGTCAATTTAGAGGTAACAAAGTAATGGCACAGAAGAACAAGGTGATGGAACAAAGCATTACAAATCAGAATCAAGCAATTGAAGAAAAAGAATGTTTTAAGTTGTATACGTTGGTTCACCTAGTCTAAGTAGCTTATACAAGTAGGTTCACAGAACAAAATGAGCGTATACGTATGCACGCACTTTCACAAGAGGAAAATCACGTATGGGATGGAAAATTAAGGATAAATAATACCAAGGGTCAATACCAGGGTATTAGCCCACAATATTGAGTGGAGTAACGGTTACTTGATCCCGTCTAAGAATACCATAGGTTCTAAGCATTTTTTGGTCCAAGGTACTGAAAAAGGCTCTAAGTATATAAGGAGGAGAAGATCAAAGGACTAAGTGTGCAAGTAATGAATATCTTATGAAGAGTTAGAAAATATGCATGTTATGGGTTTCTTATGCTTTACTTGATCTAAACTAAGTATGCACCTGAGTGTTTGATGATGGATGAGATCTAATGATGGATCAGGATCATGAGACCTGAAATGGCTTATCATTGTATGATCTGATAATGAATGGGATAGATCTAAATGCTAACACATGTTTTTTCCTTTCAATGTTATGATATGTGGATGTTTGAAGTCTGGAATAGTTGCGAAGTTATAAGTTATTATTTGCAGATCTATAAGTTGGTTCGCCTTGGTGAAGGCATGTATACACGCTTATTCAACACTTCCAAGTAGCGTATGCAGAAGAAAAACTTGTTGTTCAGAGATGACTGATCTATCTTATCGGTGATGTTGTTTTACTGTTGTTTATCAATGGTGTCTTCATAAGATCTGAAAGTAAATCTGATTGTATAAGGAGATTGAGTCTGGTTGATTGATTGATTAAGTGAGAATGGTGATATCTACTGCTATTTGGTTAGAAATCTATAAATTGACAATAGATCTTCAGAATGTCACTGATTGGCACAGTTTGTGGTTCAGAGGTTTTATGATTCAGTATCTTTAGAGGTATACGTAGGTTGGGTTAAAGGAAGTAACATATACATGCAGGTTGCCTTCATTGAAGTACCATATACATTCTGACATATGATTTTTGAGGTTGCAGTTGGTTCTGGTTGTTGATGCAGTGTTCTGGGTTCGGATTTGTGTACTGGTTACAGGGATTTGTTTGTTCCAGTTGATTAGTTGAATTTTGATTAAGTGTCGATTGATTGAGTTTTCAATGATTGATTGATTCAGTTGTGGTTGATTCAGATGATGATTGGGTGATTCAGTTATGTTAGAGGTTTCAGTAATTGATTGATTCAGTTGTGGTTGATTTAGAGATTTATGATTAGGTTTCAGTTATGATTGGGTTTCAGTTATTGGTTGATGCAGATGTATTTGTTGGATGTATTGCAGTAGTGATTGATTTTGAGCTTCAATGTTACTGATGGGTCTAGTATGAAAATTTGATGAAACGTGGCCTACATATTTTGTTGTTGTGTACCAGGAGTATCGAGTTTGAAAATTTATGAAACATGGTCCCTGGAGGATATTGAGGGTTGGAACTCCCTTCCAGTAGTAGTTGGAGAATGAGTGAAGGTTGTAGCCTTCTGCAGGTGGGTGCCTATGTACTAGTATGAGTCTACACCAGTACAAGATTGTAAACAACTTATTATTTATATTAAAAAGAAGACAGAGACAACATCAGCAGGTGGTTTTTCTCCCGCATTGGGTCTCCACCTTAAATCTTGGTGTTCATGTGTGTTGCTTATGTGTGATGGTTTATTTATTACAGCACATGGTTAATTTTGATCTAATGGTTAATAAAGTATTAATGCATTAGCTTAAGATAAACATATGATGGATTAACTAAATTATAATTTCACTGGATACATGCTAATTGGCTTAAGAAAAGTCACGTGGACACACAAGTTTGATTCAGTAAAGTCGTGTATAGAAATCTAAATATGAAATGTAGAAAGTTATTGATTTGTAAATATTGATTCAACCCCTCCTCTTAGTATTTTTTCCAACAATATCATTATAGTCTTGCAGAGAAAATGGAAAATATTTGAGTGGACTGCACAATGTGCAGAAGTCTTTGAGTAGTTAAAACAATTTCTTACCTGTTCGTTAGTACTGAGAATTGCAGATCTTGATAAGGATTTTGTGGTGTGTACAGATGCTTGCAAAGAGAGACTCGGTGAAGTCTTAATGAAGGAAGGGAAAGTCATGTGCTATGAGTCCAAAAAGTTAAATAAGCATGAGGAAAATTATGTGACACGTGATTTAGAATTGGCTACCATCATTTATGCTTAAAAAATGTGGACGCACTACCTCCTTGGCAAGAATTTTATGCTCATTTTAGAACATAGTGAGCTCAAATATTTGTTTGGACATCTGAATTTGAATGATAGGCAAGAAAGATGGTTGTCCACACTTAGTGAATTCAACTTTGAAATTAAGTGCATCAAAGGCAAGGAAAGTAAGGTTGTTGATGCTTTGAGCAGAAGAATCCAAGTAAATCACTTGGCAATTGTAAGTTCATACGAAATAGATTTGGAAGAAATAATTAAAATTTTTGGATAGTAGGATGAAAAATACCAACAAATAAAAAAAAGGTTGTAGCAAAGCAGTGAGGATGAGGGATATCACCTCACTAAGGATGGCTTAGTCAGATTCAAAGGCATAATTTGTGTGCATAATGGTGATGAAATGAAAAGACTAATAATGAAAGAGTTCCATGTTAATCCCTATTCAGGCCACCTAGAGTATCAAAAGACCTTTATTCCCATTAATGTCAATTTTTAATGTAGAGTCAAAGTGTGATATACTAAAACATAAGACAAGAATCCACTCTACTCTTTACATCGGAAACCAATAATGCTCAATGAAAACAATAATTAGAAATAGGAAGAATATCAATGGCACATAACACAATATTTATCTCTAGAAAGAAACTACTCAAAACCCCGACTATCTATATTGCATTAACCAAAATATGTGAGAATAAAATACAATACTTGTTGCTCCTGAACAATTCCTGCACAAGTATAATCTAACTCTCTACTCACAAGCTAGCTTAAGCCAATAGTTAGCCTATTATGTTGCCTTCCAAGCCCCTACTTCCTTGCGCAATTCCTAAAGGAATTAGCCTCTATTTAATGAGGCAATACTTCTTCCATAACTACGCAATCCAAACTGAGGTCCTCAACTGATTGCATGTGTTATCACTTAAGAATTCTAATTTCAAAACCGCTCACATTAGTTTGATGGTAAAAAATTCAGTGCTAGTCTAGCTTTGAGTTTTTGTTTGCCTTAGAGTCTGAGTCTAAGGAGTCCACTATGCATCCTCATTCACCACTGGTCTCATAATTTACACAATTTCCATGTGTCAGCTTTGTTCAAAGGTTATTATGTGCTACAAAGCCCTTTAGGTGATTTCGTAGTGCATAAGTCAGTTTTAGGTGTTTTCGTAGCGCAACATGTTTCAGGTGATTTCGTAACGCAGAAGCTCGGTCTAGATGATTTTGTGCTGATCGGTAGCAGACCTTACCCAGCTGTCATGTTTATCAAAATCCATTTGGTTTGCATCAACAGTTGTCAGCTTATAAGGTTTTTAGTACCCCAGCAGATGGTGTTTCATTAGGTTTATCTGGAGCACTCTTTCCTTGGAAGAAGCCTTCTGTGGTAATCAGTGGAATCAACAAGGGATCAGACTGTGGATATCACATCATTTATTCTGGCACTGTTGCAAGTGCAAGGGAAGCTCTCATGTCAGGGGTTCCTTCTATTGCAATATCTTTGAATTGGGAAAAGGATGAGAGCAGCGACAGTGATTTCAAGGAAGCAGTGAGGAATTATTTGAAATGGTCAGTATTCCTGCCTGGTTCACAATGGATACCAGACTTGGAAGCATGTCTGTGCATTTAGATACACCCCAATGCTTTACTGCTGAAATGTATGCAGTTGACTTAAATGTTCCAGATGCACCAGAGGAACAGAAGATAAATCTTGCACAGGAGACTCTCCGTGGACTTTTGGCACATTGGTTGTCGAGGAGACGACAACGGTTGGCAACTCAAGCTTCTGCTAATGGGGATTTTCCAGCAGGGCAAGAAAATGCTCTCAGGAATCATATTTCATCCAGAATAGATGTCCATGATGATGCCGAAACCCATATTGCTGGAATTCATCCAGCATTCGATTTCTCAACTACGTCACCACCATCAATAATTACCGAAGGTTCTCAAGGAGGCCCATGGCGTAAAAAGATAACAGATTTAGATGGAACAGAGGATGAAAAGGATTTCCCATGGTGGTGTCTAGAATGTGTACTGCACGGCCGACTTTCCCCTAGAGAAAGTTTAAAGTGTAGCTTTTATTTGCATCCATACGAGGGAACAACTGTGCAAGTGCTTACCCAGGGAAAACTCAGTGCACCCAGAATATTGCGTATACAGAAAGTTATGAACTGCCGATAGCAATGTTTGCTTGTGCTCGTTTTGGTGCTGTTCATTCAGTTGTATTTGCTGGATTTTCAGTAGAGTCTCTTGCTCAACGAATTATACACCACAAAGCTAAAGCACCGCTAACTTGTAATGCTGTTCGCAGGGGTGCTAAAGTCATTAATTTGAAAGAAATAAATAGACTCTGCACTGGTGGAATCATCTAAAAATGGAGTTCCTGTAGGTGTCTGTTTGACATATGCAGATGAGTTTGCATTAAATAAAAAACACACCATAGAAGAAAGGAAGAGACATCTGGTGGCAGGATACAATTCCAAAATACATGACCGAATGTGAAGTTAGATGGATTGATGCAGAAGATCCTCTGTTCCTTTTATATGCAAGTGGTAGTACAGGGAAACCTAAAAATGTTGCTCAAAGATTGCTGGTCTTGTGAACTCAGTTGGTCTTGTGAACTTGACAAGTCTGGATCTAAAGATGTGCTCAGGGATTCATGGTGAATTGGTGCATCTAAAAGGGCTTACAAAATCAGAAGCATTAAACATTGGATGGTGCAATTGTATAAAGAACTCAAATTTAAACCTATGGCTGGGCTTACAAACTTGAAGCAAGCTGCAAATTTCTCGAAGTTTTGTTGCTTTGAATCTCAACATAAAGTCATTGCTGGTCTTGATAAGGCAGTAGAAACTATGAAGACAGGGAAGATTGCCCTGATTGGTGTTTCTGCTGCTTGTCGCATACGAAAAAGCTGCCTTTGCTTAGCAACAAATGCAGTCTCAGTAGATCAGTGGGCATTCCAGTTCAAGCTGTGGTCTACTATACGGGATGACCAGATATGCCGTTTTACTTCAGATAGTAAAGAAAGGTTTCGGGGCAATGTTGGTGTTGTTGTCACTACATACAATATGGTGGCTTTTGGAGGCAAACGTTCTGAAGAGTCTGAAAAAATCATTGAAGAGATTAGGAACAGGGAATGGGGTCTTCTTCTTATGGATGAGGTACATGTGGTTCCAGCACATATGTTTCGTAAAGTCATTAGCATTACAAAGTCTCATTGTAAACTTGGGCTTACAGCTACACTTGTCCGAGAGGATGAGCGCATTACTGATTTGAACTTCTTGATTGGGCCCAAGTTATATGAAGCCAATTGGTTGGATTTGGTGAAGGGAGGATATATTGCTAATGTACAATGTGCTGAAGTGTGGTGCCCCATGACAAGGGAGTTTTTTGCAGAGTATCTGAAGAAGGAAAATTCTAAAAAAAAAAACAGGCCTTGTATGTGATGAATCCAAACAAGTTTAGGGCCTGTGAGTTTCTCATCCGTTTCCATGAACAACAACGTGGAGATAAGATCATTGTTTTCGCAGACAATCTTTTTGCACTTACTGAATATGCAATGAAGCTCAGGAAGCCTATGATTTATGGTGCTACCAGTCATAGTGAAAGAACAAGGATCCTGTATACATTCAAGCACAGCCCTGATGTTAATACCGTTTTCCTTTCAAAGGTGGGAGATAACTCAATTGATATTCCTGAAGCTAATGTGATTATACAAATATCGTCTCATGCTGGTTCTCGGCGTCAAGAAGCACAACGTTTGGGGCGTATCTTGCGAGCAAAGGGTAAGCATCAGGATAGGATGGCTGGTGGGAAAGAAGAATATAATGCTTTCTTTTACTCCTTAGTATCTACTGATACACAGGAAATGTGTTTGTGTTAGCACACATGCACATGGGAAAAGCTTACAACACACGAAGGACGTGGCACTTATTACTAATTCAAGAAAATCAACATGGCTAATTACTTCCGAATATCCTTGAGGAAAACAAAGGCATAAAAACAGGGACAGTTTCCTGTTTCTCAGCAGAGGTAAAGGGATACGACATTAAGGACCAGTAAGAAGCTTCGAGCATCCATCACAGCTAAACTAAAAAAGACCAATTGTCAGAGAATGAGCCTGTTTTCTCCTTTTTCTCGTAGGAGCACCATCTTGATTGTAATAAATGATATGTTCAGCATGATGTCGAATTAGAATCCTAATTGTTTTAGGTTTCTAGAGCTGTCAATTTGTAGTCTGCTGTATTTATTAGTTAGTTTCAAATGTTAGTAGGTGTCATCATAGGCAGAATTGGAGTTCCCCTCACGCTGGAGGAGGAACCTCAGTTAGGTAGAAGAGCTCTATATATAGGAGAAAGAGCAATGTAATCAGGGTTGGAAAATTTTATGATACAGCTTGTATTTGGCTTATGTAAAGACTCATTTTCAGTAATATAATTTTGACTTTACTTCTCAGGATTCATGAGGGATTTCTTATGTTCAGAATGTGTGATCTTGTCCTTTCCATAATTTTTACAGTGGTATAGATGTATAATCACTCAGAATTCACTGAATGTGCTCTGATTTCCTGTATGCATTTATAAACTGTGGTCCCATATGAGTTATGTTCTGAATGTCTAAATGCTGAGTGCCCTGACTTCTATGTAAGGTTGAGTTCACTGTTATATTGAGGTGTTGTTGACTCCATAAGCCCAATGGATAGTTGTTTAATGTGTTTCCAGCATTCATATTTGTCACATTTGTTCTATAAGAGTTAGCCATCTTAATCTTTATCAAAATCATTAACCTTTGAGAGAGCCCTCTCAGGTTGAGGAGGCTAAGCCTCAGCCAAAAGTTGGTTTGAAATAGTTACTTAGAGTCAACCTGACCAGCAGCCTATCAGGGTCTGATTTTGAGATAACATTTACTTGAAGCAAGCTGCAAATTTCTCGAAGTTTTGTTGCTTTGAATCTCAACATAAAGCCATTGCTGGTCTTGATAAGGCAGTAGAAACTATGAAGACAGGGAAGATTGCCCTGATTGGTGTTTCTGCTTCTTGTCGCATACGAAAAAGCTGCCTTTGCTTAGCAAAAAACGCAGTCTCAGTAGATCAATGGGCATTCCAGTTCAAGCTGTGGTCTACTATACGGGATGACCAGATATGCCGTTTTACTTCAGATAGTAAAGAAAGGTTTCGGGGCAATGTTGGTGTTGTTGTCACTACATACAATATGGTGGCTTTTGGAGGCAAACGTTCTGAAGGGCCTGAAAAAATCATTGAAGAGATTAGGAACATGGAATATGAGATAACATTATACATCTATACAACTCGGAAAATTATACAACTGATAGTACATTGTCCCTGTACTCTAATCTCAACTGGGTTTTCCTCTGAACTAACATGCATGAGTTATTCTTGAGTGAATCTCCAGTTAGATGGAGTAGCATTGAGGATGCACTAGTGCACCAACTCAATACTATACCTCTACTAGTTCCTCCAACAGTTAGAACTAGTTTAATTGACTATAACTCAGTCAAACTCAGTTATCTAATTACAACTCAAATAAACTCAATCTGGACCCCTAAAACTTAAGGATCACACTTACATGACTTCAGATAGACTTCCAACTCTAAATTCCTAAGCTAACTAAGTCAACTTAACTTAGTTAACTATTATAAGTTGCTATGAGAACAAAATTACAATTTAATTCACAAGTCAATTCAAGGACAAATTAAATTAGAATTTCTAGATGTTATTTTTAACATTTCTTGTTACTATTTTTAGCACTCCCTCTCAACAAGAAAGGAATTCAACTCTATCCTGATACTGAACCTTTGGAATATTATGCATGCAACACTTCTATCTAGTGTTGTTGATACAACAACTCCTGAAAAAAACAAAAACAAAAAACAAAAACAAAAAATAAAAACAAAAACAAAAACAAGAAAAAAAAAAACAAAATAAAAAAAAAAAAAAACAAAAAAACAAAAACAAAAAAACAAACAAACAAACAAACAAAACAAAAAAACAAATGAAAATAAAAACAAACAAACAAAAACAAAACAAAACAAACAAACAAACAAACAGAAAAAAACAAGCAAAAAAAAAAATGAAAAAACATCCAACCTGAATCAATATGATGCATCTGTCATCAAAGTCTCTGACTTCTACTGCCTCTGTCAACTGAAAACTGTGTGCTTCTACTGACTCTGCCTTTCTTCACTATTTTCAACTCTTCTCTATGCTCTTTAGTATCTAACTGCTCTAGCCTTTGTCACTCTGATTTATGACTGCATCAACCGCCACTAATTCCTCATGCTACTATGTATTTTGGGCTCTCGTAGTAAGGTATGATCCATGAGACAAAACATCTAAATGGACCCTACCCAATTTCAGCCCTCTTGGGACTATCACTTCACATCGCCCCACCTCACACCTAGAGGTATGGCTGCATGTGCTCCCTCTTCCCACTTCACTTGAAATTCCCCCCTACTAGAGGTATCTGCATGAGTGGATGCCTCCACTCAGTCTCCTCTCTGCTTCTCCAATTGTGGATACTCCACAATTGTCTGAGACTGCTTCTGGGGCTGCATGTTGAGAGGTAATTCACTCTCCCTCTCAACCACTAAGTCTTTAACCTTTGCCTTGCTCCTCAAGGCCTTTCATGCATCTTGTACCTCAATAGCATACACGTTCTTGACTCGTGCATTGATCTGTTTCACCCGTCCTATGGCGATGTGTATAAGGAAAACATTTCCCTTACTAAAAATCACATCATAGCCACGGTCTTCCAATACCGCAACTAAAAAAAGATTCTTCTTTAGTCTTGGAACATACATCACATCTATGATTCTGAGAGGGGAGCCATACTCCCTATTAAAGGTAACCGTACTAATCCCAGTAGCACTATACCTCTCGTCATCTCCAAATTATATGTTCTATTTGAGGTCTTTCTCCTCAAAATCACTAAAGAGATATTTGTTCCCCGTCATATGGAATGAGGCACCACTATAGCATCCCATTACAGTGTTGGGCATGCATGCAATGCGAGTGAAATCAAGTTTGAATTTTGAAGCTAGAGCTTCACCTACTGCCGCTACTGATGGCTCCTTCTTGCTTGCTTTCTTCTATAGGAAATTCGTGGCATAGTGCCCATGCTTGTGACAGTGAAAACACTTTACTTTCAACAATTCCATCTTATTTCCCCTGCCTCGCCTTGGGACTTCTTTCCATTGGATTTCTTTGCTTTTCTAACTAATGCAAAGTGCTCTTCCAATTCTTTGGAAGAGGTCCCATCTCTGGTGTTCCGTCGAAACTCTTCTTGCACCAAATCTGACCACAGTTGTTCCCAATCTGGCAGCTTCTCCCTCCCATTGACAAAGTCCTAATAACTATGCCAACGCTTGGGAGGTCCTAGAAGAGCTAGGCTCACCATATCGTCCTCAGCAATAGTAATCCCAACACTTCCAAGCTCATCTCGACAATGAGTGAACTTGGTCAAGCATTCGGAATTGAGTCACCCTTCTCCATCTTGATCTTTCTAAGTTTGTCCTTTAGTGCCAACTTCCTATGCTCACTGCTATTTCGAAACAGGTCCACCAGTGCCTTCCACATTGAGTATGGAGTATCCTTTCCATAGAAACATGATACAATGTGATCTCAAATTCCCTCAAGGATAATCCGCCTCGACCTTCCCACACATTTTCTCCATTCCACCAACTCTTTAGCATCCAATGTTGGAGGCTTAGGAATGTCTTGATCAGTGAATTCCATTAGGCCATTGTCTTCCAGCACTACTTCCATCTTGTCCTTCCAGGTTATGTAATTCAATTTTCCATCCAAGGCATACTCAAGTCTCAAATTGTAGAAAGCCATTTGTCGACTCTCAATTATGAACCACAAATTCGAATTTCCCCTACACAACAAAATCGAAATCTCCTCTTCTATAATGTCTTCAACTCTAATACCATGTCAATTTTTACTATAGATTCAAAATCTTATGTGATTGTTGTAGCGGCTATAACCACCCTCCAAAATTTTCCCTTAGCCTATTTTGGAACCTCCCTACCAACCTTACACAACACTTTGTCTTGCTTCGTCAAGTACTCAAGCTTCAGTGTTTTCCTCGCACAAAGTCATCCTATCGATCATAGTCGATCCATTCCCCTCACAGGCTGCTTACCCAAACTTGGTCCAGCTGTAGGCTGAGTAGCTTCCCCTAGAAAATTATGCATTTCTAGAGGGCAGAAGCCTTCCCTCCTAGAATTGCGCAATCCTCTATGACAGCCTGCTGGGCTCCAGGATTGCGCAATCCTGCCAGCCAACCCCCCTAGCAGGATTTGCGCAAATTTTCCCAGCAGCAGGCTGTTCAACCCAAGATTTGTGCAAATCTGGGTAGCAGTCAGTTGCTCTGCCTAGAAATTGCACAAACCTCTTGGGCAGTCAGCCCAGCTCCAAGCCAGGAATGCACATTTTTCCCGAGCAGTTGAGCACTCGCATGCATGAACAGTCTGGTTGACCAGTTCCACCCGGGACCGAGGAAACTTGACTTGCATGCATGCATGACTTGATCTTCTTGGAATAGCAAGAGACAACATGAAAAAGGCATCCCATGATTCAAGGAGCTATTTTTAGCAGTTGGGGGTTACATGCAAAGTTGTTTTAGAAGTTTCCCTCCAAGTGTCGTTTTTTCCTAGATTTGTGGCATGCGCGTCATGAGACCAAACTTATTTATTCGACGCATCAAAGCTCATTCATTCACATTGATCTTGGAGCTCTGACATCCCACAACACATCCAAGACTCTTCGACACATCTAACTCAGCTATTCACAGGTAAGTGGCCTCAACTTGTCTTTTTCAACATTTCTATCACTTTTTGTGTATTCTCTTGTGTGAGTGATGTTTTCTTGATTTCTTTGAACGTCTTCTGTCGTTTACATGTATTCTAGCTTTTCCTAGCTATGTTTCAATTTTCATCACTATCTCACTGTTGTCGCATGCATGAAATTTTTTTGCATGGAAATTTTCCCAACCAATGAACGGCCTCACCCACATGCATGTTGATATGTTTGTTGAATCTTCCATTCATGTTTTGCATGCATTGTTTATCACTTCTGCTATCACTTAGTGTTGCCATGCATTTCATTGACTTGCTTTCAATTTCTCGTTAGCGAGTCGAGCCAACCTTGGCCTGATCTCTGCCCTCACCAAGATTGCATTATGCAATCCGGGGAAGGAAGGCTCACCTTCCTCTCCATATTTGCGCATTCTGGCCCAACACTGGCATCTTGGACTATTTTCCGCATTCCTGGAGAACAGTGGTTGCTTGGCCCAAGAAATTACGCAAATCTGTCCCAAGGCCAGCCGTACTTCCAGCTAGGATTACGAATTTCGCAATACCAGTAGCCAGCTTCCCAACTGGATTGCGCATTTCACAGATCCAATAGCTAGTCTAGCGTCCCAGACATCCCAAACTTCCTTTTGCACAGTTATGGCAGCTAGTCACTCAGCCTCCGAGTGAAATTTGCGTAATCTTGCTCACTAGTTCCCCAAGTATGTGCTTTGTCCTTCCCCATATTTGCTTTGTTTTCACTGACATATTTCTTGCCATGCATGCTGATTGTTTCCAGATCTTTCAGGTGTTCATCTGTCTCAATGGCTTCCAAGATAATAGGATCTCAAGACACTGATGGTATGGTAGCTGGAGCAACAACTGAGCAGGTGTCCTATAGTTTGCGGATCTATGAAGATACGAAGTTGTATCTAGACAAGGAGATCAAACTGAAGCAGAAAGAGGTGAATGAAACATTCACAGGTTATTTTGGGGAAGACCTTGAAGACTATCAGGTGTACATGAAAATCCATAAGTCTAGCTTGTACCGGATTGCATGCAGATACCCTGTGTTCCCATGCGTGGATATGATTCACTGGATCATCTCTCACATTGACCCCGAGACAATGACCTTAAGCAGTGTCAGTGGGACGAAGCTTGCAACCTTCTGGGCACAAGATTATGATGAGATGTATCAGATGACCAAGCCCATGACTGTCATGACTCCCCTGTTCAGCTTTCCCAATAGTAGAGGCCACTCCAGAGACATTCTGAAGGATTGGGTAAAGGAGCCAGCTCGTTTCAGGATGACACCCAATCAGATTTATAAGACGAATATATTGAGGAAGGCATACCAATTCTTGGTCATATTTTCATGTCGACTAAGTGGACAAGCAAGCACTGAGACCTTCCCTCAGAGTTGGGTGGTCATGCTGGACCAACTGGCTAGAGAAGGAAGACCATGCAACTGGTCTAGCATATTGGCTCATCAGCTGAAGGAGCAAGGCACGAAAGCTCGACAGTCACCCAATGGTATGCATGCAGAGATTGATATGTCTGTTTACATTCTAGATGCAATCTATTCCCGACATGAGTTGCTGGGTTTGGATGGGCATGGTCACTGACAGAGACTATTGTGAACACATATTTCAAGTTGTTGTCTGAATGCAACTTTAGAGGAGTGATCATACGTCTGTCTAATCATTTTGTCACCCCAGTGTACAAGTTGATATTTGAACAGGATCCACCCTACATGTCAGAGGAAGAGATGAAAGCATTGCTAGGCATTGCAGATTGGTATGCCTCACCGTCCGGCACGTTCATTTGAGTGTTCAGTATGGAGAAGTCTTTGCATGTTCTACCAAATTTCACCTTGGGCGTGCTTGTCATGCAAGAAGTAGCATACCACATCTCGGTAGGATTGACAGCTATATTGTAGTGGAAGAAGAAGGCACCTTGGCCCGCTCTCCCGTTGTGTATTGGGTTATATGAGATCCAGAGTATCAAGAAAGTGGATGTCGAAGCAGAGCATATGAGGAATTATCCTTTCGACCTCCGAAGCTTCAACCCGTATGACCCACATTGCATTGTGAAGGATCATTGTGCGAGAGTTCAGTTCAACTAGATCCATGGGGCATGTCATTGGGCTGACGAGGACTCGTGGAGATGTTGTTATAATTCCTTCAGACCCAATGAACAGGTTGGCTTCATCGTAGAGTGGTTAGCAAAGCAGCATGAAGCATCACCACAAAGAGCACCAGCAGTAGTAGTAGCAACAACAGAGGCAATAGAGCTAAGCATCCCTGTGCGCGACAAAGGGAAGAGGAAGATTGTCAATCGCATGGAGGAGGAGCAAAGATACAAATTTCGAGTAGATCCACTTGTAGAACAAGAAGCTATGGCTATTCAGACAAAGAGGTAGGAACGCGATAAGTGAATTGCATGAAGGCGGAGGGATAAGAAGAGAATGGAAGAAGCAGAGAAGGAGTTGCATGAGCTAAGAGAGAAGCTCCAGAAATAACAAGAGTTGTGCCAACAAGAGTAGGAAGCACAATAGCAGTAGATTTAGTAGAGGGCACATCACATGTAGATAGATGAAGCAGTGCCCATACAAGTAGTTGATTCATCTGAACAACTGGCATCAGGCGAACAGGATGAACCATCACAGGGGCAAGACTTTGCTCATGAGATAGAATAGGCGCTTGAATAGTTGGATGCAAACATGAAGCAGTAGGAGTTGGAATAGGATACCAACCTCATGCCTCACCACAAAGAGGTTGACTCACTCACTTCATTGTATCCCGATGATGAGCAAGTCTCGAATGACCAAGTAGGCACTGAGATCCTTGGTGTTCAATCGAAAGCAGAGATGCACAACATCTCCTTCGACGAATCTCATCATAGAGTTGTGCAGTATTAGACAGTACCAACTCCAGAGGACCAAATATCCCTTGCACAATTTGAAGAGCAAGTGATCGTGACTGATGTGCACAAGAATCCAGCTACGTTGGCTGATGCAACTAGAGTGTATGCCAAAGCCACTAGCTCAAGTGTTCAATTTCTCATAGCTGAGAATGAGCGAATGGTGAAGGAAGTACAGGTGGACAAGCAGGGAGGAGACTTGGTGACAATGTCCACCTGCGCTAAACTGAAGAAGGCAATACTATATGAAGTATTATCCTTGGACACAATTATGTGAGCATTATACTCCAAGTTTGGTACCATGCATCAAGAAGTCATTCATCTCCACGGATGGAAGTAGCAATGTGCGAGAAGAGTACGCATCTTGAAGAACATACATATTGTTGTTGATAACATGCAAGCATGGATGATGAAGTACAAGGGAGCCCCGCTTCACTTTCCAAAGATGATGAAGGCCAATGCAGTCGAGTTGCAAGCACGTATTCGGAGTCAGATCTAGAACTATGAAGACCTACCACAACTCATCACTAGCATACAGGCTTCCCATGCACGAGTATTCAAAATCATGGAGGTTATAGTGCACACTCTTGTGATCTCATCACTTGGGACCCTCATCCAGGTGAAGACCAAGAAGCAGGTCCAATAAAATCTTGACTCGTACTTCGATAAGTTGATGCGCACCGCCACCAGCCCAGACTTGCCTATCAGTGCAGACATCATGCACAAGTATGTTGCTGGTCCAGCTACACAAAAGACAATGATTTGCATGCTCATAGACAAGTTGGACAGAGGACCCTGAGCAGTGTACCCAGATTCTATGGAGGCAAGGTTCAGGTTTCAGACGGATGTCACAGCAAAACACACGAACACTCTCAAGGACTACCAATCTTCGCATCAATATGTCACTGTTGATCAGCATGAGGATGTCGAGCAATTGGATTTCTATGGTTGTCTAAGTCTGAATGATGTCTAGTTTGTCTTATCCAAGCCATTTTTCACATGGGTACATGTGCATTGTAATGTTGAGTCATGTCAAGTGTAATTCAAGTGTCAAGAGTGGATGTAACAATCATAGAGTAGGTGAAGAGTCATGAGGGTAGTTGCTTGGTCACAAAGGGGAATGTCGAGGGTCACCCCACCCTTTGCTATAAATAGTCCCTCATAACTCATTGTATAGGCTTTTGGTCAGCCAAGCTTCTACTATAACTATTTTGAAGAATGCTTTGATAGTATTGTAATGCGCCTTAGCTTCTCCACTACACGGATCTAGTACATCTCTTTGGAGGAGCAGGCGGATGTGGCTGTAACATCCCACTGTTGGGGCTAGCAGGTTTACATGGATGTATTGTATGATTGTGACTTACACTTCTTTATATATTAAGAGCCAACACATTTTCATGCATATGTTGTTATTGTAGTTGCACTGCTCTGGTTGCTTTAATGATATGTGTTGTTTAACTTACGTACTTGTGTATGAACTGATTCACATGAAATTATATGAATCTTGTTGTTAATGTGTTTCATATGTTGCTAATGCTGTCACCGTTTGTGTCGACTGTTGTGTTGGACATAAGACATACCTTTCACTTGAACCTTTCTATAACAATCGTCACACTCGTCTTGGACTAATCCGTGAGTGTTGTACGTGTTATTTGACCTTGTATGATGTGACTCTCGCATCCAGGTGGACTTCTCTGCAAGAATTTATGCATGTCCTTTGTGTTGTGTGTTCCTAGCTGAGTTGGGACTGATCCCTTTCAACCTGGAACTCACCTTCACCTCCTTCCCCCTTCAAAGTGTTGGAACCTCTCATACACATTCCTTGATTCACTGCATCAATCACACCCTTGATGTTGATAGATTTATTCTACTTGCCTCTATGCAACACTGCGGTCAAGGGATTACATTACGACCCACTACTGGGACTCCTACACCAAATGGTCTGAAGTCTAATTGGGACTTCTTACCAGGGAGATCCCCTTGACATGTTGGCAAGTCTAGCACCGTCAACATTTTTTGCACTAGAAGGAGGGCTTGATGACATGCAGTGTCCTCTCATCCAGTTTTTAACCTTTGCATATCTTTTATGGAGTCTTGCATTCTTCTTCCCTCAAGGTGTTTTTCGAATAGTGAAGGTGTCTCCATCTCGGGGAAGATTTTCGATCTCTTGTCCACTCACACGTATGATGGTGAAGGCGAAGTGGTATAGCCTGAGCACTTACATAACTTTCTTTCCATGATTCATGAGGAAGATGAGTTTTCTGACGAATAGGCTGGTTTGCTGCTTGCATACACACTTCGTGAATCTCCATTTCGTTGGGTGCTCAGCCTACCAGCTGACACCGTGCACTCATTTGAGCACTTCTGTGATCTTATTGAAGACACATTCTATCATTTTGATCCAGACCATCTTGACCAGAAATTATTACAACAACGGAGGGCTCCACATGAATCCGTTATTGATTTTTGGCAGCACTTCCGTGACTTGCAGTTTCAAGCTCCGAGGAGCTAGATGAAGTTTCCTTATCTCTGGGACTGATTCGAGTATTGTCTTAAGAAATATGCCCATCCCAAGAGAAAGCTTGAGATCAAGCCTCGCTCAACCTTCTTCATTGATGGAACTGTGCAATCTCATGTGGGAGCAGGCACTGTCTCAATGGACTGTTCGCCTCCCTCTCATTCAATAGTTCCACCATCACCCAGTGATGTTGAGGATCATGTTTGTACACCTGTTCATCCTTCACACTCTCCCAACATCACTCCACTCAATTTTCGCGCAGATTTGGTTGTGAGTCCTTCGAGTTCCCATATGCATTCTTTTCTTCGACCTCCGTCTTTGCACTCAGGTGTTCCTCTAGATGATGTTGTCTTGTGTTCGTCCATTCTGGACTCTTCACTTATTGTGAACGATGAACAACCCACTAATGGAATTGGTGTTGCACAACCAACATGCGTTGTCATTCATGAAGAGTATGAGTGGGAGCTTGAACATCAACGCTCAGTGAAGGACGACTCCCTTCCGTTTGAGCCCCCTCCGTTCTTTCCTAGCCTCTTTGGTGAACCTGCTAACCATGATTTTGCAAGTGTGTCTTCATCCATGGATGCACCCATTGTTGATCACTCGTAGGACTCACTGGATGTTAGTCCATCATTCGACAACAAAGAGGATAAGTTATTCATTGAAGATCCACTTGATCCTTCATTTGTCTTTTCTAGAAACACAGAGGATGAGTTCGTTCACTTTTCATCTACCCCTCTGTTTGATTCATATGATCATGAGGATGCTGAAGAATTCATTGATTTTTCTGATCATGGTGGTCGTGATCCACTTGCTTCCAATTTTGATCATGATCACGAATCTATTGTAGTTGATCTTTCGAAGCCACCGGTGTATGATGATCTACCTGATGATGAAGTTGAGACACCCAAGACTGTCGAGGCACTTCAGCCTGAGCTGATGGTTATGTCAGGCCCTCGCTCTCTTGAGGTTAGTCTCACTTCCGATCATGAAATTGTTCAATCGCCCAAGGCTCCTCATCACTCATCTGTATGCATTGAAGATCCATCTCACACACAAATCACACTTCCTCCACTCGAACTGCACGATCCCATTGCTCATGCTTTGGAGGAGTCTTACATTGCAAGCACTCGTTTGTGACGCAAGTTGTCTTTGTTTCTTTTGTTTGCTTTCATGTCACAGTCAAGAGTGTGCTTATGCTTCAAAGTTGCACGTAGTGTCACACAACACCATGAGAATTCCACAGATTGTTCGTCATGCTCCTACACTCACTTATGTCACGTGGGCACTTTGAAACATGAAGTGTGGTTGTCTTCATTGTTATATCTTTCTTGCTTGCTGGTTCGCACCACTGGGTTGCTCATGAACAAGCCTTCACCAACATGGGTCTACCAATGCATCGGTGGCTGCATTGGAAGTATCACTTCACGTGATCAAGCCCATGCACCATTAGTATAGGAGTAGGAGTAGTGTTTGCTTTCAGTTGTTTGCTTGCATGCTTGTTTGCTTATATGCTTTGTTTGCGTGTTTGTTTGCTTGCTTGTTTACTTACCTGATTTGCTTTCACTTTAGCTTCTTCTTTTTCTTTTCTTTGATGTTTTTTGGTTCATTTGTTTCATTCATAGGTTAGCCTTGCATGAAACCATGTATGACTCTTGAAGCGAGCTGGGTAAAGTACAAGAGGACTTGTACAACTATCACTACTTGGTTATTTGTCATCTTGCCTCTGTATGATGAGCTTGTTACTCTTAGTCCATGATACGTTGAAGGAAAATACATACTCTTCGAAGTGAACCTTGGTGTAAACACAACACTTGCGCGCTAACTAGTGTCACCTTGTCTAGTCGATTTTTTTGGGTTAACCCTTGTCAGCTCAGTCAAGTAGAGTAAGGTGAGGGGGAAAACCTCAACGGGCGTGTCAAAGATATAATAAACTACTTCTCTACTGGAACAACCTCCTCTGCTCTCAATAAGTTGGGATCCCTCTTCTACCTCTGAAATGAATAAGTGTTATGCACAATGAAAATGAAAAATGAAAAGTCAAAAAATTCAAAATGAAAAATAAATAAGGTGAAAGAAGAGAAAGGCTTCCTGCGCAGGGAGGTGATGCAAGTAACTCCATCAAGGTACTGACCAGGCTCGCTGGTAGCAGAGCCATGCTTGTGTTCCTATGTGACTCCATCGGGGTACTGTCTAGGCCTGCTGGCAGTGGAGCAACACCAGAGATGAAACTAAGACTCTGATGACTATACTGTTTGTACACCTATATACCCCTCAACCCTAATCGAAACAACTGTGTTGCCTTGGCTTGGAATGTGTGTCAATTAACCAAGGGCTTGGCAGATGCTACATCTTACAATCAAGTTAGTGTGAAACCAAGATGAGCTAAGAACTGAACAATACTTCCGGAGGTGTTAGACTTGCTTTTCACGAACAAGGTCTATGCAGAGAGCTGGAGTTCTACCAGTGTGTCGCTAAGTGTTTTAGCGGCTACAACCACCCTCCAAAATTTTGCCTTAGCCTGTTTTGGAGCCTCCCTACCAACCTTACACAACACTTTGTCTTGCTTCGTCAAGTACTCAAGCTTCAGTGTTTTCCTTGCACAAAGGTAGCCTGTCGATCACAGTTGATCCATTCCCCTCACAAACTACTTACTTAGACTTGGTCCAGTTGCAGGCTGAGCAGCTTCCCCTAGAAAATTGCGCATTTTTGGAGGGAAGCCAACCTTCACTCCAGGAATTGTGCAATCCTATTTGACAGCCTTATGG
Source organism: Pinus tabuliformis (assembly GCA_031772625.1). NCBI lineage: Eukaryota > Viridiplantae > Streptophyta > Pinopsida > Pinales > Pinaceae > Pinus > Pinus tabuliformis. The sequence continues at coordinate 144,003,272 of CM062815.1, read as the reverse complement.
GCTCCAGGATTGTGCAATCCTACCAACCAATGCCCCAGTAGGATTTCAGAAATTTTCCCAACAACAGGTTGTTCAGCTCAGGATTTGTGAAAATCTAGGTAGTAGTTAGCTACTCTACCCAAAAATTGCACAAACCTCCTGGGCAATCATCACAACTCCAAGCCAGGAATGCACATTTTTTCTGAGCAGTTGAGCACTCGCATGCATCAACAGTCTGGTTGATCTATTCCACCCGGGACCGATGAAACTTGACTTGCATGCATGCATGACTTGATTCGACCAAAATGGCAAGAGACAACATGAAAAAGGCATCCCATGATTCAGGGAGCTATTTTTAGCAGCCAGGGGTTACATGCAAAGTTGTTTCAGAAGTTTCCCTCCAAGTGTCACTTTTTCCTAGATTTGTGGCATGTGTGTCATGAGACCAAAATTATTTATTCGACGCTTTAGAGCTCATTCATTCACATCGATCTTGGAGCTATGACATCCCACAGCACATCTAGGACTCTTCAACACATCCGGATTAGCTATTCATGGGTAAGTGGCCTCAATTTGTCTTTTTCAACATTTCTATTGTTTTTTGTGTATTTGCTTGTGTGCGTGATGTTTGCTTGATTTCTTTGAACACTTGTTGTTGTTTACATGTGTGCTAGCTTTTCCTACTTATGTTTTAGTTTTCATTACTATCTAGATGAAACTGTTTTGCACGGATGTTCGCCCAACCGGCAAACGGCCTCACCCACATGCATGTTGATCTGTTTGTTGAATCTTCAATTCATGTTTTTCATGCAGTCTTTATCACTTCTTCTATCACTTAGTGTCACCATGCATTTCATCGACTTGCTTTTAGTTGCCCATCAGCGAGTCGAGCCAACCCTGGCTCGGTCTCTACCTTCACCAAGGCTATTTTGCACAATCTAGGGAAGGAATTCTCGCCTTCCTCTCCATATTTGCACATTCTGCCCCAGCACTGGCCTCCTAGATTGTTTTGCACATTCCTGGAGGATAATGGCTGCTTGGCCCAAGAAATTGTACAAATCTATCCCTGGGCCAGCAGTTCTTCTTGGTTGCAAGCTGCCCAACTAGATTGCACATTTCGTAGATCCAACTTCCTTTTGTGTAGTTCTGTCAGCCAGTCACTCAGCCTCCTAGTGAAATTTGTGCAATCTTTCTCATCAGTTCCCCAGTATGTGTTGTGTCCTTCCCCGGATTTGCTTTGTTTTCATTGATATATTTCTTGCCATGCATGCTTCTTGTTTCCCGATCTTTCAGGGGTTCATCTGTCTCAATGGATTCCAAGAGAACAGGATCTGAGGACACTGATGGTATGGCAGATAGAGCAACAGTTGAGCAGGTGTCCTCTGGTTTTCCGATCTATGAAGATACAAAGTTGTATCTAGACAAGATCAAACTGAAGTGGCAAGAGGTGAATGAAACATTCGTGGGTTCTTTTGGGGAATACCTTGAAGACCATCAGGTGTACGTGAACATCCATAAGTCTATCTTGTACCAGATTGCATGCAGATACCCCGTGTTCCCATGCAGGTATATGATTCATCGGATCTTCTCTCACATTGAACACGAGATGATGACCTTGAGTAGTGTAAGTGGGACGAAGCTTGAAACCTTCTAGGCATGAGATTACGGTGAGACATATTAGATGACCGAGCCCATCACTGTCATGACTCCCCTATTCAGCTTTCCCAATAGCAGAGGCCACTCCAAAGACATTGTAAAGGATTGGGTAAAGGAGCCAGCTCGTTTCGGGATGACACCCAATCCAATTTATAAGACGAAGATATTGAGGAAGGCATACCAATTCTTGGTCATATTCGCATGTCGTTTGAGTGGCCAAGCAAGCACTGAGACCTTCCCTCAGAGTTGGGTGGTCATGCTGGACCAATTGGCTAGAGAAGGAAGACCATGGAACTGGTCCCGCATACTGGCTCATCAACTGAAGGAGCAAGTCACGAAGACTCGACAGTCACCCAATGGTATGCATGCAGAGATTTATGCTTACATTCTAGATGCACTTTGTGCCCGACATGAGTTCTCGGGTTTGGATTGGGCATGGTCACTGATGGAGACTGTTGTGAACACGTATTTCAAGTTGTTGTCTGAATGCAGCTTCAGAGGAGTGATCATACAGTTTTCCGACCATTTGTCACCCCAGTGTACAAGTTGATATTCGAACAGGATCCACCCTGCATGTCAGAGGAAGCGACAAAGGAATTGCTAGGCATTTCAGATTGGTATGCCTCACCGTTCGACACGTTCATCCGAGTGTTCTGTGTGGATAAGTCTCCACATGTTCTGCCAAAGTTCACCTTGGACGTGCTTATCATGTAGGAAGTAGTGTACCACATCTTGGCAGGATTGACAGCTAGACTGCAACAGAAGAAGAAGGCACCTTGGCCCGCTCTCCCATTGCGGATTGGGTTATATGAGATCTGGAGTATCAAGCAATCAAATGTCGAAGCAAAGTATATATGGAAGTATTCTTTCGACCTCTGAAGCTTCAACCCATATGAACCACATTGCATTGTGAAGGATCACTGCACGAGAGTTAATTTCAACTGGATCCATGGGGCATGTCATTAGGCCAAGGAGGACTCATGGAGATACTGTTACAATTCCTCCAGACCCAATGGACAGGTCAGATTAGCCATAGAGTGGTTAGCAAAGAAACATGAAGCAATACCACAGAGAGCACCAGCAATAGTAGTAGAGGCAACAGAGCCAATCATACCTATGCGCAACAATGGAAGAGGAAAATTGTCGACCGCATGGAGGAGGAGAAAGGCTGCAAGTTTCAAGCAGATCCACTTGTAGAAAAGCAGCTATGGCTATTCAGGTGAAGAGGTAGCAGCGCGACAAGCGAATCGTGTGAAGGCGGAGGGATAAGAAGAGAATGTTAGAAGCAGATAAGGAGTTGCATGAGATGAGGGAGAAACTCCGAAAAGAACAAGAGTCACGCCAACAAGAGTAGGATGCGCAACAGCAATAGATTCAGCAGAGGGTGCATCACGTGCAAACAGACGAGGCAATGCCCGTATAAGTAGTTGATTCATCTGAACAGCTGGCATCAAGCGAACAAGGTGAACCATCACAAGGGAAAGAATTTTCTCATGAGATAGAATAGGCGCTTGAATAGTTGGATGTAGACATGGAGCAGCAGGAGTTGGAACAGGATACTGACCTCATGCCTCACCACAAAGAGGTCAACTCACTCGCTTCATTGCATCTCGATGATGAGCAAGTCTCGAATGACCAAAGGGGCACTGAGATCCTTGGTGGTCAACCAGAAGAAGAGATGCACAACATCTCCTTTGACAAATCTTATCACAGAGTTGTGCAGTCTTAGAGAGTATTGATTCTGGAGGACCAAACATCCCTTCTGCAATTTGAAGAGCAAGTGATCATGACTAATGTGCACAAGCATCCAGCTAGAGTGTATGCCGGAGCCACTAGCTCAAGAGTTTGTTTTCTCATAGCTGAGAATGAGCGAATGGCGAAGGAACTATAGGTGGCCAAGCAGGGAGGAGACTTTGTGACAATGTCCGCCTAAGCTGAACTGAAGAAGGCAATCCAAGATGAAGTATTTTCCTTGGACACAGTTATGCGAGCATTGTACTCCAAGTTTGGTACCGTGCATCAAGTAGTTGTTCATCTCCACGGATGATAGAAGGGATGTGCGAGAAGAGCATGCATCTTGAAGAACATACATACTATTGTTGATAACATGCAAGCATGGACGATGAAGTACAAGGGAGCCTCGCCTTACTTGCCAAAGATGATGAAGGCTAATGCGGTCGAGCTGCAAGCACGTATCCAGAGTCAAATCCGGAACTATGAAGACCTACTACAACTCATCACTAGCATACAAGCTTCCCATGCATGAGTATTCAAAATCATGGAGGTTATAATGCACACTCATATGATCCCATCACTTGGGACCCTCACCTAGGCGAAGACCAAGAAGCAGGTCCAACAGGAGCTTGACTCATACTTCGATGAGTCAATGCGCACCTGCCACCAGCGCAGACTTGCCTATCAGTGCAGACATCATGTGCAAGTATGTTGCTAGTCCAACCATAGTGAAGACAATGATGCACATGTTCATAGACAAGTTGGACAGAAGAGCTCAAGCAGTGTACCCAGATGCTATGGAGGCAAGGTCTAGGCTTCAGATGGATGTCACAGCAAAACACATAGACACTCTCAAGGACTACCAATCTTCACATCAATATGTCACTGTTGATCAGCATGAGGATGTCGAGCAATTGGACTTCTATGGTTGTCTAAGTCCGAATGATGTCTAGTTTGTCTTATCCAAGCCATTTTTCACATGGGTACATGTGCATTGTAATGTTGAGGCATGTCAAGTGTAAGTCAAGTGTCAAGAGTGGATGTAACAATCATAGAGTAGGTGAAGAGTCATGAAGGTAGTTGCTTGGTCACAAAGGGGAATGTCAAGGGTCACCCCACCCTTTGCTATAAATAGTCCCTCATAACTCATTATATAGGTTTTTGGTCAGCCAAGCTTCTAATAAAACTATTTTGAAGAAGGCTTGGACAGTATTGTAACGCGCCTTGGCTTCTCCACTACACAGAGCTAGTACATCTCTTTGGAGGAGCAGGCGGATGTGGCTGTAACGTTCCACTGTTGGGGCTAGCAGGTTTACATGGATGTATTGTATGATTGTGACTTACACTTCTTTATATAATAAGAGCCAACACATTTTCATGCATATGTTGTTATTGTAGTTGCACTGCTCCGGTTGCTTTAATGATATGTGTTGTTTAACTTACGTACTTGTGTATGAACTAATTCACATGCAATTATATGAATCTTCCTGTTAGTGTGTTTCATATGTTTCTAATGCTGTCACCATTTGTGTCGGCTGCTCTGTCGGACATAAGACAGACTTTTCACTTGAACCTTGCTATAACAATCGTCACACTCGTCTTGGACTAATCCGTGAGTGTTGTATGTGTTATCTTACCTTCTATGATGTGACTGTCGCATCCGAGTGGACTACTCTGCTGGAAGATGTGCATGTCCTTTGTGTTGTGTGTTCCTAGCTGACTTGGGACTGGTCCCTTTCAACCTGAAACTCACCTTCACCACCTTCCCCCTTCGAAGTGTTGGAACCTCTCATACACCTTCCTTGACTCACTGCATCAATCACACCCTTGTTGCTGACAAAGTTATTTTACTTGCCTTTGTGCGACACAGCAGTCAAGGAATTACCTTACGACCCACTGCTGGGACTCCTACACCAAATAGTCTGAGGTCTAATTGGGACTTCTTACCGAGGAGATCCCCTTGACATGTTGGTGGGTCTAGCACCGTCAACAGTGATATACTAAAACACAAGACAAGAATCTACTCTACTCTTTACAGTGGAAACCAATAATGATCGATGAAAAAAGATATCAGAAAGAGGAAGAATATCAATGGCACATAACACAATATTTCTCGGGGGAAAGAAATCGCTCAAAACCCCGAATATATATATTGTATTAACCAAAATATCTGAGAATAAAATACAATGCTTGTTCCTCCTGAACAATTCTTGCACAAGTATAATCTAACTCTCTACTCACAAGCTAGCTCAAGCAAACACTTATCCTATTATGCTGCATTCCAAGCCCCTACTTCCTTGCATAATTCCTAGAGGAATTAGCCTCTATTTAATGAGGAAATCCTTCTTCCATAACTACGCAATCCAAACTTAGGTCCTCAACTGATTTCATGCACCATCTATACAATTCGGAAAATTATACAACTAATAGTACACTGTCCCTGCACTCTAATATTAACTGGGTCCTCCTCTAAACTGACATGCATGAGTTATTCTTGATTGAATCTCCAGTTATATGGAGTAGCAATAAGGATGCACTAGTCCACCAACTCACTACTAGACCTCTACTAGTTCCTCCAACAGTTAGAACTAGTTTAACTGATTATAACTCAGTCAAACTGAGTTATCTAATTACAACTCAAATAAAATCAATCTGGACCCCTAAAACTTAGGGATCACACTTACATGACTCCAGATAGACTTCCAACTCGAAATTCCTAAGATAACTAAGTCAACTTAACTTAGTTAACTATTACAAGTTGATATGAGAAAAGAATTACAATTTAATTCAATGACAAATTAAATTGGAAATTCTAGATGTTATTTTTAACATTTCTTGTTGTTATTTTCAACAATTAAAAGGTACTATCACTAGCCAAATCTGAAGAAGGAAGTGGTAGATTTTGTAGCAAAATACATAGAATGCAAGCAGGTAAAGGCCAAATGCAAACATCTAGCAGGATTGTTGCAACCTATCCCTATTCTGGAATGGAAGTGAGTGGTAATTTCTATGGATTTCATTATAGGATTTCCCAAACATCTAAGCAGCATGATGCAATCATGGTAGTGGTGGATAAGCTTAGCAAGGTAGCTCATTTTGTGGCAGTCAAATCCACCAATTCTACTATTTTCATAGCACAAATATTCATAAAGGATATTGTGAAGCTACATGGAATCCCCAATAAGATTGTGTTAGATAGAGATGCTAGGCTCACTTCCATGTTTTTGAAGGAATTGTTTGAAGGATTGGGAATACAATTAACATTTAGTACAGCCTATCATCCATAAACATATGGGAAAACAGAGAGGATCAATCGAATCCTTGAGGACATGTTAAGGATGTATGTGATGCATTAGCCCAAGAAATGGGAAGAATATCTTCCACTTGTGGAATTTTCATACAATAATGGATACCAAGAGTCCATAAAGATGATCCCCTTTGAGGAATTTTATGGTAGGAGTTGTAACACTCCTATTAACTAGAGTGATCTAGTTAACAGATTCCATGTAGGACCATATATGCTTAAGGATATGGAACAATAAGTTCAAATCATAAAGAAAAATTTGAAAGTGTCATAGGATAGACAAAAAAGCTATGCAGATAAGCATAGGGTACACAAAGAGTTCCAAGTTGGAGAACATGTTTACCTAAGAATTAAACCCAAGAAAATTTCCCTAAGGATGGGGACATGTGCCAAGTTGGCACCATGGTATTGTGGACCATTTGAAATCCTTGAACGGATTGGACCAGTAGCATATAGGTTGGCTTTACCTCCATCAGTTAGAGTTCATGATGTTTTCCATGTTTCTTTACTTAAAAGGTATGTACAGGATTATAATCATGTGATTGATTGGTATGTGTTATAGGTGGAACCAAAGGGAGAGTTCCAACTAGAGCCAATGTGCCTTCTAGACCGGAGGAGTCTCATGCTCCGGAATCGAGCCATAGAGCAAGTCAAGGTGCAGTGGAAGCACTTTGGGCCAAAGGAGGCCACATGGGAAATGGTTGATGCCATGAAATTTAATTATCCCTTCTTGTTTGATGGTTAAAGCAAGTGTGTATAATTGTAATATTGTATATATTTGTGTGTATAAAGCTCTACGAAAAAATATGTGTTGTATTTTAATTTAGGTGTTACATATGGGTAATTGAACACTGAGGGTAGTGTTCCCTCAAGGGGGAGGGAACTGTGACAGCCCCACCCAAGGTCCTCACATAAGCTACATTGTAAACATATTGTAAATATTATACAATATTTGAAATAAAAAAAGGGGGGGACTGAGTCAAGGGACATGGATTCTAGAGTTGGGGAGGAGGATTGATTGCTTGGGATGATGTGGTTTCTTGTGTAGAGGAAGAAACTTGAATTGAAAGACAACCATTAAAGGTTTTTTGGTGCATGAGTTCAAGGGATTAGTTCTTGAATTAAATGGGTTGCAAGAGGAAGTAATCAGGCCCATGTTTCTTGAAAAACAACAACAAGAAAAGAGGACATATATTTATGAAGAAGTATTGTGTAATGTAGGGCAGCGAGCATGCATCAATAATTTTGGTTGAGAAAGAGGACAAGGCAGCAAGCACGAGGGGGGAATAAAACAAGAAAAGGCAACAACAGGGATTCAGTTGAGGGAAGTTAGAGGTAGAGGGGAGACACCAATTTGAACCTATGCAGGCTAGACGGAAATAGAGAAGAGGATGAATCAAGCATCCAACGATATCTTTCAGCAAGCAGCGTGGAAGAGAAGAGAATAGAAGGGGATGGGTTCTTTGTCCCTGGAGTCTGTGGTTGACTTTCTAGTCTTTGGAGCCCTGTAACAGCTTGGAGTCCCTGGAGGCTGTGGGTTGAGATAGTATCCCTGGATCCTTGTAACAACTTGGATCCCTCGAGGCTATGGGTTAAGACAGAGGTCTTTGGAGCCTTATAACAGCTTGGGTCCCTGGAGGTTATGGGTTGGGATGGAATATTTGGAGCCCTGTAATAGCTTGTGTCCCCTGGAGGTTGTGGGTTGAGATAGCAGAATCTAGAGCCATGTAACAGCTTGGGAAGAGGCCATCCTGGAGCAGCACCAAAGGAAGACCATATTGAAGACTTGTGGCTATTATGTTACAGTTACAATGGATTTGGACTCCCTAGTAGGGAGTCCAATCATTGTGTGTGCACTCAGGGGTGAGTTAGAGTGCCTTTGGACTCCCTATGTGCCAATGAAGTAGCAATCAATTGGTGGGATTAAGGAAGGAGGTCCTTTGGAGTCCCTGTTTCAGTTGGTACCTAGTGTTTAAATCCATTGAGAAAGCATCCCCCTCAGACTCTGGAATCTAGTTGGGGGGTGGAAACTGCTAGTAAGTGTGGTTACAGCTTTCTATGGTTGGGTGGAGAGTCCTTGTCCCAGACTTAGTTTCCCTACAAGTTCAAAGATAAGTATTTGTGTATGCTTGTTTACCTTTTAATGAACCATGTTTCATTATTGTTGGTAATGGTTCTGGATTCAAGGATTGCATCTGTGTTGTTAATGTTTGCATATGTGGTGCATCTCTGTGGGGATATGTCATTGATATATGTGTTGATTATATATATGTATGTGTGTTGAATCTAAAAGAAAAATGTTGTGTGATAATTTGTTGATGGTAAACACAAAGCATCTGATGCATAAATGTGCAAATGAACCACATGATAATCAAGGCTATGCTATATCATTGAGTTGGACATTACTCTGAATAAATGCTTAATTATATTGAAAGTAGTAAATAAGTAAGAAATTGAGAAATATATGGCCCTAATATAGGCCACAGAGAAATCTTGAATAAAAACTTGAAACAGGGGGCTTAGAGACCCATTTTATTAAAGTGAAAAAATTACACGGAAGACCCTTTGCTTAGCAGGGTCTGTATTTTCTTATAGTCATTGTTACCAAGTTACAAGTTGTTGTGTTGCATGGCAAGCAATGCATTAATGTTGAGGGAAGTTTCCTCTAGGGCCAGTCGATCCCATCATATTTACCTAAATGGCCTTCAATCTTACATTCTCAATAGGTTGGATATCTATCATTGACATCTTTGTGTTGCCTATGAGGCACTAGAACGCTCTATGTGGCGCCATAGAGCTTCTTACAAGGGCGACATGGGTTCGAGTGTTGTTGGTGTGTGGAAGGGGAGGTAGGAACCTCTCAGGAGCGCATTCTAAGCTCGTGGTAGGTAATAGAAGCAAGAGTGCATGTGTCTCCATACTTAGAATTCCTTATCCGGGGGAAAGGAAGGCCCATATCTTAAGAACCCATTGGAGAATCTACCATCTAATCTCAGGAGGGGTAGCATCATAGAATGCCTTAATCAATCCTATGCATCGACACAAAACCTTGATGTGGATTTGAAGGTCTATTGGACCTATGAGACAGAGCCATGGTCGAGAATGTTGGCTTGAGGAAGCTTGAAAATTGGCAGATCCTGTCTTTGGGGTGATTGCAGCGATCCCCATCTAGAAAGTTGCATGAGGCAGAGCCAAATCCCCTTGACTAATTCATGGCATAAAATGATAAGGAAGGATTTGTTGCAATGCAGAGGAGCGAATCCTTGAATTCATAGGAAGGATCAGGTACCATTATCCCTTTGAAGATAAAAACCTTAACCGAGAAATCTTCCTATTGGTGCAGTCAATTTCCCCATTTCGCGATTGGTCTGAAGAATGTGGATGTGGCCCAAAGGTGGGTTAGCCCAGAGAGCTTAGAGTCTATTAATTTAATTTAATTAAACATCAGGAATTTGATGGTAAATGGTGTCATGTCCTAGGTTAGTAAAAAGATAGTGACGAGAATTTTCCCGTTGCCCGGGACCATTAAGGCGGAAGGTTGGAAGGTCAAAATTCCTAGAAGGGTTGGATCCCATAAGTTGTTTAAAATCAACACCAGGAAGTCTGTCAAGTGCTAGAGGAAATCGTCTATTAACATAAGCTTGTGATGGAGATTCGAGCATACGGGAACCTGAAATCCCCGAAATCTCATAAGTGTTTTAACTATAATTTTATGGAGTGTTGGGGATCAGGGGACTAGGGACCATCAAGAGATGGTGATGGAAGAAATTTTTGTTCCATGGATCTATCAACCCAAAAGGAGTTTCCCAAAGCTGGTTTAGCTTAGAAATCCTAGAGAGCCTTGTTCCCGTAAGATATTTAAATTGATTTTCAAGGTGCCTAGAACGTTAGTTGATGGCGTGCGGGTTGACAGAGATCTTATTTGATACATGGGACCGTTAGCCCATAGGTTATTTTAATAAAAGCATCAGGGTCATGAGGCTCGTAAGGGAGTGAGCACATTGGCGGGATAGCCACGTAAAGGTTACGTGTCCATCTAGGAAGACCGGAAACCCGTAACTATTTCAAATTGAGTTTTTAAAAGTGTTAATGGTCTCGGGTAGTGGGTATGACATTAGGAGGTTGTTGTTCGAACCCGCACTGATGCAGCATGTCGTTGGCTGGAGAGTTGGGCCACGTTACATAGGCCAGGAATCAATAGCCTAGAATGGTTTTTCAACTGTATCCCTTGTGATCCTCTCATTGTGATTTTGAGGTTTTAATTGGGATTTGATCCTGTTGTTTTGGAAGAAGTGCTGAGTTAAAAGGTATTTGAACAAAAAAAATAATTACCCCATTCCTCCAATGCCAAAGGAGGGGTTGGGTATGTCACAACAATACAGTGGCATCTTCCATGAATTAAACCACACATCATGTCATTTGTCACTTACACCTACTAATTGATGGGTTTTCCTAGGAATTACTCCTTCCTTTAGGTTTGGAAGCACCTAATAGGGATTTTTGATAATCCACCCATACCTAAGCAAGGTAACTTGTTTACAAATCATAATCTAGGAATACATTTGAAGATGATGCTTGTGTAAAGTATGTTGATGCCTTTAACATTGAATATGGCGCACTTTGATACTCTTATGGTTTATTCACCTAAGATAATGACCTCACTTGACTTTGTGAATGTGTTACTAGATGTGTTATCACTCCAATATTTCTCTAGAGTTTTTAAGAAAGAAATGATTAGAGGTAACTACAAACCTACTTTGGAGATTAGGATCTAGCCTTTCTAATGCTCAGAGAGGGCTCTCTCTTTATGATTTAACTTTGTTTTAGTTATTTGATTTTAGGCTAGTTATGATTGTACTTGGGTTTTGATTTGGATTTGGTGGTGGGATCACTTACTTAGATGGATAGAGGGATTTATTTTACCATTGGGCTATGGGATCAAATATCAAGCAAACGGGACTGGATCAAGTTCTAAAAATAGTGTCTACAGGGCAAGGTAGCTGAGTTATTTCATATCTTAAGGCTGGATGGTGAAGTTGGTTTCAATCGGATCCAAAGATAAATTAAGGGTTCCTTAGGCCAGATTATGAAAGAAGTGAAAGAGGTCAACTGGGATGGGAGAGAAATTAAGGATTCTCAGATCCGGATATCAGAAGAAAACATAGAAATGATTAACTGTTCAAGACAGAGTGTACTTAAATAAATTCTGAAATAAATTTCCAGTTAATTCATTCACTTTAGATAACATGTAAGTTTGTGAAATACATAAGAAGATAACAAATTTGACAAAGAAAATACTTCACTATAATAGCTCAACACATGAATCCTGTAATGCAATCTTTTTATTACTCAGTCCAGTCTATTGACTTGAAAAATTGGTACAATAACCCTCAGGTTTATGATCAATACAATTCCACAAATGTATATCAATCCATACTCAATACTTTGAAATATGAAGTATTTATACAAAAATAGTTTACAAAATATCCCAAACTATCTTGGGAATTAATCTAGGAGAAAGAAAAATCTTCATGCAAGAAGGTAGAGACAGATGTTCAACTGCTATATGTTGTCCCTGTTTATTTGGTTGTGTTGTCTTTATGCTTTGATATTTTGTTGTTTATTCGCTGCCCTGCTATTGGTCTTCACAATGGCTGTTCGTTTTACTTTGATCTTTCAATTGATACACTTTCACCTGATACTCTTTCATCTAGATGTCCTATTACTTTTTCTTTACTGTGCCTTTTTCACTTTGACTGTCAATTTTCACATTTTGATTGTGTATTTTTATAGTAAGTCCTTCAACTTTTCCCATGTGTCTGCATCTAGTAATTGAATATTTACCATCCTCCTATAAATTTCATCTGCTTCTATGTACTTGGCAAAAGTGGGTTTATTTACAAAAGGGTCATGCTGGAGGTAAAAAAGGTTCTCAAATGTTTGATATAGAACCTTTCCAGTAGGCATCCCTTTCATGGAAGAAGTATTTACCTGATCTCTGGCCACCTCTCTAACTCTCCTATTGTAGCCGTCCTATGGTATCAATTTATCATTTATCACCAAGGGATTTGGTAGACCTTTTTGCTTCAAAACATCAAACTTAACCATGAACCTATCTATAGCAAGCTGCATGGTTTGGCATTTATCTTCAAGGTTCATCATCAAATTCCTCTTGGTGAGGACCTTTTTTACCTCTAGTATTTTGCCACTCCTGTCAGGTATATCCAGCTCCTACAATTCATATTTGTTTTTGGAGTTGAGGAAATGAATTATTCTAGTGGCTTCCTCTGGCATGTCTCCTAGTTTTGCTTTAACTCTCTATATGGCTTCTGTAGCCTCTTTCACTAAGTCATTTTGTTCAAAAATTACTTGAATGGATGGCCAAATATCATTGACAAAGTAAATGATATTGGCCGATAACTGTTCCTTAGCTTGACCAAGTGGCTCCTTTAACGTTAATTCTTTCTCCAAGCTCTTCATCCTTTTAGTCAACCTGGTTGACTTCTGAACTTCTTCCTTGTGCATAATCTGTGCAAGCTTATTGTCATTCTCCAGACTGGTTATCTTTTCCTTAAGCTTGTTCATCTCTGTGGTCTGAATGGACATGTGCTCCATTGCTTTGACCAACTTGCTTGCCTCATCACTTGGCTGGGCTACTGCTGATGTCGAACCTATTGCTGATGTAGATGTTGTGGCAGTTGGTAGTGTTGTGGCCAATGGAGCTGTAGGAGCCAATGAAGCTGCCAAGGTGGATGGTACTGCAGTAGTGACTGTTGGGATAATAGTGGCAGTGGCAGTCTCAAGACTAGCTTGTTTTAACTATATCAAGTTGTCCAACTCCTTCTCCATTTCCTTCAATTGATCATTAAGTTGTAAAACAAGGTCCATCATTTCCTCCTGATGTGTTTGGCTTTCTAAGACCTATTTTGTTTGTGGGTGCTCTGAATGAGGCAATTTGAGTTGTTTTTTGAGAGCAACAATGTCCTCATTCTTTTTCTTTATCAACTTATCAGCAGCCTTGATGTCAATGGTATCATGTCCCAACTCAATCACCAAGTCTTCTAGTGACTTGATTCTATTATCTTTGGCCTGTGAGGAGGCCTTCTCCAGTTTGTACTGTGCAGTGATATTATCTAATGAACTTTGCAATTTGTGTGTAGTCATAGCTTTACCTGTCAAGGTGGAATAGATCATCTCGCCTACCTGCTTATGAAACTCAATTTGGTCAATGGGATGAACATCCCTAGCCAAAACCTCAAAATTTGTTTTCTTATAGTTTGATGATGTTTTTGGCTGCTAGATTGTAGGTCACATGAAAGACATCTGCATTTTTCCTATTTTGATGTCAAAGGATGACATCAACATGTTTTGATTTGCAGGTGTCTGCTCGAAGTATTGGGCATAAGTCTCAGCCTTCAACTTCTCATTCCTCAACTTAATTTCCTTGTATCTATCTTTGATGTCCTTCTCTTTATCCACAGGCCTGATGAATGAAGAGGCCTCAACACTGAGTTGTCTCTCAAATAAGTTGAGTGTTTGATGTTGAGGGATGGTGTGTTTCTCATGAAGTTGTGGTGTCGTTGCTCCTTTCCACCATTGTATCAGTGTTAGTGATTTCCACTGAGTCAATGGTGTCTTCTTGTTTAGTTATAGGATTAATCTTGGGCCTCTTCCTGTAACTGATCTCAAACTGTTCACCTATGGTTTCCATAGCTGAACTGGAACCCTCCTCTCTGGTTCTCTTTGCATTTCTATCCTCATTTCCTGGAGTCTGTAAAATAGGAGGAATATTCATTGGTTCTCCTAGTTCTAGAACCTATAGGAAGGAACTTGTATCAATATTTTTTTATACATCAATCAATGTATTCTCTACATCAACTACAGTATTGTCCATGTCTATTAGAGTGTTTTATAACCATTCTGATTGGTTGGAAAACCTCTCAATGTATGGTCTGGGATGATGTATGAAAGGTCCCAATCTGACATTGATCCTTATCTTATTTATGACTCCATGAGGGTCATACTGCCACATAAAGTTGTTCTTGAATTTCATTTGTTGCAAAATCTGATCTGCCTCTGGTCTAGCTTCTCTAGTATTACAAATGAAGGGCCCAATTGATTTTTCATTTTGAATTGGGTCTTCTTCCTAGCTGATAGGAAGTTTACTTCATCAAAATTTATAATCTGCCTAAAGTATTCTAGTGCAAATATCCTCATAGGGAGGTATTTGGGCAGCTTGTATGGGGCAAGTTGGCATTCATAAATTCTTATTTTTGTGTAGTTCTGGTACAGATACAAGTCTCCACTTTGCTATTCTTTGCCAAATGTAACACCCTTTTGATATCTTGACTGATTATGGGCTGAGGGCTACTGGTTAGCATATTCATAACTGGATGGACAAATGAATCAATGAAGTCTTTGTGGGAAAAAATAGTGGAGAATTTCTGGATCAATTGTGTCCAGTATATAACTAATCTTGGATTTCCTTTGGTATCCAACTTTTGGATGTTGACATGGACTTTATCTGACTGGTAGTATAAGAACATATGAAATAAAACTGAAGAATACTTGAAAACTCTGTCGATTGGTAGCTTGGTGAACTGTTCATGCATTCTATCTACTATGAACTAAGCATAGTTATACATTATAGCAGGAGGCTTTCCTGGGGAAAATATGGAAAGGAAGGCAAGAACAACCTCATCCACATGTTCATCTGTGGTGTATCCTAAAATGCAAGAGAGCATGGTGATGATTTGTCTGCCTCTCTCAAAAAAATGGTGGCAGCATATGGAGGACTTTCTGTATGAGTATGACACTCCTCTATGATGAAAGTTTGAAAAAATTGGGCTATCCTAGGAGGGTCTAACTTGGTATAGAGGTCAAGCAAGCCTTCAATAGAAAGTGGGGTCTCATTTGGGCTTGGTTGGACTTGCAGCATTTGGTTAATGGATTCTGCAGTGATGGTGAATAAAACTTGCTGGTTAGGGGTGACAATGGCTCTTTGCCTCGGAATGTAACAAGCATGGTAGAAGTGTATGATTTCTGGGAATGGGTGTACTTTTGGAAACAAATACTTGGGAAAATTCGATTCCCAAAGGTGAATGTCATCATTTTGGTTTAAGAACTTGTCCTTACTCCAACAGTGGAGCTTTAGAAGGTACGCAGGGGAAGCTATGTCCTTTATTTGAAAGTCTTCGTCTGCTAGTGCAAGGTGGTCAATGTCCAGGTGAGGGGTTTGCAAATGTCTCACGTCTAGAGAGGTTTGGGAAGCCATAATTGGGTTTACATATTTGAATTATGCTTTCAGTGGTTTCAGGAGTGAGGTTTGGAAGCTCTAGAACAGTGGGAGGGTAATTACAGTTTGTAAAATGGTTTGGTATGTACAAATAGGTTTCTTCTCAATTCAGGAGAGTTTCTTTAATTAATTCAATTAGTTAACCTTTCAATTACAACTGCGCATTTTCAAATTTCAAAGGTCGTTCTAGTTTCTTCCAAGAATACCTGGAAATTGATGGTTTGACATGCAGACTGGGTTCAGTAGTGAATGCAAAAGGTATTGTAGCTTTCAAATGTCAATTGGTTGCTTCAATTGGGTATCTGGAGCATCTTTAGGCAGTAGAAGGTGGTCAAATTGGTCCCAGAGGTTTCAAGGTGTCGAAAATGGCTAAGCAGCAGTTTGCAGTGAAAAACGAGAGAAAAGAGTGAATTGGGGCTTTTTCGACCTTTTAACAGGTAATGGTCACATTTTGGCACGGAAATTATAAATGAACAGTGGGCAGTTTTTGGTTTAGGTGGGGAGGTGGTTTTCTAGGCCATCGCACCACTTTTGGAGGGTGGGTGGTATTTTTCGCGAGCACGCGATCTAGCCTGGTGCCTCCACGAAGCAGAAAAGTGCCCAGGCAAAAACGCAAATCTCGCATGCTCTCAGGCTGTTATCAGTTGGATAATGAATCCACGCGATATGGCTGTACACTGTCAGATCTGGGGGTAGGAGATCGGAGGGCTATCGTGCAATTGAGTTGCACGGATAGAATCGGGAAAGTGATTTGGTAGGGCCCGAGATTTAATTACAGATAATTGTAATTAATTAGCGCATAATGTCGGGGTTTAATATAAGCAGCGGGTAAATAAGGTGGGACCATGGGTTATGTGGCGGGGTTTTTTAACCACACCAAGGGTTGGTGGGTTAAAAAAGGGTATTGGGGAAATATGAAGTAGGGAAGTTAATTACATAATGCAGGGGCATAAAAACTTAGGATAAAGGGTTTTGTGGGTTTTTGAGGGGGAAAAGGAAATTAATAAGGGGGGAAAGTGATACTTGTAATGGGGAATGGGTTTCACACAAGGGAAAGGGGTTTTGGGAAGGGGGGATGATTTTTTAAGGGTAATTTATAGGGAATGTGTGAAACCAAGGGGTAAAGGTCAAAATGAGGGAAAAAAGGGTATTTATAAGTAATGAATGGATAATGGGGAAATTAGCAAATAAGTATGTGGGGGTGTAGTGAAATGAGAGGAAATTAGGAAAGAAGCTTGGTCAATATCCTTTCTTTCTCACATTTCCTTATGCACATGAAACATAGGCTTAATCATGATAAATGTGCTTTGGACTTAGCAACCTTGTGCATTTGCAACATTTCTTCTACCTACCCTTTATTTACTCTAACATTTTCTCTTCATTTTAATGGGTGCATTTGAGCTTGCTGACCTTTTCCTTTTCTTTTGACAAGAAAACTATCTAATTCTAACCTTATAACTTCCAATGGCTCAGATTAAACTGATGAGCTCATTCTTATTCTCTACCTAACTACTGATCTGCCAAGGTTAAACAGTTTGGCTAGATCTTTATTCTCTATCTATCAACATGAAATTTAAAGCATGAATGGGTCAAGATTAAGCTATTTGACCATCATGGATTGTGGCATTTCTAACAAGCTGCACACAATCTTATTTTACAAAGTAAAGCAATGGTAGTGGCATTTGAATTTGCACACTTTCATGATCTATTTTTATTTCTTTTTGGGGTTCATATTTTCACTTTTTTTATCTTTTTTCTTTCTTTTTGTCCTTTGATTATTCTTTTAGGACATACCCTCTTTACATTTTTTAATTTTTAATATGGAAAACATTTTGCAGAAAGCAAAAGTATGTACAATATTACAAGACTAACCATAGCCAATTGAAAATTATGAATCCAATTATTATAGGACCCTAACAATGGCTCCACATGGAGATGGCATTTCCTAGTGAAATGTTAATAACTTTAATATCAGTAGCCTTTGAAACTGTGACTGGAGTTAACTTGTAAACTACTCTTTTGTGATTATGCTTTATTAATACTTATGATGGTGAACTTCTCAAAGCTCAGGGTCTTCTCTCCAGGCTTCAACTTCAAAATATTACCATCCAATCCAATCTAAAATCTGCAATGTCATATACAATGAGCAAAGTAAAATGGACTACTGTTAATCTATGGATAAGTAGTGTTTCAGAATTCTACCATTGAATAGTCCACCCGGTAGATTTGTTCCATCTAGCCGTCTCAAGAAAAATGCATTGTCTGTAACCATAAATGATGTAAGGGCCTTGCCATAGGAAATCAAATTTTCCATGTTTACCTATGTCTTCTCTTCTAGAATCTCATTTGATAACTTTATCACCTATTCAAAAATCATCAGCTTTGGTATTTTTGTCAAAAATATTCTTGATTTTATCCTGGATCACTTGTGATTTGACATAGACTTCTTCTCTGGTTTGCTGCAAGTGTATTGTCTTATTTATCCTTCTTTGGATATCATTTGGTTCTACCTGCAACTCTTGAATGATTTTCATCACTGGCACTCCTAAAGAGGATGGAAAAACAACATCCATTCCATATACTAACTGATAAGGAGATGTACCAATGGACTTTTTGGTAGTTAATCTGTCTGCCCATAAGGCATTTACCAACTTTTTATTCCATGTCTTCTTGTTGTCTTCTAGCAGTTTCTTAATGATATTAACAAGGCTTTTGTTTGAGTATTCTACAAGTCCATTACCTTGAGGGTAATAGGCAGTGGAATGGACAAGGGTAATGTGATATTCGATACAAAAGTCTACCATTTTCTTGGATTTGAAAGCAGATGCATTATCAGTAATGAGCTTTTGGGGATATCCAAATCCTGAAAGGATATTGTTTTCAAGGAATGAGATAATGACAGAGTCTGTGGCTTGTCTAGAAGGGATGGCTTCTATCTATTTAGTAAAGTAATCAATAGGTGTCAAAATCCATTTATGCTGGGCTGAGGAGGATGGGTGAATTTCCCCAATGAAGTCTAAACCCCATTGTTGAAATGGCATTTCTGTGGATATGGGTTTAAGAGGTAAAGGTAAGAGCTTCCTTTTGCCCTCAAATATCTGGCACTTGTGACAAGATGTCACATGTTTCTTAACATCTGCAAAAAGGGTGGGCCAGTAAAAACCTACCCTTAGAATCTTGTCAGCAGTTGTTTTCCAATATAGGTGTCCTCCACAATCTCCTGCATGAAATTCTTGCATAACTTTGTCAGCTTCATCTTTCAATAAACAATTTAATAGAATTCCACCATTATCTTTCCAAAATAAAGCATTATCTATGATACAATATTTCATTGATTTCATTTTTAAAAATCTAGCTTTAGTTCTAGATAAACCAAGAGGAGCTTGTAAGTTTAGTAAGACAAATATGATATCTGCATACCAAGGTGAATCTGTAAAAGGTTCACTGATTTGTGGAGTCGCCATCTCTTCCTGATCATCTAGGGCACCAATGAAATTTATATCTAAGGCCTAACAATTTGATTCAGCCATGAGTTTAGCTAAACCTTGGCCTTTGATAAGTTTTGTAGGCTTTATTTCTATGTCATATTCCAAAATAGTGGCAATCCATTTGCCTCTCTTTCCTTTAGGCCCATTTTGTGTCAAAATGTCCTTTACTACTGAATTTGGAACATAAGCAATGATGTGTGAATACAAGATGTACACTCTAAAATCTTTAATAACTTTCACTAAAGCAAGTGCTTGTTTTTCCATTATGTTGTACTTTAGTGTAGCATCTCTCAAAGATTTTCTGAAAAATGCAATAGTGTTATCGGGAAATCTAGTGTCTATGCAGAGCTGCTAGGCCCACTAAGATGGGTAGCTATCTTAGAAACAAACAGATTAAATTTACTTTCGTTTTCCTTTATGAGAAGTAGATATGAGAGGATCAAAGAATACCAACCTCGATCTTTCGCTCGGTTCTTTGCTTGTCCCTTCTCCTCACCGACAGGTCTTCGCCGCTTCTCCCTTGACCACTCCGCTTCAAAGAGTACTTGTAAAGTCAAAGCAGCATAATACCTTCAAAGTGCAGAGATCTACAATCATAAACAATATAGGACCAGATATATATTGACCACACAAATTCATATACAATCAGACATACAAGAATGTGGAGGAAAACTTGAATAGCTTTATTGATATAAAGATTAGAAGAGAGGATTACAACCCATTGATCTGACCCAGCGTCATCCTCCCAGCATGAAAGCCCTTCTTCACCTCATGAAAAACTTAGATCACCCAACACTATGATATTCCACCAAGAAACCAACAACACTTCCTTACAAGATACAAAATTCCAGCCTCCGGATCTCTGGGATGAGGGATCCATATATAGATGATTGTAGGGGGGTGAGTCAGCTTCTGGGATTTTGATTAGTGTCCTCTCTCTGATAGTTCTTGATTCCACTTGGAGATTGATGATCTCTTACTCATCCCTGGGTGAATTCAGAGAGGCAAGTGTCACAGGAGAATTTTCTGGAAGATTCCATGACGATCCACCTTGCAAACTGTCTCTGCCATTTGTCTACCCTCACCCATCGCACCTTACAGAAGGGCTTTCCATTATGCATCACACCCTTCACACTGAGAAAGTGAGATGCATCGCACCCTCTGCATTAGGTAGTCTGTATGGTCCAGCTTTGACCATTTCTGAGAAGTTTTCTGTGGAGAACTTCTGGGAGATGATGTAATCAGCTGACCTTATTCCTTTAGGGTGTGAAGCAACACTTTTAGGGACTTAGGAGCCCTTGGTTTATGGACATGTATGATTGGGGTTGCAGTGCAAAAAAATGTCTATAACAGTTGCCCCCTAAAGCATGAGGTCGTTAATCATTTGATGTCGAGTGAAATGTTTTATCATGAGGATCCGAAGTTTTTTCGAGCTGGAAGGCGACCTGTAATAAGATACAATACAATACATTGTCTTCATAATATTTTCATGATCTAGCTGAAGCAGGCATTCCCATGCTCAGCTTTATAAATTCATTTTCATGTACATAAGACAGACAACCGTCTGTGTAGCAGACTGATGATTCTGATAGAGCCATCATCCTTTGATTCGGATGATCATCTGTGCAGCAATGACATACATTTGATGTCTTTATTTTCCTGAATATATCGCAGCCTGGATGGATGAAACTAGATCTGGGGTCTTCAAACTCATCCAATCTTCACTCGGAGTACAAGTCGATCCATGTGAAAGATGTTCTGGAGTCGAACATGGAAAGACATCGCCTGATTACCAGCAAATGATGTAAGTTGTTAACAGGAGTGAGAGGAATCACCGATAATGATGATGACCCTCAAGGTACTACAGTACAATTCACGTGGTGTGAAAAAGGGATTTGGCGTCGAACACCACGCAAATTCTTTTGGTCGAAGGCCATTGATGTAAACCTATCACCGGAAGTGAGAAACTTGCCATTGAGGCATGCAAGCTTCAAAGTACTGAAAGGGTTGTTCCTAAGTCGACTTCTTGGATAATGAGCTGATGTCGACAAGAAGCAACCTGTCGTAGAAGGGCCTTAATGAATCCCACATCTACGACACTGAACAGAGTAAATGATTTTTGAGGTGAAAACGATATGATGATACAGGGTTCAGGGTGGCGGTCATGAAAGGATGGAGCATGAATGTATTGCAGCGGATGAGACACAGGTGAATTCTCTGAGTGACTTCTCTTGAACATACCGGCAACACTGAGATGGATTGGTAGTGTTAACCCCAAATATGGATGGTGCGATGGACCAATGGTGACATGACCGGTGAACGGAATAACCCAACCCGCCTCGAACGTGGAGTGAAAGTGTCATGTTTAAGAGCGACTTTGTTACCAATAAAGTTTCTTCAAGTTTTCTTCCCAATTTTTCCCCAGTCATTGCTGACCAATACCTATTTCTTTTTATCAAGCTTGAGGAGGATAACATATGCTTGTTCTATAATTTGCCCTTCGGGCAAACCCGTCGTTATGTTTTAACGAGCCTAGCAATAGTGAAACTCGTTCTTGTCTATATGGACAAGTTTTTCGCTATTGGTTTTAACGAGTTTAACGACAAAGATAGCTCGGTCCTTTTCAATTTTAGAGAGTCTGAAAGGGACATAAAGGAAACTCCAATAATCATTTTTCGTCATACAATCCCTTAAGTCCGAAAAAGTATAAAATAATATGAAAGGGATGAATTTTCGATAATTTTAACGAGCCGAACAAAACAAGCGCTCGATCTTTTTGTGTAATAATCCCTCAAGTCCAAAAAGATTAAAATCTAGAGGAGGGATAAAACTCCCGGTAGCTTTAACGAGCTGGAGAGGCCAACTGCTTGGCAATGTTTTCATATTTTATGAGTCAGATGAAAAGAGCTTAAAGGAGGCTCGTCTTTTGAGGAATGAATGATAATTTCAGGTAGCAACTGATTTGAGGTAAGGTTTGGAATTTTCCAATCACGACAGTGTCACAAGGATGGCTAACAAGATCACTCTTTGCAGCTGTTCCTCAAAAAGGGGTAAACAATCAAATGGAGGTGAATGATTGGCTAAAACAGAGTGGAGGTGATGATGAGAACATGACCAAGGCTCAAAAGCTGATGATAATGCATTCACAATGGTTATTTACCGGAAATTGGTTCATTTTTTAATGAGATTAAACTCTGGGGAAAACATTTGCTCATTACCTAGGTTTAATTTTTAACGAGCTTGAACTTCACATAAAAACTGCTCGTGATAATGGTAATTGATTATTTGATTTCAATGCTAACCACTTTGTTCCTTCAACGGTTGTACTGCCTATTTAATTGCTTCGTCAAACTGATTAGAAATGAACAATACATGCTTGAAAAATGAGTTAAAACACTAATATTTTACACGAATTACGTGAAAAGTAATTTAAAAGTGGTTTTTACCCCTCATTTTACCATTTCATTTGAACTTTGGTTTGTTGGATCTCTGGAGGTGCTTTTCCCCCTTGATTTTCACTAGCTGATTCCAGGAGATTCTGTGGACGATTCTTGGCACCGTCTGGACTAGGTAGGAGCTAAACCTGAGCTCTTCAGTTGCATTCTTCCTTTTTGAATTCTGAGCATGTTTCCCGTTTTTCTGAGCCCCTGGGGTTTGAAATTTTTTCCCTGCCTCCATCGCACCCTTCCTATATCGAAAGGTGCGATGCATACTGGCCTGGCCATTAGCCAGTCAGTATGCATCTCACCCAGTACACTGTTGGGGTGCGATGGGCGCGAGAAGGGAAACTTTTGCACTGTTTTCTCATGGAATTTTTCCCTGTTTTTTGCCAAATCAGGACCCTGACTCTTCCCTTGCTTGTTTTGCAGAGATTCATCAGAGCAAAATGATTGTTACATGGCGAGAATGTGAGCATGAAGAAGAGGACATGGTTGCTTTACATGATCTGAGTACGGTAACTGCACTACGGAACTGTGGCCTGCTCAAGCTTTTTCGCATCTCTAGCATGAGGCAACAAATAAACTTGTTGCAATATTTTCTCAATGCATGGGATCCTACCAACCAGGTGTTTCAGATCAGAGGAAAATCCATCCCCTTGACTGTCGTGGACATCTATTTTTTGAGTGGTTTATCGAGGCGTGGTGCCCCTCTCTCATTATCAGGTTTCGCCCATGGGGGCGAATCCGTGAGAGATTATATTCGCCGGTATTGAAAAGAGGGATCTCAACCTAGGGACAGCAAGATCAGCATCCGAGATTTCACTGACCGGTCCTTAAGGACCATTCTATTCACTTTTTCTAGACTGGCTGGTAGTGCGGCTCTTCACGTGGCTAACAGGTCCTATATGCAATACGCCTTGGAATGCCTTGAACTAAAGGTGTTCAACTGGTGTGACGCAGTACTCCCTGTGATGAAAGAACAACTGACAAAGGTAAAAAACAGAAAAGCCAAGAACTTCGGCTATGGTTCTATTTTGACCACTTTTGCCTTGGAAAAGATCCCACTGATGCAGCCGCAGTACATTTCACTTAGTTCACCTCCACCGACTGAGTCACGGATGCAGAGATGGGTCGACCTCATGGCCCAACACACTGGTCAGTCCCAGGTTTCCTTCTCTGATACCTTCTTCGAGTGGTTCAACCGTCAGGAGATGGTTTTTTCTGAGTGTCCATATGCTGGTATGGATTTCCGGGGTGACTCGGATTTGGTGCTGCCAGCTGGTGAGCAGTGGGGTGCTATCGGTAAATTCTCTAACCATATCTTTGTTTATTGTTTTTTATAATATTCTCGTGCTTTCTTCTACCAAGACTAATCAAAATTCATGTGCTCATGCAGATATTGGACCAGTTCGGCCAGCAGTACGTCTGAGAGCACCAGTTGTCGTTCCAGCAGGAGAGGCTGCGGGGAGGGTTGTCCTTGGCGACCTTGATGTGGGCGAGACTCTTTCAGCATTGCAGGATCAGGTCGAGGGTCTCACTCTTGGTATTTCGAATGTGAGGACCGATGAGCTACCTCTGAGGTTGTAGCGACATACTATTGGCGTGCCGAGTTGATGGACTAGGCTTTTACTCATGATTACATAGGCAGTGACTTGTTATCACCAGCATCATTAGACTAGGGTGCCCCCTAGAATTTTGAGTTTTGGGTCATTTGATCGATTTTTTCTTGGTTACAGAACATTATGTATAAACCATAAACAGTTATATATATATTTTTGATTTTCGGAGCTTTATTTTGGTTAAGTTACATGATCTTGATGCAAATATTGATGAAATGCTTCTTTTATAAATGTTTCAAATGTCTATCTAACACATAGTTTTCCAATGAGTCCATTAATGTGTTTAAGTTTCTGGAAATATGCTGATATTGAATAGAATCAAAATGCCTTTCCAAAATCTTGACCCTTAGGAACATGCGATAGATAGCTGGATTCCATACGAAGTAGATACCAGTGAGTTGTAGGATGACGAGTTGTGAGTCTAGCCTAACGACGAGTCAACATATGCCATGCGTAATGGCTCATTCTATCAATGCGCTATATTCAGCAATATTGTTTGTTGACCGACTAATACATACCCCTCTGAAACTCACTAACTCGCCGCTTGGATCGAAGATGGCCCAGGCTGCAGAAGATAGGTTCCGCAAACTACGACTCGCTCCATCTGGCATATCCAACAAATGATTCCAATAGGTCCGACATCTGCAACAAATGTGAAAGCGGATCACTTAACCAAAAAAATTACCCTTAGCGAAAACAAAAATGTAACAAAAGCATAGGGGTTACTATCTTGAGTCAAGCATAGTAATGCTTAAGGTACAACCTGTTGTAGGGTTGCACCAGTGGAATCCCATCATAATCCACTAACTCGTAGGCTCCTTTTGCTAATACACACTTAACAATATAGGGGCCCATCCATAAAGACTTAAACTTACTTGCTCCCAATTTATCGCCCTCCTAGTCGTAAAGTAAGACTAGGTCACCTTCTGAGAAGACACGAGGTTTGACATTCTTGTCGAACTACGCCTTGACTCGTTCTTATGGGCTTCGTTAGCCAAAGCGGCATCACGGCGGGTTTCATCGAATTGGATCAGTTCCAAGAAACGAGCTTCCTCTTCTGAAGTTCCAGGGAGAAGGTCGACCGCGAGTTTGAGGGACGAGATTTCACACTGAACTGGTAAGATCGCTTCCAGGCCATACACTAGTTGAAAGGGTGTAAACCCGGTTTCATTCCTTACCAATGTCCGATATGCCCACAAGGCTAAGTACAGGGTCAGGTGCTAGCTCCTTTTATGGACTCCAATCATCCTTTGCAGCATCCGCTTTAGGACCTTATTGATTGCCTCAACTTGTCCGTTAGCCTGCAGATAATACGGAGTAGAGCTATTGTGGGACAACCCTAATTTGGCAGCCAACTCAACCATCATGTGAATGCAAAAATGCGATCCATGATCTGTGACTATGGCCTGTGGAACGTCGAACCTCAAGACTACATGATTGAAAAAGAAGAGGGCAGTCGTTTCGCCGTTGTTGTTTAATGTAGGCATCACCTCGGCCCATTTGGTAAAATAGTCTACTGCATCTATGATATACCCATGCCCCCCGGTTGAGGTGGGGTTACATGTCATGAAATCTATGCCCCATTTGGTGAATGTCCCAACAGCAACTACTGGTTGCAGAGGTGCGGGTGGTATTCTGGTTTTTCGATCGAAGATTTGACATGCATGGCAACTTCTGACTGCGGTTATGCAATATTTGAACATTGTTGGCCAGAAGTATCCTGCTCTTAAAATATTTTGCGCCATAGCGTAACCAGATTGATGCCCCCCACATGTGCTTGAATGACAATCATTCAGGACTTTTTCGGCCTCCTCGTGGGTGAGGCACCTCCTCAAAACTGTATCGACACCACGATGGTAAAGTGTATCACCGACGATCATGTCTTCTTTTGCTTGGTATCGAATGCGTCGTTGTTTCGAGCAGGAGGTATTAGACCTATATGTTTGGGTTTGGAGATAGACTATTATGTCTCTGTACCACGGATTGCTTAAAGATATCAGAAACAAAGTTTCGTCCACGATCGCTTCTTCTGAGGTTGCATCATTGGACGACGATGGGAGATCGCATAATAACTCCGTGAAAACCAGGGATTTCTTCGATTTGGATTTTATAAATTCCATATCAAACTCTTGTAGAATTGCTATCTATTTTGAATATTTTCCCCCAGCAACTGTCACAACAATATATAAGTCATGGGGTTGCAATCTGACAAAATGGTAGTTTTCAAAAGAAGACGTGGTGTCGAAATCTCTGTATCGCTTGAACAGCTGCGAGAGCTAGATTTTCAACGTAGGAGTACTTGATTTCTATATCATTTAAGTTTCTACTCAAATAATATATAGGATGTTCAATTCCATTGTCTTCTTGAACTAAAACCATTGCAATGGTCGTATCCGTTGCAGCTAGATACAGGTTAAAGTCTTTTTGATAATCAGGAGCGTACATTAATGATGCTTTTATTAGGGATTCCTTTAAAGCATCAAAGGAAGCTTGCGCAACCTGATCCCAGATGAAGGGAACTTATTTTTTCAATAGACGAGTATAAACTTTAGCAAGTTCGGCATAATTTGGAATGAACCTCCTCAGAAAGTTTGCTTTCCCTTGGAGTTTCTGAATCTGAAGCAAATTTGAAGGTGGAGGCAAATTAATGATTGCCTGAACCTTACATGGGTCGATACGAATCCCGTCCTTTAAGACCACAAAGCCAAGTAAACGACCAGAACTGACACAGAACACACATTTGTGTGGATTGAGTTGTATCTTGTAGTGTCGGTAGTGTAGAAATATCTCTCTCAAATGCTGCAGATGATCGGTCCACTTTCGCGAATGAGCTGGAAGATCATCGAGATATGGTTGAACGATGTTTTTGATGTCATGGAAGGCATAATTCATCGCCCTATGAAATGTTTCCCCTATGTTCTTTAAACCAGAGGGTAGCTTTCGATATGCAAATGTGCCCCACGGACAAATAAATACAGTCTTTGACTGGTCCTGTGGGCAGATATTTATTTGATTATACCCGGAAAATCCGTCCATAAATGAAAAGATTTCACATCCGGCGCATTCATCAATTATCTGGTCAATTAAGGGTGTAGGGTAGTTGTCTTTCGAACAAGCTTGATTTACATCCCTATAATCGACGCACACTATAATCGTTCCTTGTTTTTTCATTACAGGAACAATATTCGATACCCAATCGGTTAGACGAACCGGGTAAATAAAACCAACATGGAGAAGTTTTTCAACTTCTGCCTTGATGGCAGCGGCTTTCTTGGGGTGCACCTGTTGTAGCTGTTGTTGTACCAGTTTGACATCTAGATACATCTTAATTTCGTGTTCAACTATGCTCGAGTCAATGCCTGGCATTTCATCATACGACCAAGCAAAGACATCTCTAAACTCGCGAAAAAGAGCATAACACATATTTCATTAAAACTGGATTTTTTTTATTACAAGGACTTCACTAGAATTGTGTTTTTTGGTTATTTTTAAATTCTAGATCCGCTACATAATTCCAAATTTAATGAAATATGTGTTGCATGATATATTTCCACTTCTGAACGAGAACAAGATTTGCCAACATGAATATTCTCTACAACATCTATTTTGGTCGAGATATTTATGGTGATAGTCTCTTCAATATTGGACAAGTTTCGTTTGGAATCCACCGTGTTTACAGTATTTGATATAAAGTCAAAAACTGAGGGATGATGAAGGTCACTAGGAGTATCTTCCTTGTAATCCAGAAGATGGGCATGATGGTGGTAACCTTCCCATGGTTCCCTGTCAATCATCATTGACTGAACAATTCCTTCGTCTGTAGAATTTACTTGCGACCAAGGATCTGAAGGGGTGCCATATTCCTTAGACCTATCTATCCAAACGCTTGATGAGCGTTGATTTGGGTTTGCTTCCCATGCCGAAAACATTGATTGCTACAATATTTCTATTGGGCTTGGAGGCAATACCTACAGATGATCCATGTTAATATCATTTTCAAACATCTTTTGAATAGAAGATATCATATTGCAGGTTCCCACCGTTGCCACTTCCGCTAGATTGATTGGAGGCGGTAGGGAAAAAGTCCCCATTAATATAGGGTCTTTTAGTAGGCCTACTCTGATATTTTGAAGCGAATGAGGGCTTCCATGGATCATCGGAATGCTTCCCGTAACTTGTGAACTGTTGGGGAGAAATGTTTGCTGGTCGACGATTGTAATACTTCCTTGGAAGGGAAATGAAATCTTCCTGAAGTAGGTCGACACAACAGCAGCCATAGCATATATCCAGGGCCTTCCCAGTAGGATGTTGTAATCAAGGTTTCTGTCGATCACTTCAACATCAATTTCTACCGTTTTGCCCCCCAGTTCGACTTGCAAGTTACTTAAAATCCCATATGGGGTGTATGTTCGTCCATCAAATGCTTTTAATGTCGTCGAAGATCGCGACAAGGGTGGAGATCCTAAAGTTTTCTAGGAACTCATCGACATAATACATGTAGATGCCCCCTCATCAATAATGGTTCGATGAAAGTTTTGTTGAGGGCTTTCACTTGAATAAGGAAAGCTAGTTGAGCTGGTAACTAAGGGTCATATCCTCTGTGATTAAAGGACACAAGATTGGAATCCGTTGGGTCAATCCCACCTATTGCTGATAATAAAGCTTGTTTTTGGGAGGGGTAATTTTGCAGTACCTCAAGTGTCGACATAGCGAATGGTGATTGGGCCAGATCCTCCAGTATATTATAATGCTGTGCTGCTCTGGCACAAGGATTAAATGTTGATTTGTGTACTACTCCCTTTGGCGGCTTTATCGTTAGTTCAAGAATGATGGGTGGCACAACTTCAGTCAAAGTTGTTGTTGAACTACTAGGTTGATCATTAGCCTTGTTGTCCGACAGCTGTGGATTCCCGTAATCTTTATTCATTGTCGATATCAAAGCATAATTTTGCTACTTCGAAACCGACAACGTTAGCACTTGGGACGGGGAAGCATTGTCACTAGAAACCAGATTTGTTCCTGGATTTGGAAACGGATCAGTCAATACCGCCGAGGTTTTTGAATTCTTGAAGAATTTTCTAAGCTCAGCTTTATATGGACACTCTCTTGTCCAATGATCCTCATCACATATAAGGCATGGACGATTTGGTTTCCTATCTCTTGAAGGGTTTGCAAAAGATTTTTCAGGGGACGACTCCTCCTGTTTCTTCTTCTTCCCTTTCTTTTTCTTCTTGCCTCCTGGTTGCTTGGTTTCTTTGCCTTTGTCAGTCGTTACAACATTTACTTCCAAGGTGAGAAGTTCTTAATTTTCATTTTGACCTGAAACCGTACGGGCCTTCTTCGACTTAGCCTTTACGGTTTTCGTTCTGGTCGTTCCTATCACACCGTCCCTGACATGAGAGTCTTTGTTTGATTTAGGAGAGGGAGGAACGGAAAATTCCAGTCTAGGAGCATCAGGGATTTTATCATAGAGCATGCCAGACTGAGTATAGATCAAATCTAAATATTGCGCACGAGCAATGACTTGCTCTTCAGTGACGACTCCTCCCTTTGCCACATCTTCTGTAATAGAAGGTAACAATGACTTAATAAACCATTCAGCCAACAGCTGATCAGGAACATATGTTTTTACCATTCTACGATGACGTCGCCACTCATGAATATGATCGGATATGTGAGTGGTTGTCGTTTGCTTGAAATTGGTAAGAAGCTCTGTTCCCGTTTCGTACCTTATGGGTAACTGAAAATGGGTTAAAAAGGTTGTGGCTAGGGTACTGAAGTTATCAAACGAAGCTCTAGGAAATTCGATATACCATTTTGTTGCCGGACTAGTTAACGTTCACTGAAAAAGGTGAAGCCTAATCAAATCATCATTTAGAGTGTTATATGAACACCACAGATGAAAGGTCATCACATGATTCGACGAGTCTTCACCCGGATTTCCATTAAATTTAGGAATATCTTACGAACGTTTATGAGGAATCGATGGCCACCAAGGGGCGTAAGCGATTGGATTTTTTGTTAGCCAATTTAGATCTGGTAACTCTAAAGTTGCCACAAAGGGAAACTGTTGATTTAGGTTTGGCGAAGCATACCCAGGATAAGATGGGATTACCTGAGCAGTGGGTCTTTGCATACTAACATAATGCATTTGATGCTGATAACTTTGGTAAGGTTGATGGGCATAACCATTATGAAATGGTTGATTTTGACCATTTTGAATATACGGCTGCCCATTACTTGCAAAGATTTGGTGCTCAGATCTTTGGTAGACTTGTTGGAATTGTTGTTGTTGATATTGAACCAGCCATGGTTGTGAAACCATTTGTTGTTGTCCAATACTAGCTGTTTGACCAAGATGAGGGGTAATGGTACCCGTTTGAGCCTAGGTCACTCCAGTTAAGGAGCCACTAATCGATGATTGTGGTGGCGTCGTAGAGACAAGGGGCTGTTGGATTGCGACCTGAGAGACTTGAGGTTGGCATACAACAGGCAACGCTTGTACTTGCGACACCGTCACAATAGCCGGTGTAGTGGGGATATTTGACATAGGTAGATTTTGTTGCATTGAGTATACAACTCTTGGTTGTTGAGGCAGTATTGGTACCCAACCACTGGATGTAATTCCAGCATAACCTGAATTCTGTTGTGAACTCTCATATGTTTGTTCTCCCGGAGGAGACAATGAAAGGGAATATTGCCCCCCATACGGTGGTAATCTAGTGCTTAAGGGAATGATTTGCCTTTGAGGACCGGACTGCCCAAATTGACATTGCAAAGGATCAATTTGTTGAGACTCAACATAAGAGATTCCAGATATTATCCCGGACAAACAAACGGGAATAGACCATACTGTCAAAACAGCCCCTGGATGAATTCCACCCAGTGCTTGAGAGCTAGTTGCAACAGACGGTATGCCGGCGAACATTGTCGGAGTGACAGCAGGAAGTTCTGTCGCTGCTGCATCAGATGACACAGCCCTAGATGTCGACGGTTTTTCAGACATATCTAGTCTATCCAAAATATTTCCTAGCGATTCTACAGGAACTTACGATAACGGTAGACTAATTTCTGATGAAGAAGGATATAGGGTGATCCCAACTCCAAAATGTGATGGAGTACTAGATGGGGGATCCTCCAAAATCTCTTCTATAGCAATCAATCCAGGTGGAAGAGGTAGACCTTCAGCTTCGTAAAATATTTCTGGTGCCGAAGAAGGTATAGATTCTGCAGCGACAGATGTTTGGGGAATAACACCTTCCGAATTAGCTGTAGATGGAGCCGGTTCAGGAATAGAAGTATTTACCTTCACACTAGGATCAGTTCTACTTTGCTCTAGTGGCTGTGGAACTTCTTCTGTAAAGGTAGGGATACCAGAAATGTTTGGAGTAACCGGAGTCTCCGAGGGTGTCAGAACACTTGTTCCAACCAGACCAGGGGACTTTGATCTGGTTAAATGAGTTCTCTTTGTTCAGAATAGTTTTGTTTCCGGAGACAAAGACAGTTGACTCGTAAGCCTCTGCGAACGATGGGGTTTCAATTGAATTTCCTCCACGATTGCGAATTACTCGATCAACTAAAAATAAAAGGGGAAAATGATTCCGAATTAAATGAATTTTAGACACTTTGACACAACTTGTTTTTTCAATTTTTAAGAGTCGAGAAAAAACAAAAGATGACTCTAGTCGCCTTCTATTTTTAATGAGCCTGAAGTGAAAAGTGCTTAGATGGACCTTTTCCTTTAAGGAGTCTGAAAAGGAACGAAAGAGACTACTCTGGAAATATAGACAAAGGGATTATCAAACCAATCACAAAACTACAAAATACTTTTTACGGTACGACTGTCAATCTTCCCGAATGCTGTGTTTAGCGCATTGCGATCGATAGGGCGGCAGACACGGCTTCCTATGGATAAAGGATATAGCCTATTGTGTTCTCCCAATATATACTCGATGGTACGTGGGAGCACAAGTCCATACTATCACTTGTCATCTCAAAGAGGAGGAATCACCCAACCAACAATGAAAGCGACAGTTACTAGGCTTTACAACGCTGGAATATGTCTCTAGCCTAGACTTCTAGATGTTGTACGTTAGGTTCCAAAGCATTTTTATGTTCATTAAATTTATTTTACAGTTGATCTTACTTAATAAATTTTCCTTTCAGGTTCACCGCGTGATGTAGATATACAATTCCTAAAATGCAATCTAAGATGATAAACAATCGTTTAATCTTCTTTTTGCAATGAAAATCCTAGCTACTAAAGAAAGAGAGATGATATTCTTTCAACATAGAGCAAAGAGCACACACTAGATGCACTGTCCTAAATCAATCCAACAAGCAGTCTAAATGCAAATGCACATGCATGTCTTTGTTTTCAGCTTTCTTAATGTGTGAATGACAAGAAGAATGCTAAGTACAAATCTGAATTATCTTTTTAAAGTGATAGTACTAACAAATTTCTCTTCAAAAATGAAAGGAAGATAATGACGACACTTTGCTATTTTGAATTGAAAACTGCTTTCGACACTTGAAAAACTACTAATTCAAATCAAATACAAGAGTAACTGTATAATCAACCATCCAGAACAACAAAATTCTTTTCTTTTACTGAAAAAGACACTTGCGACACTTCCAAATCAATAGACGACAATTTGATTACATTACTTTTTGTAAAAGAGAATTGTAAATGGCGCACAATACATAAAAACATTCACAACTCTTTGTACTATGGAGGCAGAATCATGCAAAGGAAGGGAGTTTTCACAGTGGTATATTGATCACAGACAGCAAAACTCCTAAATAAAGCTGAAGAGAGTGAACACAAAACCAAAATCTGAGAGCAGAAGAGGTCTTATCTGATCAGCACACCTGAAACACATGGAAAGTACGATACAATGCACCTACTGCACACAGTAGGTGCGATGCATCCAGATTCCCAAGAGGAGAAAGTGCGATGGTCTAAGGACGAGACTTCAACTTGGTTCTGGATCACAGTTTGCAACTTAGTTCAGGGATTTAGGCTGAGCTAATGGTAGTCAGTAAATAGAAATCACAGGGGCTGATCTAATGAAGTTACTAGAGCCACCATTAGGGCAATTATGATGTTTGCAAATCAATTGTTCAATTTATAAACAAAAGCCGAAGACAGACTAAAGCAGCATTGATCTACTTTGCACTTGCATAGCAAATGTAGTCCGAAGGCTAGTTGGCTTAACTTCAGGCTCCGTCTATAAGTTTATAAAGCAAACAAGTATAGACAAGCAAACAAGATATTTGCTCCCAGTGGAGTCGCCATTTTTTTATCAGGAAATTTAGTGTCTATGCAGAGCTGCTAGTCCCACTAAGACGGGTAGCTATCTTATAAAAAAACAGATTAAAGTTACTTTCGTTTTCCTTTATGAGAAGTAGATAGGAGAGGATCAAAGAATACCAACGTCGATCTTTCGCTCGGTTCTTTGCTTGTCCCTTCTCCTCACTGACAGGTCTTCGCCGCTTCTCCCTTGACCACTCCGCTTCAAAGAGTACTTGTAAAGTCAAAGCAGCATAATACCTTCAAAGTATAGAGATCTACAATCATAAACAATATAGGACCAGATATATATTGACCACACAAATGCATATACAATCAGACATACAAGAATGTGGAGGAAAAATTGAATAGCTTTATTGATATAAAGATTAGAAGAGAGGATTACAACCCATTGATCTGACCCAGCGTCATCCTCCCAACATGAAAGCCCTTCTTCACCTCATGAAAAGCTTAGATCACCCAACACTATGATATTCCACCAAGAAACCAATAGCACTTCCTTACAAGATACAAAATTCTAGCCTCCGGATCTCTGGGATGAGGGATCCATATATAGATGATTGCAGGGGGGTGAGTCAGCTTCTGGGATTTTGATTAGTGTCCTCTCTCTGATAGTTCTTGATTCCACTTGGAGATTGATGATCTCTTACTCATCCCTGGGCGAATTCAAAGAGGCAAGTGTCACAGGAGAAGTTTCTGGAAGATTCAATGACGACCCACCTTGCAAACTGTCTCTACCATTTGTCTGCTCTCACCATCACACCCTACAGAAGGGCTTTCCAGTATGCATCGCACCCCTTACACCGAGCAGGTGAGATGCATCACACCCTCTGCATTGGGCAGTCTGTATGGTCCAGCTTTGACCAGTTCTGAGCAGTTTTCTATGGAGAACTTCTGGGAGATGATGTAATCAGCTGACCTTGTTCCTTTAGGGTGTGAAGAAACAATTTCAGGGACTTAGGAGCCCTTGGTTTATGGAAATGTATGATTGGGGTTACAGTGCCCAAAAATGTATATAACAAATAGGTTTCTCATATCCTTGATCATTCTTTTGCAACAAGACTGTTGCAATAGTATGTTCTGAAGCAAAAGAAAAATTATAAAATCTTTGTTGAATTCAGGGCTTATGAGGACTGGAGTTTTGGTAAGGGCTTCCTTGATTGCCTCAAAAGACTGTTTAGCCTCTACTGTCCACTTAAGTGCTGAATCTTTCTTCAACATGTTGTTTAACTCTCTAATTAATTCTGCTAAGTTTGAAATGAATCTCCTAAGAAAATTTATTTTGCCTAAAAATGACCATAATTCTTTGATGTTTCTAGGATGAGTGATGGTCGGGATTGCCTCTATTCTAGATGGAGCTATTCTAATTCCATATTTGGATATTATGTGTCCCAAGAGTTTACCTTCTTATATACCAAAGAGTGTCTTTTTGGGATTTAAGAAAATACCAAATTTTCTACATTTAATGAAAACTCTTCTTAGGTGATCTAAATGTTCGTTATCTGATTTAGAAAATATTATGATGTCATCTTGGTAAACAGCTAGAAAGTCATGGATTTCTTTGGCAAAATCTGTATCCATAGCTCTTTGGAATGTTTCTCTTGCATTCATTAATCCAAAAGGCATCTTAAAATACATGAAAGTACCCCGAGGAGTAGTAAATGCAATCTTTGCTTGATCCTATGGTTGAACTAAGATTTGGTTGTATCTAGAAAATCCATCAAGCAATGAAATTCTGGATGAGCCTACTACCCTCTGAAGAATGTGGTCCATTTTTGGGAGAGGGTAGTTGTATTTTAATGACACTTTGTTCAAGTTTTAGAAATCAACACAGAGTTTGATTTCTCTTGTTTTCTTCCTAGTAGTGACTAAGTTTGAGACCCAATCTGAATATCTAATGGGTGCTATGATTTGTGCATCATACATCCTTTTTACTTCCTTTTCAATGAGTGGCATAAGAACTGGATTAATTCTCCTAAGATTCTGTTTAAAAGGTTTATGATCTTCTTTTATAGGTATCTTATGTTGAGTTATGTTCGTATCATAAGACTTAAGGTCTTCATAACTCCAGGCAAAGACATATTGAAACTCTTTAAACAGATTTATGTACTTCATTTTTTCATCTGGAGGAAATGCTTTGGATATTTTGATAAGCTTGGGTTTTCCTTTAGTTCCTATGTTACATTCTTCTATGTCTACTCTTAAAGGCTCCATTTTTGGTTTCCTAGCTACATCATTTGAATCAAACAAATCTTGTAATGGGACTAATCCCTTGGGAAAAAAGTTATCTTTAAGGTTTAAAATTTCAGGATCGTCATTCATTATTTCTTCTATTTCTATGTTTTCTAAGTTATCTATTTCTACTTTAGTGAAATTAGTGGGTTTATTCAAATCTAAAGCATTTATATCTATTTCATTATCTACTGTACAGTCTATATCTATATTACAGTTTTGAAACTCACCTTCAACATTCATGAAATCATAAAATTGTGAATCTTGTGAGAAAATCTGCCAATATTTTGAAATTTTTAGGTATAACAGGCCTATGTCTCATTTTTGCAGTGTACTGGTGGTTAGGCTGAAAAGGAAATTTGCAGGTACTAGAAAAAGTGGCCAGACGGTGAGCTTGCATATTTTGTTTCCTAGGAATGGCCAAATGGTCCTTGATCAAATCTAGGATAGTCTCTCTATATTGGCTAAGTCTGGGATTATTCACATAGTATTCACCTTTGATTTGTTTTATAATCAATTCTGAGTCTCCCATGATAGAAACTCTCTTGGCTCCAAGTTTTCTAACCATTTCTAGTCCTAAGATTAGAGCTTCATATCCTGCCATGTGATTTGTGCATTTAAAGTTTAATCTAAAGGCATGACCTTCAAAATGATTATTTTCCATGTTGTGAATCCAAACTCTTGCACCTGCTCCTAATCTATTCACAGAGCCATCAAAATCTAGATGCCATAGGGACTCATGAAAAATGTTTTCACTATCAGGAGCTTTGTATTTTTCTTCTACCGTTGTGATTTCATTTTTTGCATTATCTGAATTGTACAAGATAAAAGATTCCATATCAGAATGCATGGAGTATATAGGGAAATTCTATGGTTTTTCTACACTACTCACCATGTATTTCATCAATGTTTCTTTGTAAAGTTTTCTTTGCTGACCAAACACAGATATGGTGGCATATGACATGTCTAACTGTAGAGATCCCTGCAATTTTTCTCCCCATGAGTGAGACAACAACATTCCATACTTGGGTGGGATATCAAAAACTACTATGTCCATGACAATACTCTTTGCTGGGCACTGGACTAGAGTTACACACAAATCTTTAATCAGGCCAAGGCATTTAACTTGGCTAGAATCAAAGGAAAAGAGGTCCTTGTATGGTCTGGTGATATCTAAGTTTAATCTCTCCATGATTGCTTTTGGCATTAAGTTATGGGATGCCCCTGAGTCTAGCATAACATTATGTAAGATTTTGTCATGAACGTTCAAGCTAATGTAGAAGGGAGGAATACCCCCTTGCTGATGTGTGCCATTTACTTTTGGACCAAACAATAACTTAGGTTGATCATCATTCAAGTTTACAGCATCCTCTCCTTCACCTATATTTAATGTTTCAGTGATTTGTGCTCTATATGATTCATTTTTCACTAGCTCGGTCAAAGGAACTGATATTTTAAATTTTTCTATCTCAGTCTTAATGTTGAATGGCAATTGATTTTTTCCTGATTGGATGAGATCTTCCTTAGAAAATGTGGTATGTGTATTTTTATCTTGTTTTTCAATACCTGGCACTTCAGTTTGTGTTTGAGCAGTTTTGTTTTGAATTCTCTTATTTGGAATTATTTGAGTAACAGTTTCAGTTTGAGTCTCAGATGAAGTTATATCTACAATTTTTGGGTTGGAAGTCTCTTGAGTTCCCCTAGGGAGAATTTGTATAACTTTGGTCACAGGAGCTTCTGTTATCTTTTTATTGTGGGTTTGGATTGATTTATTAGTGGGAATTTCAATATTCTTTTTGCTTCTAAGGTTGTACTATTTGTGAACCTCATATATAGCAGATTCATAGCCTTGTTTGAAGTCAAAGGATTCTCCATATTCTAATTGCAATTGTTGCAGCATGTACAATTCATGTTCTTCCTGAGTAAGAAAAATAGCTTCTTCATTTTTAATCCCTAATAGGTTTAAATTGTTGCAGCATGTACAATTCATGTTCTTCCTGAGTAAGAAAAATAGCTTCTTCATTTTTAATCCCTAATAGTTTTATTTGGGTTTCATCCTCTTCTTCATGGTTTTTTGAACCCTCAGCATAGTTTTCCTGGAAGGGTGGTCTAATTTGTTGATCTGGTATAGCATTCTTTCCAGTGTTAGGATTCTTCCTAAAGTTGGGGTTTCTTATTGGGGGTGGTTGTTGATTTTCCCACTGAGTTTTTCTTTCCATGTTTTCTAATCTATCCATTATTCTTTCTACACTCTTTGCTAAACTATCTATTTTACCATTAGAAGTGGAAGTTTCCTCTTTAATGACAACTCTTTTTTCATTTCTCATCCTATATTTCTTAGCTAATAAATTTGCTTCTACACTAACAACATTACTCTACATTTGTTCTAATGTTTCAGGGTTTCTTTCCCTTAATTGGTATGACATGTCAGTGTCAAAACCATCAGGAAATTTGATCAATGCTAGGTCTGGTGGAGGTTTAATATTAGCAAGGATTGCATTGTAGATGCTATTGAACCTAGTACAATAATCCTGAACTAATTCATTAGGAGCTCTTCTAATGTTATCATATTCAGATAGTATTTGCAGAGGGTTTTTCTTTCTTTCCCATCTATCAATGAATAATCTATGAA
Organism: Pinus tabuliformis; assembly: GCA_031772625.1. Classification (NCBI taxonomy): domain Eukaryota; kingdom Viridiplantae; phylum Streptophyta; class Pinopsida; order Pinales; family Pinaceae; genus Pinus; species Pinus tabuliformis. Next base: position 143,964,580 of record CM062815.1, on the reverse strand, counting down.
AAGCAACTAAATCTGCAATATGATTAGCAGGTAAACCTTTGAACCATTTCTTAACATCCCTTGTTAATGTTTGGGCAAATAACCTCATTTGGACATCAGACTCATCGATTTCATGCAATTCAAAGTAATCAGTCATTTTGTTCACATGTTGTTGGGCAGTATACTGACCAGTAGCATCAAACAAAAAGATTTTGCTTTGATAATCTTGGGGCATGGCATGGAGTTGTGCTGGTAAGACCAAAGGTGCATATCTATCTGCCATGGCTGAGATTTTGTTTTGACTAGGGGCCAAAGTAGTGGTGCTTGAAGAAGGTCTTGAGATGGTAGGAGATGAAATAGATGAACTTGAGATGCTCGATTCAAGAGGAAGATGAGGCATCAATGGTTTAGGGAAATTAACTGTGGTGAATATTATAAGTGAGGTGGTAGTAAATCAAGGTGTATTTGCAGTATTTTAAAATTTTCCAGAAAGTTCAAAGGCAGCAACAGTGAGGACAGTTAATTCGACTGATTATTGAAGATAGGCATCATCTATATGGCTTATCAATGTAGAGGTTAAACCTTCTAGTTTTTCAAAAATTTGCAACAGAATTTCATCTAAATCTGGATGTATAGGCACCCTTTTTTACTCAATGAATTGAATAAAACTAGGGTCTAATACAATTTCATGAATTGCATTTTTTGATTTAGTTCTAAACAATGAAAGGTCAAATGACAAATCAAACGGAATATCCTCTAAAGTTGATAATTCCTCAGGGAGTGAATTTGCTTTAACTAACTGGCTACTACTTTCTTGAGCTTCTACCTTTTTTGATTTCCTTAAAATTATGTCATGGTCATCAACTATTGTAGCAGGGTTTGGATCTAGATTTGGTCTAGTATAGTGAGTCTTTTTGGGAGATATAATTTAATTTTTTAATTGTTTTTTGTGAAACTTTTAAACAACAACTCTAAAATGACCTTAAGGTGCAAAAGATGAATTTTAAGGTTTCCTTAAAGTTTTATTACACTGAGGATCGAGTCCCCAGTATGGTCGCCAATATGTTATCACTCCAATATTTCTCTAGAGTTGTTAAGAAAGAAATGATTAGAGGTAACCACAAACCTACTTTGGAGGTTATGATCTAGCCTTCCTAATGCTCAGAGAGGGCTCTCTTTATGATTTAACTTTGTTTTAGTTATTTGATTTTAGGCTAGTTATGATTGTACTTGGGTTTTGATTTGGATTTGGTTGTGGGATTACTTACTTAGATGGATACAGGGATGTCTTTTACCATTGGGCTATGGGGTCAAATGTCAAGCAAACAGGACTAGATCAAGTTCTAAAAATAGTGTCTATAGGGCAAGGTAGCTGAGTTATTTCAGATCTTAAGGCTAGATGGTGAAGTTGGTTTCAATCGGATCCAAAGAGAAATTAAGGGTTCCTTAGGCCAGATTATGAAAGAAGTGAAAGAGGTCAACCGAGATGGGAGAGAAATTAAGGATTCTCATATCCGGATATCAGAAGAAAACATAGAAATGATTAATTGTTCAAGGCAGAGTGTACTTAAACAAATTCTAAAATAAATTTCCAATTAATTCATTCACTTTAGATAAGATGTAAGTTTTTGAAATACATAATAAGATAACAAATTTGACAAAGAAAATGCTTCATTGTAATAGCTCAACACATGAATCTTGTAATGCAATCCTTTTATTACTCAGTCTAGTTCGCTGACTTGAAAAATTGGTACAATAACCCTCAGGTTTATGATCAATACAACTCCACAAATGTAAAGCAATCCACACTCAATACTTCGAAATATGAAGTATTTATACAAAAATAGTTTACAAAATATCTCAAACTATCTTGGGAATTAATCTAGGAGAAAGAAATATCTTCATGCAAGAAGATAGAGACAAATGTTCAACTGTTATATGGTGTCCCTATTTATTTGGTTGTGTTGTCTTTATGCTCTGATATTTTGTTGTTTATTCTCTGCCCTGCTGTTGGTCTTCACGCTGGCTGTTCTTTTTACTTTGATCTTTCAACTAATACACTTTCACTTGATACTCTTTCATCTGGTTGGCCTGTTACTTTTTCTTTAATGTGCCTTTTTCACTTTGACTGTGTATTTTTATAGTAAGTCATTCAACTTTTCCCATGTGTCTGCATCTGGTAATTGAATATTTACCATCCTCCTATAAATTTCATCTGCTTCTGTGTACTTGGCAAAAGTGGGTTTATTTACAAAAAGGTGTTTTACCTCATGCTGGAGGTAAAACAAGTTCTCAAATGTTTGATATAGAACCTTTCTAGTAGGAATCCCTTTCATGGAAGAAGTATTTACCTGATCTTTGGCCACCTCTCTGATTCTCCTGTTGTAGTCATCCTGTGGCATCAATTTATCATTTATCACCAAGGGATTTGGCAAACCTTTTTGCCTCAAAACATCAAACTTAACAATGAACATGTCTATAGCCAGCTGCATGGTTTGGCATTTATCTTCAAGGTTCATCATCAAATTCCTCTTGGTGAGGACCTTTTTTACCTCTAGTATTGTGTCAGTCCTATCAAGTATCTCCAGCTCCTGCAATTCATATTTGTTTTTGGAGTTGAGGAAATGAATTATTCTAGTGGCTTCCTCTGGCATGTCTCCTAGTTCTGCTTTAACTCTCTGTATGGCTTCTGTAGCCTCTTTCACTAAGTCATTTTGTTCAAAAATTACTTGAATGGATGGCCAAATATCATTGACAGAGTCAATGATATTTGACCATAACTGTTCCTTAGCTTGGCCAAGTGGCTCATTTAATGTTAATTCTTTCTCCAAGCTCGTCATCCTTTCAATCAACCTGGTTGACTTCTAAACTTCTTCCTTGTGCATAATTTGTGCAAGATTATTGTCATTCTCCAGACTGGTTATATTTTCATTAAGCTTTTTCATCTCTGTGGTCTAAATGGACATGTGCTCCATTTCTTTGACCAACTTTCTTGCCTCATCACCTCACTAGGTTGCTGCTGATGTTGAACCTGTTGCTGATGTAGATGTTGTGGCAGCTAGTAGTGTTGTGGCCATTAGATCTGTAGGAGCCAATGAAGCTGCCAAGGTGGATGGTATTGCAATAGTGACTGTTTGGATAACAGTGGTAGTGGCAGTCTCAAGACTAGCTTGTTTTAACTATATCAAGCTATCCAACTCCTTCTCCATTTCCTTCAGTTGATCATTGAGTTGTAAAACAAGGTCCATCATTTCCTCCTGATGTGTTTGGCTTTCTAATACCTCTTTTGTCTATGGGTGCTCTGAATGAGGCAATTTGAGTTGTTTTTCGAGAGCAACAATGTCCTCATTCTTTTTCTTATTCAACTTCTCAGCAGCCTTGATGTCATTGGGATCATGTCCCAACTCAATCACCAAGTCTTCTAGTGATTTGTTATCTTTGGCCTGTGAGGAGGCCTTCTCGAGTTTGTATTGTGCCATGATATTATCTAATGAGGTCAAGATGGAATAGTTCATCTCACCTGCATGCTTATGAAACTCAATTTGGTCAATGGGATGAACATCCCTGGCCAAAACCTCAAAATATATTTTCCTATAGTTTGTTGATGTTTTTGGCTACTAGATTGTAGGTTGGATGAATGACATCTGCATCTTTCCTGTTTTGATGTCAAAGGATAACATTAGCCTGTTTTGATTTGTAGGTATCTGCTTGAAGTATTGGGCATAAGTCTCAGCCTTCAACTTCTCATTCCTCAACTTAATTTCCTTGTATCTATCTTTGATGTCCTTCTCTTTATCCACAGGCCTGGTGAATGAAGAGACCTCAACGCTGAGTTGTCTCTCAATAAGTTGAGTGTTTGATGTTGAGGGCTAGTGTGTTTCTCCTGAATTTGTTGTTCCTTTGATCCTTTCCACAATTGTATCAATGTCAATGATTTCCACTGAGTCAATGGTGTCTTCTTGTTCAGTTACAGGATTAATCTTGGGTCTCTTCGTGTAACTGATTTCAAATTGTTCACTTGTGGTTTCCATAGCTGAACTAGAACCCTCCTCCCTAGTTCTCTTTGTATTTCTATCCTCGTTTGCTGGAGTCTGTAAAATAGAAGGAATATTCATTGGTTCTCCTAGTTCTGAAACCTGCGGGAATGAACTTGTATCAATTTGTTTTTCTACATCAATCAATGTATTCACTACATCAACTACAATATTTTCCATGTCTATTAGAGTATTGTCCAACCATTCTGATTGGTTGGCAAACCTCTCAATGTCTGGTCTGGGATGATGGATGAAAGGTCCCAATCTGACCTTGATCCTTAGATTATTTATGACTCCATGAGGGTCATACTACCACATAAAGTTGTTCTTGAATTTCGTTTATTACAAAATCTTATCTGCCTCTCGTCTAGATTCTCTGGTATTACAAATGAAGGGACCCAATTGATTTTTCATTTTGAATTGGGTCTTCTTCCTAGCTGATAGGAAGTTGACTTCATCAAAATTTATAATCTGCCTAAAGTATTCTAGTGTAAATATCCTCATAGGGAGGTATTTGGGCAGCTTGTAAGGGGCAAGTTGGCATCCATAAATTCTTATTTCTGTGTGGTTCTGTTACAGATACTAGTCTCCCACTTTGTTGTTCTTTGCCAATTGTAACACCCTTTTGATCTCTTAACTGATTCTAGGTTGAGGGCTACTGGTTAGCATATTCATAACTGGATGGACAAATGAATCAATGAAGTCTTTGTAGGAAAAAATAGTGGAGAATTTCTGGATCAATGGTGTCCAGTAGATAACTGATCTTGGATTTACTTTGGTATCCAAATTTTGGATGCTGACAGGGAACTTATCTGACTGGTAGTATAAGAACATCAGAAATAAAACTGAAGAATATTTGAAAAATATCTCGGTTGGTAGCCTGGTGAACTGTTCATGCATTTTGTCTGCTATGAACTGAGCATATTTATACATTATAGTGGGAGGCTTGCCTAGGGAAAAGATGGAAAGGAAGGCAAGAAAAACCTCATCCACATGTTCATCTGTGGTGCATCCTAAAATGTAGGAGAGCATGGTGATGATTTGTCTACCTCTCTCGGAAAAAATGGTGGTAGCATATGAAGGACTTTCTATAGGAGTATGACACTCCTCTATGATGAAAATTTGAAAAATTTGGGCTATCCTAGGAGGGTCTAACTTGGAATAGAGGTCAAGAAAGCCTGCAATAGAAATTTGGGTCTCATTTGGGCTTGGTTGGACTTGCAACATTTGGTTAACGGATTCTACAGTGATGGTGAATAAAACTTGTTGGTCAGGGGTGACAATGGATCTTTGATTGGGAATGTAGCAAGCATGGCAGAAGTGGATGATTTCTGGGAATGGGTGTACTTATGGAAACAAATACTTGGGAAAAATAGATTCCCAAAGGTGAACGTCATCATTTTGGTTTAAGAACTTGTCCTCACTCTAGCAATGGAGCTTTTGAAGGTAGGCAAGGGAAGTTGTGTCCTTTATTTGGAAGTATCTATCTACTAATGCAAGGTTGTTGATGCCCAAGTGAGGGGTTTGCAGAGGTCTCACGTCTAGAGAGGTTTTGGGAAGCCATAATTGGGTTTACAGATTTGAATTAGGCTTTCAATTGTTTCAGGAGTGAGGTTTGGAAGCTCTAGAACAGTGGGAGGGTAATTACAGTTTGTAAAAGGGTTTGGAATGTACAAATAGGTTTCTTCTCAATTCAAGAGAGTTTTTTTTAATTAATTCAATTAATTAACCTTTCAATTACAACTGTGTGTTTTCAAATTTGAAAGGTCATTCTGGTTTTTTCCAAGAATACCTGGAAATTGATGGTTTGACGTGCAGACTGGGTTCAGTAGTGAATGCAGAAGGTACTGTAGCTTTCAACTGTCAACTGGTTGCTTCAATTGGGTATCCAGAGCGTCTTCAGGTGGTAGAAGGTGGTCAAATTGGTCGCAGAGGTTTCAGGGTGTCGCAAATGGCTAAGCAGCAGTTTGCAGTAAAAACGAGCGAAAAGAGCGAATTGGGGCTTTTTCGGCCTTTTAACGGGTAACGATCACATTTTGGCACAGAAATTATAAATGAACAGTGGGAAGTTTTCGGTTTAGGTGGGGAGGTGGTTTTCTGCGCCATCACACTATTTTTGGAGGGCGGGTAGTATTTTTCGTAAGCACGTGATCTAGCCTGGTTTCGCCACGTAGCATAACAGTGCCTAGGCAAAACCGCGAATCTCGTGTGCTCTCGGGCTGTTATCGGTCGGATAATGAATCCGCGCGATATGGCTATACACCGTCGGATCTGGGGGTAGGAGATCGGAGGGCTATCACACAATTGAGTTGCACGGATAGAATTGGGAAAGTGATTTGGCAAGGCTCGGGATTTAATTACAGATAATTGTAATTAATTAGCGCATAATGTTGGAGTTTAATATAAGCAACGGGTAAATAAGGTGGGACCACGGGTTATGTGGTGGGGTTTTTTAACCACACCAAGGGTTGGTGGGTTAAAAAAGGGTATCAGGGAAATATGAAGTGGGGAAGTTAATTACATAATGCGGGAGCCTAAGAACTTAGGATAAAGGGTTTTTGTAGGTTTTTTAGGCAGAAATGGAAATTAATAAGGGGGGAAAGTGATATTTGTAATGGGGAATGGGTTTCACACTAGGGAAAGGGTTTTTGGAAGGGGGGATATTTTTTAAGGGTAGTTTCTAAGGAATGTGTGAAACCAAGGGGTAAAGGTCAAAATGAGAGAAAAAAGGGTATTTATAAGTAATGAAGGGATAATGGGGAAATTAGCAAATAAGTATGTGGGGTTGTAGTGAAATGAAGGGAAATTAGGAAAGAAGGTTAGCGAATATCCTTTCTTTCTCACATTTCCTCCTGCACATGAAACATTAGCTTAAGCATGATAAATGTGCTTTTGACTTAGCAACCTTGTGCATTTGCAACATTTCTTCTACCTACCCTTTATTTACTCTAACATTTTCTCTTCATTTTAGTGGGTGCATTTGAGCTTGTTGACCCTTTATTTCCTTTTCTTTTGACAAGAAAACTATCTAATTCTAACCTTATAACTTCCAACGGCTCAGATTAAATTGATGAGCTCATTCTTATTCTCTACCTAACTACTGATCTGCCAAGGTTAAACACTTTGGCTAGATCTTTATTCTCTATCTATCAACATGAAATTTAAATCATGAATGGGTCAAGATTAAATTATTTGACCATCATGGATTGTGGTATTTCTGACAAGTTGCACACAATCTTATTTTACAAAGTAAATCAATGGTAGTGGAATTTGAATTTGCACACTTCCGTGATCTATTTTTATTTCTTTTTGGGGTTCATATTTTCATTTTTTTCATCTTTTTTCCTTCTTTTTGTCCTTTGATTATTCTTTTAGGACATACCCTCTTTATATTTTTTAATTTTTAATATGGAAAACATTTTGCAGAAAGCAAAAGTATGTACAATATTACAAGACTAACCATAGCCAATTCAAAATTATGAATCATATTATTATAGGACCCTATTAGGTCCCTATACTACTAGTGTAACCCCTTATTGTTATTAGTACAACCCCCTTATTATATTGTTGTGCCCATGTAGTCCCCATATTGTTATTATTGTGATCCATAGAAGCCCACTATTGTTATTATTATGCCCTTACATTATTATTGTTATGTCGGCTTTGATTATATTATGACCCCTGAGACTCCTATATATAGAAATGAGGTCTTGTCATTTGTATCATCCATAATTGTTCATTTGTGTAAGGTAAAGGAGGTTTCCCCGTCGAAAAGGCTTATTTCTAAGGTGTTCATCTATCTTTTCTATCTTTTTGTGAGCCGGTTTCATAACATTTTGTATCAGAGCTTTGGATTCTAGGGTTTCACTGCTCCAAACAGGTTAGCGTGGCATTTTCTCTATAACTTTGGTTTTACGACGTTTCAAAAGCAAAACAAAAAACCAATTTGAGATGAAATCGCATTGAACCTCGGGTCCGAATTTCAGATATTTTCTCGCTATATTTTCGGAGATATGATTTGAGGAAGTTAGATATTTTAATTACTAAGGTTGAAACAATGACACGTGGAACTTCATACAAGTTCACTCTATTGAACCAGTCTATAATCAGGTCATCGTGGGAGATTTGACATAACACTTCCTTGCAGAATTCAATTTGATCAGACTTGCAGTGTTAGAAAGAGAACACAGAGAGCTACTGCAGGAAGAAATTTCAGAACTTGGAGATCTAAAATTACAGAGTTACAGTCATTTGAAGATCAAGCTCCTAAAATCAAGAAAAGTCGATATGAAGAAGTTTGATGGCAAGGATCCGGTAAATTGGATACTATAGATGGAGCAATATTTATATATACATGGTGTACCACTATTACAAAAGGTATGTATTGCATCTTCATATTTAGAACCGGATCAATTTTTATGGTATAAATGGCTTTTTTCTCGTAAACAACTTGTTACGTGGTCAATTTTCAAGGAGGAAATGATAGCACATTATGAGGATACAAAGAGCAACACCACAACAATTGGAAGAAAAAAGAGCAAAAGGGATTTGTTACAAAGTGGAAAGCAAAATTATGGCAACAAGGAAGTCTACCCCTCACAACTATAAAGATGAAGTGTTGTTTCTCCTAGCCTTCCACAACCTACAAGGGTTACACCACAACAATTGGAAGAAAAAAAAAAAAAGGGCTTTGTTACAATTGTGATAACAAATACATTAAAGGTCATATGTGTGTTGAGAAAAAATTATTTTACATTGATTGTGGAGAGGAGGAAGAAAAGGATCAAGAAACATCAAAAAAAGAGTATATACACTAGGACCAACCCCAGAGAAGGAAGAAATGAATCCAACCATATGTTGTAAAGCATTGGAAAGAATTACTACTCCTCAAACTCTTAAGATAGAAGGACATATCAAGAAGAAAAAGGTTCAAGAATTGAAAAACCACATCAAGAAAGAAGAAATGAATCCAACCATATCTTGTAATGCAATGGCCAGAATTACCATTCCTCAAACCATCAAGATAGAAGGACATATCAAGAAGAAAAATGTTCAAGAAGTGAAAGCTCACATATAGAATCAAGAAATGAATCCGACTATATCTTGTAATGCACTGGAAGAAATTACCACTCCTCAAACTCTCAAGATAGAAGGACATATCAAGAAGAAAAAGATTCAAGCAGTGAAAGATCACATCAAGCATCAACAACAAGTTCTCCAACTTTTAAAGGATAACGCCACTTTGGTGCAGAATCGAATGAAACAACAGGTATATCAACATCGTAATGAAAGAAGTTTTGATGTAGGCGATTGGGTATTTTTATGGTTACATACATACAAACAAATGTCCCTCAAGAAAGCTATTTATGAGAAGGAAATGTTGGCAATACTACACGCACTTAAGAAATGGTGACCTTACCTAATGGGAAGACACTTCAAGGTAAAAACAGATCATGATAGTATTAAATACTTTTTAGAACAAAGATTATCCTCTGAAGAGCAACAAAAATGGGTCACAAAGATGTTGGGTTATGACTTTGAAATCATCTACAAAAAAGGAAAGCAAAATGTTGTGGTAGATGAACTCTCAAGAAAGGATGAGGATGTGGAAGCATTGTTGTGTGCCATTTCTATTATCCAACCAGGTTGGATAAACGAAGCAAGGTATGAATGGAAGAATGACAAAGAAGTGTAGCCACTCATTCAAAAGGTGCAGAAGATCCCAATTCAAACAATATTGCCAGAACTTGACATGGAAGGAAAAATCATTTTGGGACCTGGAGCAGTCATAGAAACAAGAACCCGATAGCTACGAAATCAATCAATTTCAGAGTATCTCATCAAGTGGAAGAACTTACCCACTAAAAATTCCACATGGGAGGACAAGAATTTTATACAGAAGCATTAAGAACTACTCAAGCATTGAGGACAAGACTTTTTGAAGGAAAGGGGCATGTTAGGTCCCTATACTACTAGTGTAACCCCTTACTGTTATTAGTACAACCCCCTTATTATATTGTTGTGCCCATGTAGTCCCCATATTGTTATTATTGTGCCCCATAGAAGCCCACTATTTTTATTATTGTGCCCTTACATTATTATTTTTATGTCGACTCTAATTATATTATGACCCCTTAGACTCCTATATATAGAAAGGAGGTCTTGTCATTTGTATCATCCAAGAATTGTTCATTCATGTAAGGTAAAGGAGGTTTCCCCCTTGAAGAGGCTTATTTCTAAGGCGTTCATTTATATTTTCTATCTTTTTTTGATCTGGTTTCGTAACAGACCCTAACAAGATCTTTAATCCCATGTACATCTGCCATCCATTGAGGGATTATATGATGCATCTCCAACACTTCAAAGAGGATGTCCAACTCCACTTAATGAATCCACTAGGCACTTTGACCTAGGACATTGACCACTTATTGAGGAAAGTTGACCTTGGGATGACTTAAAATATTTGGTAATACTCTTCTCTCCCTATAGTACCATGATTGTCCCCATTAAAGCTAATACTTTTTGCTTGAGAAATGATGTACCCCAGAGTTGGTAGAATGCTCCTAGGCAAGTGTTACACCTATTTGATTGATGTATGCATTGCTTTTAAGGAGATCTGATGATTATTACATGGGACCTTTCTAGAGAGGATGGTACACTAATCTACATTATGATGCCATGCCCTAACTCCATGATGTCCCCTTCATGATGCTTGGATTGATTACATGTGAAGGTTTATGGATGATGTTTTGGATGAGAGACACTTGCTTAATGATTGGACACCATTTGATGACAAAATGTGACCTTTGGTATGAAATTCTCCCTCTTGAGCCATCCATTACACTCTCTAATGAGAGACACACATTTTGGAGGATATTGTCACCCTTGGAGGGTTTCTAACTTACATGTGTGGCTTATTTGAGGCTTATCTTTGTGTTTTATCATTGAGTTAGTTATCTTTGGGGGTCAGTTTGTGACCTATCCAACTTGTAATCATAATTGAATGTTAGTTTAGGGCTTTTAGACTAAAATGAGAGAAATTCGACATTTTTTTCCTCATATAAATAAAGGGAAAAAGCTCTCTTAATATCAGTGTGACACTTGGAGATTAATGTGCACTAACTAGTTTAATCTATCTTGTGACAAAATTCTTACGGAGGATATTTTGTTGGATGGTTATGTCTCTTGGATGACTATTGGTGATTCTTTGATGATATATTATATATTCACATAATTTATCTTCTTCCATTTTGTACTTGTTGAATAAATATGGTTTAACGAAATTTTCACCAAAGTGGTTAAAAAATGTAGCAAGAAAGACTCAATTTGACTTTAGCCTTAGTCAAATTGAGTAAATCAACTTTTCACATCAGTAGGACAACTTGGAGGTAGTTAACTAGTGTGACATGGCTCTGGTCACTCAGTTAGCTCAGTAAATTTGAGTTAGATACTTGGAGTTTAGTTATGCATGTGTTGATTCCTATATTTTAGCAATCTAGCTCAGTTATTTTCAGTTGTATTCAGTTAACCGACCTCTAACTACTGATAAAGTCAGTTGAAGGTTAGTTGTGCAGTGGGAAATTAGTCTAACTCGGATATATGTTATTTAACTAATCAATCAGCCCAAAATAGCTCATGTATGCATGGAATTCGAAATGATCAACTGAAGAGGAAGAGATAAGTCCATAGTAGCATGAGTTGTATACTAGTTGAGTGTATGGTTGTTGCATGTAGTCAAGAGATCAATTCCTTGGTAATTATGCAAGGAAATAGGGACTTCCCTATGGTTTAGGAGCTTAAATTTCCTCATATTTGTGCAATGAAATAGGAAGTTGGAGGAGAAGATAATTGGCAAAGTGTTGGCCAGATTTTCTCATTCATTAGAGAGAACAATTATTCTTTTGTGGGTTGTGCTTAGATCTGGAGAAAGAAATTGTAATAGTTTCTCTATTCAATCAATTAATGCAAAGAGGCTTGAGGGGTTTTTCCCAGTTGGGTTTCCCTAGAAAAAATGTGTACTTGTGGTTTTGCTTGTTGCATGTCTATGCATGTTGTTCTAAATTGTGATTTCCATTCTGCATATCGGTGGAGTAGAATTATGTCTCTTGTTTTTTGGTTTGAAATATTGGGAAATTGCAATTTATATCAAATTTATACATGGTATAGAAGCATTGGAATCACATTAGAACCATTATTTTGAACTTGTCTCTCAGGAATTTTGAATTTGCAGCTTCAGTGCAGCAGTTTTTCTTCGGGATCAAGAGAATGTCTTTTAACAGACTAAGATTGGAGTATTCCCTGGAGGATAGCTTGAATTTCATAGCCTAGAAGGATCGAATGGAAGCAGTGATTGATGATAATGGTGTGTTAGAATATGTTAAAACTGACATTACAAAACCCTAGCAGTCTGATGCACAACAATTAGCCCAATGGAAGAAGGATGTTGCAAAGTCCAGGAAAATTCTTCTGGAAGGTGTGAGAGACCATTTGGTCTCAAATATCCATGGAAAAGAGACACCATTTTCTATGTGGAAGACACTGACCAAGCTATTCGAAAACAGCAGTGACCATGGAAAATTGGCCCTAAAAGAAAAACTTAGAAATATTAGGATGCAAAAGAATGATACCATTCCACAATATCTCTCCAGGATCACACAAGTTCAAGATGAGCTTGGAGGGGTTGGGGTGAATGTTGCAAAAGATGATCTAGTGAGCCTAACTCTTATAGGCGTTCCAAAATCCCGCCATAGCTACCAGGGCTCTGTGAATAGAAGGGGAAAATTACCGAATTGGGAAAGGTTGTGGTCTGATTTGGTTCAAGAAGAGTTCAGGAGAAATACCAGAGATGGAACATCATCCATAGTAGAGGATAAATAAAAATTTTCCTTGGGTGGGAAGGGGAAGAAGGGAAAAGGGAAGGATACCCAAAGTAAACCCTAATCTAGCCAAAATAATGGTAAGAAGAAATACTTGAGCAATATAAAATGCTTCCACTGCCACAAATAGTGTCACTATGCAACAAAATGTCTACACAAGAAGTCTAACAAGAAGCCTGTAGGAGGGGAAGGAGGTGAAGCATTGGCTTCATAATTCAAATTAAACTTCACCCTAATAGCATGCATGAACAAAACTAATATGGGGAGTGTGTGGTACCTTGATTCTGTTGCCTCGTTCCATATGAAAAGGTGCAAGGAGTTTTTCAATAGTCTGGAGGAGAAGGATCTCCAGGTAAATATCGAAATAGAGGATGATGGGAGGTAAAGTGCTACAAGAATTGGTACTGCTACCTTTGAGAGGGAGAAAGCATCTCCTCTTTGCCTCAAAGATGTTATGTTTGTACCTGGGCTAAAGAAAAATGTGATCTCTATAGCAGTATTAGAGGATAGAGACTATAATGTTATTTTAAATAAAGGGAAAGCCTTTTTGAGACACATAGCTACCAAGAAAGTGAAGCAGATCAAGGTTCGTGTGAAGAACCTATACAAACTTGAGGTGGGAGATTGCACTGCATTGAGCAGTAAGGCTAAAAAAGTGTAGAGTCGAGATGTTGGAGAACTCTGGCATAGGAGATTAGGTCATATACACCATGGTGCCTTAAAAATCATGTAGCAAATTACCACTGGTCTCCCTAAAGGCTCCCTTGACCAGCAGGATGTCTGCAAGGGTTTCACATTGGGGAAATATGTCAAATCCACTTTCCATGACCGAGATAGTAGAGCAGATGCAATCTTGGAGCAAGTCCACTCTGATGTTTATGGACCCTTTTCAATAGCCTCCACAGCAAAACGTAAGTGCTATTTTATTTGTATTAATGATTTCTCTAGAAAATGTTGGATCTTCTTCATGAAGAAGAAGGATGAATTTTTATTAAAAAAAAATGAATTCAAGGCATTGGTTGAGAATGATATTGGGAAGAAGGTGAAGGCTCTCAGGAGCGACAATGGAGGTGAATTTGTTTCAATTCCTTCAGGGATTTTTGTGCCAAAGAAGTTATTCGAAGAGAATTGATAGCACCCCATAACCCACAGCAAAATGGGGTAGCTTAAAGGAAGAACAAGAGCACAATGGGAGAAGCAAGAGCCATTTTGCATGATCATTGCTTCCATTACATCTATGCATGGAAGCATGAAACATCAAAGTCTACTTGTAGAATTGGAGTCCTCATATAATACTTTCTATGATCACACCGGAGGAAGCTTTTTCTAGGAGAAAGCATGATGTGTCTCATTTCCAAAATTTTGGAGCTTCATTTTCTTATCATGTCTCCAAGGATTCAAGGAATAAACTTGAGCCTACAACAAAGTTGGGATTTTTTGTAGGATACACCAAAACTCCACATAATTACTAGGTGTATTTACCTTCACTAAGGATGATATTTGTGTGGAGGGATGTCAAGTTTAATGAGGATAAGGCTATGAAATGATCTCTAGAATGAGAGTTGAGTATCCAACTAGAGCATGAGCTTCTAGATCCAAAGGAGGAGCCTTGGGATTAGGTTCAGGAGGTTTTGTAGTAGACAAGAGGTAGAGTGGAGGCACCCACTCAACCAAAATCTTCTAGAGAGGGGAGAAAGAGAACTAGAGAAGTTGATAGATTGTTGCAGGATGCTAGGGAGAATGTGGGAGCCCCTACATCATAGCGCAGGAAGAGGAGGTCACCTGATAGGTACATTGGTTACATGGCTCTCATGACAGAGCTCATTGAGACAGAGCCTTCTTCATTTGAGGAAGCAATTTCTCAACCTGTTTGGGTTGATGCCATGGTGGAAGAATATGAATCCATCATGAAGAACAGTGTATGGGAGGTGGTACCAAGACCAGAAGGGAAATCAGTGGTTGGTTCTAGATGGATATACAAAGTGAAGCATGCAGCTGATGGGAGCATTAAGAAGTACAAGGCCAGATTTGTGGCCAAAGGATTCTCTCAAATAGAGGGAGTGGACTATGAGGAAACTTTTGCACTAGTTGCAAGATATTCCTCAATTAGATCCATTCTAGCATTAGCTACACAAATGGTGTGAAAAATCCCCCAGATGGATGTGAAGACCGCCTTTCTCAATGGTGTTGTTGAGGAGGAAATTTACATAGAGTAGCCATAATTATTTGAAACATATGATCAGGAGACACATGCATGTAGACTCAGGAGATCATTGTGTTGTCTCAAATAGGCACCCCGAGCATGGTACACTCAGACCAACAGTTATCTCAGTGGATTGGGCTTCACTAAAAGTGAAGCATATGTGAACCTCTATCACATTGTGGTAGATGGTAAGTTGCTTATTCTTGTTTTATATGTCGATTATTTAATATTGACAAGTGATGAGCAGTTGAAATACATGGGCTTAATGCATTACTTCCTCAGCCTAGAAGTATGGCAAGGTGATGGTGAATATTTTGTGTCTTAGGATAAGTATGCCTCTGAAATACTTCAGAGATTTCACATGGAGAATTGTAAGCCTATGGACACACCTCTAGCTACAAATTGGAGGAAGGAGAATGCCACTTCAGGTGAAGAGGTTGATTCTACCATTTATAGGCAGCTTGTGGGGTCTTTGATGCATCTTGTGAACACAAGACCCTACATGTGTTATGCAGTAAACTAACTTAGCCAAGCTATGGTGAGGCCTACCAAGTTGTATTGGAAGGCAAATATGCATGTGTTATGGTACCTTAAAGGCATTATCGAGGATGTATTATGGTACAAGAGGATAGAGGGAGTGAAGCTCCAAGGCTTTACTGATGCAGATTGGGCAGGGAGTCCATCAGATAGGAAAATTACTTCAAGTGTTATCTTCAGTGTTGGGTCCAAAGCTATTTGCTGGTAAGCATGAAGCAGAGGTTTGTGGCACTCATCTCAACAAAGGTTGAATACATTGTTGCAATTCAAGCAGCATGTGAGGCCATATAGATGAGGAAAATACTTGTGGGTCTTTTCAGTTAGGCGATGGATCTGATAGTGATATATTATGATAAGCAGAGTTGCATTATTCTCTCTGAGAATCTGATATTTCATGACAGGTCCAAGTACATTGATATCTAGTATCATCATTTGCGAGACTGTGTGTAGAGGAGAACTATGTTGCTACAGTACATTCCAACTAAGAAGCAAGATGTTGACATATTTACAAAGTCATTTTCAAGAGGAAAATTCGAATTCCATAGGTGTAGGATAGAGGTGGTGAAAAATCCCTTTCTTGTTAAGAGGGAGTGTTAAAAAATGTAAAAAGAAGGGCTAGATTTGACTTTAGCCTTAGTCAAATTGAGTAAATCCAATATCCACATCAACAAGACAACTTGGAGGCAGTTAACTAGTGTGACATGGCTTTTGTCACTTAGTTAACTCAGTAAATTCAAGTTAGAGGCCTGGAGTTTAGTTATGCATGTGTTTATTTCTAAATTTTAGAAATCTAGTTTGGTTATTTTCATTTGTATTCAGTTAACTGGCCTCTAACTATTTGTAGATTTAGTTGAAGGTCGGTTGCGCAGTGGGACATCAGTCTAACTCAGGGATCTGTCAGTTAACTAATCAATCAACCCAAAATATCTCATGCATGCATGGAATTCAAATTGCTCAGTTGAATTGGAAGAGATAAGGCCAGTGTATCATGAGTTGTATATTAGTTGAGTGCACAGTTGTTGCATGAAATTAGTATTTCAATTCCTTGGGAATTGCACAAGGAAATATCGACTTCCCTATTGTTTAGGAGCTTGAATTTTCTCAGATTTGTGCAAGGAAATAAGAGGTTGGAGGAGAAGATAATTGGCTAGTGTTGGCCAGGGTTTCTCATTCAGCAGAGAGAACAATTATTATTTTGTGGGTTGTGCTCATAGTTGGAGAAAGCAATTCAAATAGTTTCTCTATTCAATTGATTAATGAAAAGAGGCTTGAGGGGTTTTTCCCAGTTGAGTTCCCCTAGAATCACTATGTACTTGTGGTTTTATTTGTTGCATGTCTATGCATGTTGTTCTAAATTGTGATTTCCATTCTGCAGATATGTATAGTGGAATTGTGTCTCTTGTTTTTCAGTTTGAAATCTTGAGCAGTGCGGCAATTTCTATCAAATTCCTACAAAATTTATGTTCGTCTTTTTTGGATCTAACATCTTCTTGAACAATATTTTCATTGAGTTTATTTTGAGGAACCTAGGTTTATCTTCCCCCCTTTGAATGTCCAAAGAAGATAGAAGAGCATTAGGGTTTAATAGATTGAAGGACACAAGTTTGTCTTCTTTGTTCTCCTTGAAATCACTTCGATCATTATTCTTCCATATACTTATTCAATCCTAGACTCCACTAGCCCTTGATTAAAAAAGGAACTAGTATTACTGCTTGTGTTAATCCCATAAATAAATAAAATAAATCTTATTTATCTTTTATGTTTTTTAGGGTAAATTAGGGTTAGATTATAGCGAAATCATCATTTTTCAAAATTATTTTCCTTGGACCTAATTTTCCTAGGGTTAGCACTTGCATGCATTTATTTGGAAATGTGAACAAATATACTTTTACATGCAATTTTCAGTCATTAATTAAGGCTAGCATCTAGGGTTTATTTTGTTGTTATATGTGTTTTCATCCATTTAAAAGTGTTGTAATTTATTCTCTTGTTTCCTCATTTATCAATCCTAATTTTACACTTTTTCATCATAGATTTTGTGGTTGTTATCTTATTTTTATTATAAATATTTGTATGTTATAAATTGTTGATTAAAACCCTAGTTTATAATAGGAAAGAGTAATTTCCTAATTGAATGTGTTTCGGAACCTATTTGAGCCTCTTTAGGTCATAGTAAGCCCTCTAGATATAGCCATATAAGACTTTGAACTCAATCTCTTGAAATTATACTTTAAATCACTTGAAACCATAATCATTGTATATTTATCCTTGGGTGAGTATTGTTGTAAAACATTTAAGGCGCATCTATCCTAAGTCCATTTTGGGTTACCTAATTTCTAATATATACTAGATAAGCCTCCTTTGTGGGGATTGTATCCAATAACAAAAAAATGGGGAGTAGTTGTTGAGGTGGTGGTGGTAACTAATCCCATTGTTTCTCTTAATCTAGATTTCTTAGTCAGGATTTGTACTAAGGTGCTAGATTTTGCAAAAATAAGAACCATCACCTACATCAACATGCTTGTTGAAGGAATAAGTAATCTCCATAGGACCATGGGATTGAAAGTATATACATTTTAAGGGAACATTTTTGTAATCCAAATATAAAATAAAATAGTTGTAACATGATTCTATCATAATGACATTTGGGAGATTCTAAGAGATATCCATTTTTATACATAAGATAGTAACATGTTTTTTCTTTTCTTTTGGATGGTGTCTAGATCCATGCATAAATAGGTACATAGTGTATCTCCTATGATTTTGAATATAGGAGGCTCCAAAAATTCAATCAATAAGTAAGGCCTTATTTACTCATATGGGCATAGTATGGATATGCTCTCAAGCAGGGTCAAAACTCACAGTTCACCTAAATATGGTGAGATTTGCATTCCCCCAACAGCAAGGACCACACATAGTAATTTTTCATCCATCCCTTGAAAAGTTATAAACGAGTGTTATATATCCCCTTCCTCGCATATGGGTGTTGAGCATGTAGCCTAGAATATGATCCCAAGTTGATGTTGATGTTAATAGATCACTTTCTGTTTTGAGGCCCATTTCTTCCCTCAAAACCTCTTTCATGAAGTGTTGGCCTTTATAAGGAATTTATTTAATAAAATATTTTCATAGCATATGGATCAGTGGCACCATTAATTGTTTGTGAAAGCTACTTTTATCGATGGCATGTAACAAGGGATATAATATTCCAAAAAAATAGGTGTCCCATAAAACTTGTTTGCAAATATTATCATTCTTCCAAATAGTTCATCCACCTATTCTTCTAATATGATTTTCATAAAAAATTCAATCACACCTCATCTATTCTCTATTAAAGTAGGGGCATCAGAGCTTTCCAGTTGCCCCTTGTACCCATATTTCTCATGCTCACAATAGAAAAATCCAAAAACTGGTCATCATCATTAGATATTCCTTATTTAGTGGATTTTTGGGAGTGATTTTAAATATTCTCCCAAAATTTGAAACCTTTTAGTGAAAATGCAAATAATAATCTTTGAAGTTGGTAAATGTGTCTACATTGGATTATGAATTTGACAAGCTAAATGATAGATTCCTATTATTGCAAAGACTCTAGTTTTAAATAAAAGTTGATTCCCAAAGTTATGAACTTAGTTTTAATATATTATCAGTTGTCTTGGGTGTGTTCTCAAAGCCTTCCTATTAAATCAAGGTCTTTGGCATGCTAACAACCATAACTTGTTAATCATGGAATGAGAAAATAAGATTTATAAGTATAACTCATGTTATGTAGATTAGGGTTTGCTTATTTATTATCTTATACATTTTGGAAATATTGTTGTATTTGATGTCGAAGGAAAGGGGTGACTAGAGATGTCCAAGATAAAGATTGTTAGAAACATTGTTTGAATACCCAATGTTTTGTAATGTCTAATTTGGATACCCTATCTTTGAAGGAATTTTTACTATAAATACCTAGTTCAAATGGGAGCATAGGAAATATGGTTGAGAATTTGTTATGATACCTTTCTGATGGTATAAGTCAATCTCTCCAACTCCATAGGAATGAGGAGACACAAAATATTCTGTCAGTTTGGCCCAGCTAGAAAGTACAATTTGACCCCATAAGTGAACACAGAAACACCATAAATAAAGTATAGATGAGTGCATTTAAAGATCATCCAAGAAAGAAGAGATTTGAGGTGTGCAGGAGAAGTTGGGGAATACTCTTGTGGTTTTAAAGGTGGAACAAAAATGTGATTTGTGAAGTGAGAAAGTCATCTTACAATTTTTTCTATAATTCTTTTTCGGGATGTCCTAGACTATGAAATTATCAGAGATCTATGGAGGCATATAATAATACCTCAGGTAAAAATTGCAAACTTTGGTTTGCTATAATTTCGGAGAAATTCCCTGTGGAATTTAGTGTTCTTGAATGCTCTTGAAATATACTTCAAACAAGGTAGTTTGTCATTTTTTTATAAGTTATTTTTTGATATGTTTCAAATTGTGAAATATTGAGGAGATAGAGATCAAATATCTAATACATGTGGTAAAAAAAATAGAATTTAGTTCTCTATAATTTTGGAGAAATTCCCTACAGAAGTTGGGGTTTCTAAATAGTCTTGAAATCAACTTCACATAGGTTAGTTTGGTATTTTTTCCATAACTTGTTTTCTGAGAAGTTTTAGACTGTTAAATCTTGAGGAGAAAGATGAAATATCTTTAGGAACCTATGGTAAAAAAATTATGTTTTGGTTCGTTATACCTTTAAAGATATGTCTTGTGGAAGTTAGGGTTTCTGAATGATCCTAAAATCGGTTTGAAACAAGCTCATAATTTTTTTTGTAACTTCTTTTTTGGGAATTTTCATACTATGAAATTTTTAGAGATCTAAGACATACAAAAGTGCCTCATGTAAATTTCAAAATGAGATTTTTGAACTTGGATATGTGGCATGCTATACAAGTTCATGTTTGGGAAAAGGCAAAAAACAACAATATTTGGGAGAAGCAAACTTGGTGAAGGTAGAAGCAGCTAGCAAACTTGGTGAAGGCACTAAGTAGCAAGCAGACTCAATGAAGTAGGTTGTTTCCTACAAATATTTTCCGCAGTGGTAATTGGTATATCTATTAGGCCGGTGCCTATGAATATTTGTAGGGGAGGGGGATTGTTGTTTCCACTAGGTTAGTACTTCTGAATATTTGAAATAGTGGGGATTGATGTCTTCCTACTAATGTTTGAAATAGTAGGTTGATGCCAACAAAGAACATAAAAATAAATTTTGTGGTTTTCTCTCGAAAGGGTTTCCACATGAACATTGTGTTCCATGTTCTGTAGTTGATAGATCTCATATGTGATTGTTTTCTTATGGTTCGTGAATGTTTGAATAAGTAAAAAATGTTTGACACTAATTCACTCCCCCTCATCCTTCCCCCTCCCCCCGCAACTCCTTCTCTCGATATAAGTGTGTGCTCAACAAGAAAGGGAATGTCAAGATAAGTGGTAAAGGGAAGCATTTCATTATGAAGATTGTTCTTTGTTCTTGTTTTCTATGATTTCTAATGACTATCTATGGTCTTGATTGAGGAACTTGCATAGCTTAAAGTTATGTTTCCCTTCAAAATTATTTAGAATTGTGAATGTTTATTATAGAAATTGTTAGAGTCGGTCTAGTAGCCCTCCATCAGCGATCAAAACTCTTTGCATTTGCATAAGTAGGTGTCTCATCAGTGTCATTTCATTGCATTCCATTAGGCATGCCATAACCCTAATGGAGGAGCTGGTGTCTTTATTCCCCTCTTGGCACTGCTGGATCAAGTTGATTCAGTCTATAAATTCTTGCAAGGTTCCTTGTCTTGTCAAAGTCCTAGGTCTAGGGTTTAGGTCCAATTTGTCTTTGAGGTCATGTCTTTAAAGGTCAATAAATGCCCAGCAGGCTAGAGGGATGACTATCCAAGTTTTTCTTCAAAGATTTCATCTTGTACAGCTAATTTTAACCTTGGATTTAAAAACCCTGTTTTTTAAAGACAAGGTTTTTTTCTCATTTTTGTAAAAAAATTGTAAAAATTCAAAAAAAATTAAAGGACAGCATACAGCCCTGGTCCCCTTTGCCAAGATCCTCAGAAGCTATCCCTACAAGAAATTTTCAAGACAAAGCATCAGTTCAAACAATTTCAGGACAAAAAGAAACCATAAAGTCAGCAGCATTTAAATTTTGAAAAAGTGTCAAGTTAAAAACATTAGAAAGAGGGTTTGAGGAGAAATTAATTTGAATCAAGCCTATAAAGCCCCTCTCTCCTTCTATTTCATCATCATTTGCCTCAAAGCAATAGTGAAGAGCGATTTGGGCGATTTGGAGAGAAATTTAGCAAAATTGGCAAGCTGAGCCCGCGCGCGACCTGTCAGCACTTGCGCGCGACCTATCAGGGGGGTTCCTCCAGTTGAAAAATTACACTGGCACGACCTATCGAGTGCGCGTGACCTATCAGCACCTGCGCGCGACCTGTTGGGAAATTCATCTACAAAAACCGCCAGTAAACTCCCAAACGACCTCAAAATTCTTCAAGACTGCAGGTAGGCTTCTGATCATCAAAATATTTTACTTGATAAAGAAAAATGAGCATGGGAAAGGTGTTTTAATGTCATCAAATTGAAATGAGAGATTCATGTATATTTGCTTTAAGAATGTCAAAATGCTTGTAGAACTATGGTTTGTTTTGTTGTTTCAAGGTCATCCTTGTCACCCCACTTTTTCCCCACTTCTCTTTACCACCTCATATATCATTTCTACCTAATCTCCCTACCAAAATATCAAAAGCCCCTAAAACCCTACCCCTATTCCTAAAAATCAAGAATCAAACCCTAAACCCTACTTCCCATAATATCCTTGCAAATGGAATTGTATGATGATATGTATGTCATGATTCTTCCCCTTAACTCCCTATTTCCCTATTTCATATATTTGTCCCAATTTCCCTTCAAAGTCTCCCTTCCCTAACATTTCCCTTGTGCTATTTGTCCCCTTGAAATAGCATTATAAACAGGGAAAAACACCAGGTCATTTGAGCAAAAGCAGCAGTACATTTCAGCCACTTTGCTCCTGAAACCATATCAGAAACCGAAACCGACTATGAGCAAAGTGATGACCATGAGTCAACACCAAAAATTGAGATACAAAGGAGGCCTCACAGGGGTGGTAAGAGTGGACACCATAAGAGGGAGGAGCCCACCTCTTTGACTGATTTGCAGGCTTGTCCACTTGCGGTCACATGTTTCCGCTACCTCTCATGTTATGAATTTTGCGAGAGGATTTCTCAAATTCAGCATCATAGGGAATTGGCTCGCTTGTTTGTTTTGCATTTGCATATTGGGCATGTAAACCTTGCGGGGGTGGATTTTACATTGTCATCTGAAAGTATTGCTCAAGCAACAGGAATACCAAATGTGGGAGAAGAGTGGAACAAACGCAAAGTGTTGGACATATTTCATTATGAGCCCTTCGTTAAACCTGCCTACATGAGGTCCATAACTGGTATGTTTCCTTTCAGATTTTTGAGGGATGAGTATGCTCCCATGATGAGGCTCATCATGCTCTACTTCACCTGTGAGGGCAGGTTTGCATATGTGTATTCGTACCATATTCGCTTGTTGATGCATTTCACACGGGTACAAATGATGAACATACCATGGTTCATGTGCCGGGATATTGAGAGGATGGTGCCCTTGGTGCAGAGAAGGAGCCCAGCACAGCAACATAGGAGCATTTATCATTATGGTTTGATCCAGCTTGTGGTCATGCATCAGTTGGCTCAGCAGGGTATCCCATTGGAGAATTTTATCTCTCGGGATTTTTTCACAGCATCAGCATCATCTCCCCCTGAGGTTGTTCATGAGGAGGGAGGGCCTTCACAGCAGCATGATAGTCCTGAGACCAGACATGTCAGCTCTCCTCCATTGGTCACTTATCAGAGAGGACACAGAGCCTTATTTGCATCAGCTAGGCGAGTATTATCTCCACACCAGGTGGAAGGGGTCTCGCCTTCTTCATCAGCACCACGAGTGTTATCTCCACACCAGGTGGAAGGGGCCTCGTCTCCGACAGCAGCACAGGTATCAGAGAGGGGAAAATAGCCCAGGATTGATGAGGGGCCATCAGGTGTTCCAGACATAGAGATTGTTGACCTTGATATCAGTTCTCCTAGTCTAGAGTCAAAGGAGATCATTCAGCACCTAAGAGCTGCAAATGATTCATTGCAGTGAAGATTGGAAGGAGCGCAATGGACGATTACATATTTAGAGCATCACAACAAGCAGTTGGAGGATGAGCACACTCTTGATGAGTTGCGGAGGATTCATGAGGACCGCAACTTGGCTCGAAAGAGACCCGGCGATTTGGTACCCGTTGAGCGAGAGGCTATGCTTCTCCGGGTCAATGCTCATTTGGAGAGGTTGCTGGCCAAGGCCAACCAAGATAAGGACCTGCTCCGAAATATTAAAAACCACTATTGGGCCCAAATGCACGTATGCAAGGCAAAATGAAGGTGATTCAAGGGCGGTTGGCCAAGGCACTAAACGACGAAAAAGGCCCGATCCCCTCCACATCTTGGCTAAAGCTTCCTTGAAGGAGCATGATATTAAATTACCTCACTACAGCACAAATTTCAAAAAAAATTGAGCATTTTTGGTCACTTATGAATTTTTGGGCAAAAAACAGGTTTTTCTCCTTGATAGGTCGCGCGCCGCGCGCGACCTATTCGATGGGCAACTTCATTTTGGGAAAACTCAGTATTTCTGGATTTTTCATGCAAAGTTACATCTTCTCAACAATTACCAAGAGATTTCATCAAGTTTTGAGCCTCCAGAAGGTCAAAAAACATGCAAAAATTGACTTTCTGCCACCTTTTTGACAAACAGGAAGCAGTCTTGGGAGATTGCAATTTTGGAGGGGCAAATGGCCACCAAATTCAGAAATTCTAGTTGGGTTGGAAAGTAGACATCCAGACCTTTCCAACAATCCCACTTTTTCCTCATTTGGACACCTGGAAATGCCTCAAACGGAGCTCCAAAGAAGCGCGACCTATCAGGATTAGGGCGCGACCTATCAAGCAATTTTCATAATTTTTCACCTACAGCTCAGGAATTCGCCCAGCTTTGGCCAGTTTTGACTTGGGATGGGATTTTTCACCCTCTTTGATGTAATTAATATATTTTCATGTTGATATGACACTTATTTACCTATTCTAGAAGATTCATTCATGAAATAGCAAACATTTAATGAATGAATTGGTTTCCTAGCTTATAGAGGCAAGTTGTTTTGACTGCCTAGATTTTAGTGCTCAGTTTAGAATTGGTTGAAACAGCTCCTAGAAGGATGAGCTCGACCCCTAGAGGCAAGGAAAGATGTTAGATTGCCTATATTATGTACTTTCTTGGTCATTTTCATGGTTGGACTCTTGAGGGAGAAAGCTCTATTGTATTATTCGTTGTATCTCTGCAATTTTGGCAAAGGAAGAAAGACCAGGGTTTTGCAGTCCTTTTTGGGATTCCTGTGGTTACATGTATTGACAGTTTTCTTATCTTTGTACTTGTAAGTGTGTTATGTGAAATCATCCTCTTTCTTTTTCTTCTGAAATTAGGCAAATGAAGTGTTAAAGTAGAATTCATGATTTCCATGCTCTGCTTTTAAATTTGCTTAATATCAATGTTTTCATCTGTTTAAGGAGAACTCAAGGTGATTGCTTGCTCTCCTTAGCTCCTCACCGGTCATTCCTACCCATTCACTTAATTTAAAGGCATCAATACAGTCTCCTACCTTGCCCCAAAGAACCCCCTGCAAAAACTGTGTCCAATCCCCGCACCCAAAATTGCCTTTCCCCGATTTTCCACCAAAATCCAAAAAATCCCAAAACAAACTCTTTTTATCAGTTTACTAGCCTAAAATCAGTGTTTCCTTATTGGTTATCTCGCCCGTTGAAGATCTTTACCGAGATAGACCAGAGAGAGCCCTCTCCTGCCCTGTAGGGCTAGCTACGAGGCTAAGTGGTTTGATGTTGCCTTGGAGTTTACCTTTCTCAGCCTGAGGTGAAATTTCAAGCGCTAACAGAAATTATAATATTATATCCTTTCAAAATTGTGTTAATTGAAAACTTCCCATTCATTTGCATATCCCCAAGATTTGATAGATATAATTTTCTAACTTATAATTTATCCTAGATAATTTGATACAATGTTGAATTTTTTATAATGTATTTACTCACCTTTACTAGCTCTTAATCAATAGAATTTGATTTCTAGCATTTTCTATAGTTCTTTAATTTTCAAACATTTATATCATTTTTTGTTGTCTATTTATGACTAGGTACAAATCTTTTCGAAGAAGTTGATTGTTTTTATTCCTTTATCATAAACTAGCCGAAATTTATGTTAGATAACTTGTTAATCTCTTTGACAAACTAACCCAAAATATAAATTATTATGTATTAGAGGCTTCTTTCTGTTGAAAATTACTTTTATGTAGCCAGGATGTGTAGGTGCAGGTCCAATTATAGTTTTGTGTAGGTACAAATATAGGTGCACATGTTTTGTGCATGACTTCAAGTACATATGTGTGTCTTCCAAGTCAAGTATTTGAAATAATTCGACATACTAAAATTCAGGCATTTTATTTAATCCTTTAACTTAAGGGATAACTATGATGGCCTTCCAGTTCTAAGATGCCAACTCTAAAACTGCTCTTCCCATTCTAACAAATGAAATTATAATTCATGTTGTACTTATGACACATTCTAAACCATTTATAATTCGTGGTGTACTTATGACATGGTTATTTGAAGTTACTTATATTGATTAATAATTCTACATTTTTAATGGACATGAGACATGGATTAAAAATTTGTTTAAGTTATACATTATATATCCCAACCATTTTGGCAATGCGCCTCATGTCATAGAGGAAATGTCATTTTTGGATTTAATTTATTTGACTCCCTTGGATAAATATATTTGTGCCCATTGTCAACTTGCATGTTTGGGAACTTGATGGTGGCATAATAAGCCCACTCTCTCCCAATATTGTTGTTGGGTCCCCCTATATTCCTTGGTAGACATTTTGTGGTTCCATCCATTCATTCATTTATTTTTGGAGCATAATGGTGGCATAATAAACTCACTTTCTTGAGGTTTATGTTGATTCCTCCTACCTTAATTGGTGTATCCACTTTGTTGGTTCCAACTATGTATTCATTTCCCAAAGTTTTTTTTTTTTTAAACCATGCCTCCTGGAATGAATAAATGGGTATTTACCATTACATGTTTGATAGCTTAAGGGTGGCATGAATAAATTCACTTTCTTGAGGATGATGTTTATGTTGAAAGAAGTTGTCATTGATGTCAAAGGTTTTCCAAATGAAAGAAAAAGTACATATTCAAATAGCACATTCTGAAATATTGTTTTTGGATGTTCGATGCCCCATTTTGATACCCTACCTTTGAAAACATTTTTACTCCATTTACCTATCTCAAATGGAATCATAACATATATGGTTTGCACTCTCATTTCGAGACCTTTCTAATGGTATATGGAACTCCCTCTAACTCCTCGCAGTTGAGGATAAATGATTTTTCGAATATTCACTATACATTCTACCAGTTGCACAAGTCATTCCAACCAGTGGACAAGTCGACCCAATGTAGACCTTGAATGCACTATAAATAGGCACGAGAAGGAGAATTTCATATCATTGGCTCAAGAAAATTTGGATCTATTTAAACAAGTGAAGAAAAGGAGTTTTGAGGTTCATACCTCATGAACCAAAAGTGAAGAGGAGCTTATTTGGAGAGACTTTTTTAGAAGGATTTTTGGCACATTTTTTAAGGATTTTTGGCTTATTTTGGAAGGTTTTTTTTGTCTTATTTTGGAATTATTTTTGGCACACCTTTTGAAAGTTTCTAGCCCTGGTTAGAAGGTTGATTTTAAACCTGTTGTTGAGGGCTAAATTTTGTCCCCTTTGAAGGTTGGATTTCAAATTTGTGTAAAGGGTTGAATTCCCAATCTGTGTAGAGCATCAAATTTCAATCATGTCTTAAGAGAAGTGGCCTATCCCTATTGAAGCCAAATTTTAAGACTAAAGTTATGGTACAAAGAAGACCAAACTCAAGCTTATTTTGAGGACTAAATATTAATGTTTCTGAAGATGTCTTTCAGGTTTGTTTTGTAGATTTTTATTTGTAGATTCAAGAGCTTATGTCATATGCTAAAACACAATGTGTTGGCTTGAGGGGGCCCGACCCAGGTTTAGCGTTAATTAGCCTAACAAATCCCTACACTACTAGCCCTTTCGGCATCAGCCCGTGGAGCACAGACCGAAGTCTCACCTGAATCAGTATGGGGGGATGCTAGAACCAAGTTTCTGCACCCTGAGATGGTCGTGATGTCAGTTTATTCCTTCTATTCATGCCTTCGTGTAAGTCACCTAGTCCCAGGGCTCTGTGTTTCTAACCCCTTATTCCTTCTTTCAGTACCTCCACGAAAGGGTACGGTTGGACTTCACACAGCCCTAACCTTCGATTCAGATACTTTTACGATGTTAGGGTAGCGTATTCCTCAGATTGTCCAGTTACCTCAATAATCTTACTTATCTTATTAGATACTCACAATTAACCCCGCATAAATAGATATTCTTATTTGCATTCAATTATCCCACATAATTATATACATTCGCGCATCACATAAGCATTATAAGGGAAATTCATACATAAAATGAGAAGATGCATTAAATGGAACAAAGGCACAAAAATTGCAGAATACTTCTCTTTATTGATATCTTCCAAGTGATTACAGACTCTATTCACCCGACGCACACAGCTGCAGGGGTCCGCGCACTTAGCTGCGGACTTCTACCCTAGGCTTATGCACACTCAGCTGCAAAGCCTCTACCTATGCTATGACCAAAAACTTAGACTTCTTACTTCAGAGCTATGACTCTCTTACCTCTCGCTCCTTTTTAAACTACTTAGAGCTTAGCTCTTTTTATACCACGAACCATGGATATATCTCTTACAGCCGACTTTACTTTACAAAACTAAGTGTTGGGCCTAAGAATTATCCTTAAAATTCATCCACTTTCACTCCATTCAACATTCACTTTCTCTCCATTCACACATTTTCTCACCTCTATTCCACCACCATGTCATCACATTAGCTTCACTTTCATCATTAAATGGGTTACCATTGTGTTTTCCAAAACATTATTAATTCTTAGTATTTTTAAGAGAATTTGTGGTTAAACTTTAGAAAATAATATCCATATACTTATACCTAACAATTAGAATGAGTTTGTTGACATGTGTAGGTACAAAGGAAGCTTCTAAGGCACCCTTATGTGGCACTCTATGTTCAAATTCGAATTTGAGGAGATCATGGACCTCATGGATAAGATCATGGACCTCATGGAGAAGATCATGGAGGATAGGGTTATGTGTCACCATTGGTTGAGAGATATGTGGATTTGAAGAGGGAATAGTGGATCCACATTTATGAGTTTGTTATCATAACTTTTGTATAAATAGGAGTGTTATCTCTTTCATTTGTAACTTTGGAATTTAGAATTTAGAACCTTAGGATCATATAAGTTGTAATGACAAGTTAGAATTTGGAATCATTGTAATGGAGATTTTAGAGCCTCTTGGGATGTAGAACTTGTAATTGAAATTTTCAATTGAGGATAAATAAAATGGAGCTTCTTTGATCTTCTACATTTGACTTCTCTTTTGATGTGCTTGTGAATCCTTGGAAGGGCCCCCATTGTTTAGCAAGTACACTTTTGTTTTGGTAAGCTTTCATTTTATTTTTGTTTGTAAATTTCATTAGGTTCATATGTTTGAAATATTAACGAATGACCTTTCGTAAGAAAGTATTAATGTTTCTTTCAATGAATATGATTTGTTTGATTTCATTAGTTTAAATAGTTTGTTGATTAAGATGATTAGAAATATTAATGAACAATCTCCTGTAACGGAACTTTAATATTTCTTACACTTGTCACAATGCCTTTAGATTTCATTTTCTTAAACAACTAGATAGGTGTTGGAGATCCCAATGAAAGACCTCGTGTAAGGGAGTTTTGGCATTTCTTCACCTAGCTTAGTTTAGTTTGTCTCTAAGTCCATATATATTGGATGATCCTCAAAGTTTACTTACCCAGACTGATAATAAATGAAACTCTAATTTGCATACGCATTTTAGACCAAACATTTTGGCACCGTTGTCAGGGAGGATGATTTGGAGATAGACTTAGGAGGTTATTTTTATTACAATTTGTTTTTATGGCCTAACTTGTAAAACCTGGTGACAGCGGTATATTCATAAAGGAGTTCAAGTTTAAGCTTTTTGATTTATTTATTTTTTCGTACTTAGTTAGTTTCAAATTCAGTTTTTAAACCCCCCATTTCTTACTAATTCATCTACGGATGAGAAATTTGAAGATGTCAAATAGGTACTTCTTGGAGAGCAATAACGTTATTAAAGACTAGTTTCAAAAGAACCTTGTGCCAACTCCATGAAAAAAACAAGTTACTCACATGTTTGCAAAGAAAAAGTAAAAATTTAAATCTTGATGTGAGCATTTTCGAATTCTTAGCCTGTAGGTGACTTCACTGAAAGCATGCTTTTTACCTAGGAAAAAAAAAAATCTTTCAAGTTAAGGTAGAATAGATTAGAAAAATAAAACGAGATCTCGCTAGAGTTTTCAATATTGTTTTTCTTTGAAAAAAACATCATCATTTCTCATAAATAAATTTAGGTAAGAGCCACATCATCCATGCTAACCTGCAAAAATAAAAATAAAAACAAATCAATAGATTAGTATGCTCTCTTCCTGCGCTTTGAGCGATCAGGAAAATCAGAAAATATATTGATTTATTTTCAAAAATAATATAAAAATCTCTTGCTTGGAAATTGCACAAATCATTAAAACTACAACATTACAAGAAATCAAAATCATTAAAAAAAAATCATTTATTTTCGATTTCAAAATTTAAAATTAACTTTGTAGTTTAGTGATTTGATAATTATGTTAAAACTTCACTGCATAAAACTTCTCTACATATGTTAAAACTTCTCTGCATGTGTTAAAAATCAAGGTGCAAGAATGTATATCTGTAAAAAGAGAGAAAATAAAGAGCCCTTTTTATTAAAGAGCACTGTTAATTAAAGAGAAATTTAGGTTGTCCTCAACACTGTAGCTCTCAAAATGATAACATACTTTTGCTCAAGAGTTTCCTTGGATCTGTGGAAATTATATTGCAGAAGGTAGATAGTGATTTCCTTTGCACTTTGATTGATAAATACGCTACCCAGGTATCAAAGTAATAGTCCAGAATTCCAAGGTGTGGCTACACATTCAGTCCAGCAAGTCTCTAGCTGATATGTATTACATGCATTTAACTGTCAAGCTGCCCAAAAATGTTTAAAAGCTAATATACAGGACCAACAACATTTACCCTCATGTAATAGCCCAGAAATGACAAGGTTCATGGCCTCTGTGGGTAGCAAAAAGCCTCTGCATAGGAGATACTCCCTCAAACAACATGTACAACCAAGCAAGCAACAAATCATGGCCATGTCCAACTCACACCAGCAAAAGAATACTCCGACAAAAACGTAGCAGAGAAATTCAAGCTTATTTCCTTGGTATTTTGACCCTGTACAACAGTCAAAATTGGCGAGAGAATGAGCAGCAACTTGGCCCTTGATCTGGTAATGATTTCGACATCCTTTTTGACTAGAAACTCGAACAAAAGACGCAACAATTTTGACACGTTGTTTTGAAACATGTTCTGTGATCAAGCCGAAACAAATATGGAAAAACAAAGACATGGGTTTTCTCTAGAATAGAATGATTTACATAACCCAGAAATAATTTACTTCGATTCCTAACAGTTTGAGAGGAAGTCTCAGTTTTTCGGGACCCTATTTTGGGGACTGCGTGAAGAAAAAACGGTTTTTAAAAATTAATGCACAAACAATTACGGGTTTTGCTGGCAGTGAAGCAGATTCGCTGGCAGTTTTGTTGGCAATTGTGTTGGTTAATGCACTGGTGTCTTCATCATAAAACTCCACCAAATGTGGTCAATGTTACCAATTTTCATGCGCTGTTACGTGGATCGTGCCAAGAACTTGGCATGTCAATGGCAATTTGGCACCGATTGTGAAAAAATATCATCAAATTAGGTATGCTCTAACATTAATCACCGACATATGATCAACTGGATAGAAACCTTGCACTATTATCAACTTCGTGGAGAATAATCATAGAAAAACATTTACACGAGGAGAACAAGCTGGCATGAGAGGACGGTAAGGAAATGATTTGCTTCACATATACCTCACTCCAGAATCGATTGTAGTCAGAGGTAAGAGGTAAGCATGCATTAAAATTTTTGTGCAATAATGACTGAAATTTCACTTACATTTTGATTTATTCCGTAACGATGGTATACATAAAGGGCAATAATGGGAAGTACTATGTATTGGAAATTTTGTAAACACACATATAAATATAATAATTTATATATGAAAAAAAATATTTTGATTCATTGAAATAGCTCATAGCCCCTATATTCTTCTAATTCCTTCATAATGTAGATTTTCATAAATATGATATTCTAATCATAACTCTTATAATTGCTCGATCACAATGTAGATTTTTGCAGAATTTTAAAAAATATAATATTCTTAAAAAAAAAAAAAAATTGAGGAAGAAATGAAATAAGATTGGACAATCGCTCAGTCAGTCAAATAAGCAGTCTAACATTTAGTACATTGACATGCAATAAAAATGTTGAGAATGGCACGTCGATCGGCTACAATGAATTTTTGACAAGTGCTCAGCATTATAATTTAACAAGTCAAAGTGATTCAGTACGTTCACAGTTGGACACACAAATGGTAACACACTTGACAAATGGTAACACACTTGAAAGTTAGGAGGATTCATTTATAGAACATTTAGAGGATTAGAGATGGCATTAACAACTATGCTTTTATTCTTGTTGTATGCTTTTATGTAACGTACTAATCTGCAGGACACAACAAAACTCTAATGCCAAGCTTTTTGCCATGCACATTCCATGAACCATCTGACACAAGTAAGTAATTTGTATTTCAGGGGTATTTATTAAAAATGGACTGTTATCAACATCAGGAATTAGACTAAAATTACGCTTTTGAGTCTCCTTAAACTATTTCATTTGGCATTAATTTTTGCATAAGAATCATTAAGGAATTGGCCATTTCTTTTTTAACATACTTATGTTCTTTATGCCAAGTCTTTTTTGCAGATTTCAGATGATCAACTGATCATTAAGGAAATTAGTTGTGTGCACAATTGGTCTTCAAAATACTAATTTCATGAGAAATTCTAACGAACAAGTCCATGAACATAAACGAAATTTACAGAAAATTACAAGTTCTTGCAACTTCCTATGATAGCTTAATGGTTTGACATGTTGCATGATAGATTAGCAAATTCGAAGAGCTAGGGTTTGTTCCTAAATGTACAAGGATGGTGAAATATCTATCCACACTTGAATTCGACGTCTACAGGTGGCTAGTCAACGCTAGTCAAACTCAGCTATTTTAGCAGAAAGTCCAGAATTAAGGAGCAGATTTGTTATTTTTGAGATTTTGCATGCCATAATTCACTTTTTCCCAGCAAGAGTCAATATCCATTCCCATTACCCACATACACTTCATTACATTTTCTTCAATCCTAACCCACCAATAAAACCAATGAAGCCCATATACAAGCTTTTTGATCCACTTTACATATTCATTGTCAGTTTCATTTTCCTACACTTGCAAATAAAACCTTGTTTCCATACACCATTGAGTCCATAGTCCTTGAGTCTAAATATTTTTCTAAAAACACCTTGAAGCTTGCATGCCTTAAGGGCAAGCTATCATGCTGATAAACAAAGGGAATACATCAATGTCCCTTGTTCATCGAATCTTCTAAGTATTCGACAACAAAAAATTCATTCATACTTAGAAAGATGTGTTCGGGGCATCTTGACTCTCATCCACATCAAAGATGAGAGCTATCGTGTTGACTAGTGGCATCCATCAATGGCCACTAAGTTAACAATTTCTTGTTATGTTCGACACCGAAACATTTATTCACATGACAAGAATTGTGCCAAAGAGCGTTGAAGACTTGAAGACCAATCACTTTGTAGCAGAGGAAGCAAAATTACATTCATTACTTTTCAGTTTTTGATGTAAATGACTTGAGGACAAGTCAATAAATAAGGTTGGGGGGAAGTGTAAATTCTAAATTTTGTATACCTTCCAAGCCTTATACATTTCCAGCCACATTCAGCAGCAGATTCCGAACATTGAACAGAAGATCTAGCAGCAAATCCAGCAACAATAAAAGATTCACTTTTTCGACTTCATCCACCATTTTTACAACCAAGTAAAGAAGACTATGATCAGAATTTTGTAGCCACACATGCACAACTCTCATCCATTTTTGAAAGGGTAAGTTGCAATATGATATCTTCTAACTTTTAACCATTTAATTCCTTGAAAGCTAGAATGATAATTTTTGGAAAAAAACTTCCTTGCCTCATTTCACAAAATTGCCAAAACCATCAGTTTGGGGGGGGATACATACTTTGTCACATTCATATATCACATTCTAAAACCCACATACCTTCAAAATATATTCACTATTACATGAGCATATAAGTGGCTTTGTAAAAAGTACTTAAAAGCTAATTGGATGCAACACAATCATGGTTGCTACACAAGAACCAACCATGATGCATTCCAACAAAATACTTTGCAATAAAAATCAAATTATCATATCAAAAGATCATACATTAAAATTGAATGCAACAAACAAAATATGGTTGAAACACAAGAACCAGCCAAGTTGCAATTCATCAAAACACTTTGCAAAAGTTAAGTAAATGATCTCATGCAAAGTTTAAGCCAAAGCTCAAGTATCAAAAAGTAATGTAATAGATTGCATGAGGACATGCAATACCTTCAGTTTGGGGGTATGTTGGGCCTAAGAATTATCCTTAAAATTCATCCACTTTCACTCCATTCAACATTCACTTTCTCTCCATTCACACATTTTCTCACCTCTATTCCACCACCATGTCATCACATTAGCTTCACTTTCATCATTAAATGGGTTACCATTGTGTTTTCTCAAACATTATTAATTCTTAGTATTTTTAAGAGAATTTGTGGTTAAACTTTAGAAAATAATATCCATATACTTATACCTAACAATTAGAATGAGTTTGTTGACATGTGTAGGTACAAAGGAAGCTTCTAAGGCACCCTTATGTGGCACTCTATGTTCAAATTCGAATTTGAGGAGATCATGGACCTCATGGATAAGATCATGGAGGATAGGGTTATGTGTCACCATTGGTTGAGAGATATGTGGATTTGAAGAGGGAATAGTGGATCCACATTTATGAGTTTGTTATCATAACTTTTGTATAAATAGGAGTGTTATCTCCTTCATTTGTAACTTTGGAATTTAGAATTTAGAATTGAGAAGTTAGAATTTAGAACCTTAGGATCTTATAAGTTGTAATGAGAAGTTAGACTTTGGAATCATTGTAATGGAGATTTTATAGCCTTTTGGGATGTAGAACTTGTAATTTCAATTTGCAATTGATGATAAATAAAATGGAGCTTCTTTGATCTTCTAAATTTGACTTCTCTTTTGATGTGCTTGTGAATCCTTGGAAGGGCCCCCATTATTTAGCAAGTACACTTTTGTTTTGGTAAGCTTTCATTTTATGTTTGTTTGTAAATTTCATTAGGTTCATATGTTTTAAATATTAACGAATGACCTTTCATAATAAAGTATTAATGTTTCTTTAAATGAATCTGATTTGTTTGATGTCATTAGTTTAAATAGTTTATTGATTAAGATGATTATAAATATTAATGAACAATCTCCTATAAGGGAGCTTTAATATTTCTTACACTTGTCACAATGTCTTTAGATTTCATTTTCTTAAACGACTAGATAGGTGTTGGAGATCCCAATGAAAGACCTCCTATAAGCGAGCTTTGGCATTTCTTCACCTAGCTTAGTATAGTTTGTCTCTAAGTCCATATATATTGGATGATCCTTGAAGTTTACTTACCCAGATTGATAGTAAATGAAACTCTGATTTGCATACGCATTTTATACCAAACACTAAGTGTAGACAACCCTTTATGACTTATGACACCTTCGCGCTCCGCGACCATAAAATGTGGAGTATTTACAAGTTTATTACAAAATTTGACCAAAACATGGGCTTTTAGCCCCAAAACTGTCCTTTGGGGGATCTTGTTCCCAACAAGCCCCCAACACAAACATCGTGGCTCACCCTCGAGTCACTCAATAGGCATGGAGATCTTTCCACAAAGCCCTTCCAGCTCGACCCATATGACCATAACCTCATCCATGCATTGAGTTGCCACCTGCTACACGTCTTCCACTGTTTTCTCGGTTACTGTCCCTGTGTTGTCAGCCTGAAGCTTTTGTTGTGTTGCCTGCAGAGTCGCAAGCTTGCCTTTGATATTTCCTGTCACTACGTAAGCCTCATCCAGCCAGGGCTTTAGTCTTGCCTTCAGCACTGCTTCCTTGTGCAGCGCTGCGTCCACCTGTTCCTTCAGCTGCTTGGCCTCCTGCAGCTTGGCTAGTCTCTTTGTCAGTGTGACGGTTCACGTTGTGCCCTTAACCTCATCATAGCGTTGTTGTGTAGAAATTTTGAATGATATAACACTTATTCACAGAGATTATCTTGATTATACACTATTTGCGGAATTCATGCATAATACATAACCTCCTCTACGTTGATCATCAATTTGCGGAATTAAAAACAATGAAACATCAATCGCATGCGCACATTAACACAGTATGTAACGGGGAAAGCATACAGATAAAAACCCCCAACTATATGTATATTATAATGATAGAGAACATGTAACAATACATAGTACAATACTCCTCACAAGTACTCAGTACTATCTCCACCTGCTACACACAAACTAGCTCAGATCTTAATCAAGTCACAGGTTCAAATATCCTCCACTATTTGCCTGCCTCTACTACGCAATCCAATTTGAGAATAGGAATGATCCAAGTTCGAATTCCCTTTTTTTGTAATATGCAATCCTCATTGGCAATCTCAATCAATGATTGTGCAAATCTCATGCACAGCTTGTTGGAAATAATACTGAGAGGGGGGGGTGAATCAGTATTATCAGGTCATTAAAACTTTTTTTTCAATGCACAAAAACATATACGCTACTTCAGTTAAGTGAACCCGCGTGTACATGCTACTGTGTCTAAAGAAACTAGCGTATATCCAGAAATCTTATGATTCAGTTAGCTTATCTTCAGTAAATGCATCAGAACATTATTAACCATATTAACAGTAAACAGGTGCAGTATAATAGAACAGATCATCACACAAAAGCCACACACATGAACACAAAGATATAAGGTGGAAACCCAATGTGGGTGAAAACCACCTGCTGCAAGTCATCTCAATCTTCTTCTTAATAAGAAAATCCTTTTACAATATTTGTACTGGTGCAGTCTTATACCAGTACGGGAGCTACAACCCCCTTTGCTCTTGTACTAGCCGATCCATTTACTAGTACACAGGCTGCTACCTGCTACAATGCTCCAAAGATCTCCCTTAGCTTTTGTACTAGCTTAGATGTACGGGAGCTACAACCCCCTTTGCTCTTGTACTAGCCGATCCATTTACTAGTACACAGGCTGCTACCTGCTACAATGCTCCAAAGATCTCCCTTAGCTTTTGTACTAGCTTAGATACTAGTACGTAGGTGCTTGCCTACAATCTTCTCTCCTCCAGGTACCACGTTTCATATATTTTCAGACTGGATACACTGAAGCACAACACATAATCTGAAAGGCCACATTTTATCCAATTTTCATACTGGACCCATAACTATCATTGAAGCTCAAAACAATCATCAAACTCTGAATCACTGAAACCCTGTTAACAACACCGTCACCAGAACACAGAGCAGACACAGAACTCTGTAATAACCATCAGACCCATCTGCAACTTCAAGTATCAAGCTTTACAATGTATACGCTACTTCGATGAATCAAACCCGCGTGTATACGCGCTTTCGCCAAAGACAACCCGCGTACAGATCTAAAAATAATTTCTCATAACTTGCAGCTGTACCAGACATCAATCATACTCATAATACTTATAGAACAATACATGCGTCAGTATGTAGATCTAGAATAAGCATCATAAAGATAGTTCATTTCAAACCATTTGATCCCGATCTCTCCTTAGATCTTGCTCTCCATCAACCGATGAGATCTCTCCTTAGCTCAGATCAAGCAATGCATCATCAACCCATAACCTGCATACTGGATCTAATGCTTCATCAGATATTCAAGACATTTCAGATGCACTTGCCTAATGATTTCCTTCTCCTTATATAGCCTTAGGCCTTGTTCAATACCAAGAGCCAAAAACCATAGTAACACAATACCATCAACTTCAAAACTAGGGATCGACACGCCCATCGAGACACAATGGTCTGAAACCATAGGCACAACTTCCAAGGACTAACCGCCATGGACCAAAGGTACTTTTCCACATACACGCGCTTTTGCTGAAGCCAACCTGCGTGTACACGCGACTTGGGCTTAACGAACCTGCGTGTATGAACTTTCTCTTCTTCTTATAGTCTGATCATCAATTCCTTGTTGCTGACCTTCTGTACTATGATTTGTCATCAGTGAGGTTTGCCATCAAGGACAACACTTATCTCATAATGCCAACAATCTCCCCCTTTGGACTTGATGGCAAAGCTAACTTGTCACACTTAGAACTATCATCTGATTCCTTTGAGCTGTCCTCCATCTTCTGAAGATTCATCATCTGATTCCTTTGAGCTGTCCTCCATCAGTCACATCTGATATCTCTTCTGAAGATTCACCCAGTTATACATAAGTGAGATATTCTTCTATGAGAGGGTTGCCATCAAGTACAACACGTGCATCATAATGCCAACAATCTCCCCCTTTGGACTTGATGGCAACAACACCAAATCACTCTCCCCCTTTGACATCAAGGGCAAAGGGTGGACCAAGATATTCTCTTCCTTTGCTGAATCATTCCACTGTCCATACTCCCCCTGAGTACCTGCTGAAATCTCTGAATAATCTCCCCCTTTGTATATGCCAAGGTGTACCAATCTGTCAATGCTCCCTCAGAGTGCATGCTGAATCTCTGTCCTTCTGAAGTGTGCTGTTCATGCTCTTCCTGACTGTAGGCAAGATCTGCAAAAGATGTTCTTCAAGAAGAACATGACTCTATACATCATAAAAGACCTTCCTATCACCAAAGACTCATACATACATCCATCTCTCAACTAAGTGAGGATATACAAAAATTGACTCATCCACCCAACCAAGTGGGGATACATCAAAAGTTTACATATGACAACCAATCATATTGCATCAATCATCCCAGGCATAGTGGGGAAACCAAAATAGGCCGTTACATGACCTCGACACCATGAAAGAGATACCACAAAAGAGATATATGACATAGAGACGAAATAACTAGACCAAGACTTATGAAAGTCACCAGTAGCATCTGATAATCACCATTCAGATCAGCAACCAAGAGATCCTTCTGTTCTCCTTTCGCCTTTGTTCCACCTGTGCCAGATGATCTCTGTCAGACCCATATCAGACTTTCTGCAACCAACATCTGTCCCTGCTGATTTCCTTCAAAAACTCCATATACGCGTCTGTATAAACATGCGTATATACGCGGATAGGCCTTATGAAACTCGCGTACAACCATTTTCATATCAGCAACCTGTAAATGTCCTGCAGCAAGGTATGTCTGAACATAGATGTCAACTCCTCTTTTTAAACATCATCATGAAATCATTCACATTACATGTGAAACCACCATAGCCATTACATCAACGTCAAGATCTACATGATCCAAGTATCATTACTTGGGAACATCTGCATCAATCAACATATGTAAGTATCAACCTATCATCATATAGATAAGAACTCATCACCATGTCTCCAATAAAGCAACTTTGAGTAGTCATCCATGTATCAATACTATGTATCTTGAGCTCAAATTCTTTTGACAAAGCTTCTTGATATCATCATCAGCAACAATCCTTATCCACATGAGTGCCTGCATCATAACTGTATGATCTTTATGCATATGACAACAGCAGTATATAAGTGACTCATCATCAAGTGAGGAAGATGTGTATTCAAACTTTGTACTTCTCCTTTTTCTTATGAAGATCACCATGTAAGCACCATATATGCATCATCAAAGAATCAACCATAAATCTGATATGTAACTTCAAGAATCATATGAGAGTTTATCATAGACAACTCACAACCACATCATAGCAAGATATATCATTTAGCCATATAAGAATCATCACCAAGGATTATTAACCATAATGCCAACAATGAATTACTAAAGGCATATGCTCCCCCTCAACCAGTGCCATCTGTTAGATCTGATCATGCATATATCAGCAATAAGCATCAAAACATCATCATCCTTAAGTTAGGATCAAAACACTTCTAGACATCATACAAGTAACAAAACATTTCCACACATCCTCAGCAGACTGTAACCAATAGAGCAAATAATAGACTGAATCATATCAGATCCTTTTTCTGATCCTGTCCCCACTGCTTTTCCTCAAACTGACATATACGCGACTTTGCAGTGTTTAACTCGCGTATATACGCGACTTCCCTTTAAGGAACTTGCGTATGAGATTCAGGACACTGAAGTTTTACACTTTCAGCTCCCTCTGAGTCTGATATGTCTGTGTTGTGCTGTGTCTCAGTGCATTGTGCTGACTGTACTTCCTTCTTTCTCCATATCTTCAAGTGTGATGAGGTTTTCTTCTTTTGGTGTGATGTCCATCCTTTGTTCCTGCATTCCTTTGCTATATGTCCAAGCTTGTTACATGCATAACATCTAACATGTTTCATATTCCTCTTGTAGCAATCAACAGCTTTGTGACCAAACATATTGCAAGCAAAGCAATATCCATTAAA
This sequence comes from Pinus tabuliformis, assembly GCA_031772625.1. Classification (NCBI taxonomy): domain Eukaryota; kingdom Viridiplantae; phylum Streptophyta; class Pinopsida; order Pinales; family Pinaceae; genus Pinus; species Pinus tabuliformis. Next base: position 143,923,830 of record CM062815.1, on the reverse strand, counting down.
GTACCTTGAGTGTGATGATCTTTCTGCATGATGGTCTTGAACCCTTCTTCTTCTACATCTAGCTGCAACATGTCCAAGATTATGATATACATAACATTCAACATTATTCATAGGAGGAGTAAAAGATTTTCTTTGAGAAGTCTCTTTCCTTGATTGTTGATGGGGTTGACCTTTCATCTCCTTGTTGATCATTTTAGATTTGTCTTTAGAGTTCCTTGCCTCTCCTTGTGAATTAGATTCACCTTCAACAGATTCATGAAAACCAAGACCGGTCTTGATAGCAGGAGACCTTTGACTACTAAGAATATCATCCAAGACTTTAGAACTATCTTGAAATCGTAAAAGCTTATCCTTTTCTTCTATTTTACCTTTCAAGATATTTACCTCAACCTGAAGCTGTTCTTCCTTTTCAAGAGATTGCTTTTTCAAATCTTCTTCATCTTTCCTTCCTTCTTCCATTTGTTCCCTTAGTTTGAGAATCTCCTTTTCTTGTTCTTCATTCAGATCCTGCTGCATTTGACGAACTCGGAAGGCACATTCTAGTTGAGATTTTAAGCTAATGACTTCATTTTCTTGTTTTTCAATTGCTTGATGTAGATCTTCATTTTGCTTCCTTGATTCTTCAAGATCTCCCTTTAGTGAGAGGATTGTAGCTTCAAGATTTTCATAGTAGCTGGATCTATCTTTGAGTTTCTTGATGGTTGTGCTTCTTTCGTTGACTTCTTTTCTTAATGATGTCACTTCATGCTGCAATTTTTTACATTGGTCTTCCTTGTCCTTGAGTAGCTTTCTTACCTTGTTTCCTTCTTCTAGTTGGGCCTTTAGTTTGGTAACTTCTTCTTTGAAAACACATTCCCTTTTGTTCAATAGATCTTGTTGATCTTTAACTTTGTCTGTAAGCCTTCTAAATACTGCCTCTATTTGATACTTTTCTTGCTCACCCATAAAAGCATGTTCAGTAGTTTCACTATCACTTCCATCACTTTCACAAGGAAATATAGCAGGAACATCAGAGGATAACACATTCATACCTGATAATGATTCTGAATCTAATTCTGAATCTGATTCTGAATCTGAAGAACTTCTTATACCTAATCCCCAATCGACTCTCCCACTGTCATAGATCTTCTGAGATGTCTTCTTCTTCCTATGAGCTTTCTTCTTAAGCTTCTTTCCCATTGTTCCACGGATCTCCTTCAAGCGATCAAGCTTCTACCAAAGGACCTGCTCTGATACCAATTGTTGGAAATAATACTGAGAGGGGGGGGGGGGGGTGAATCAGTATTATCAGGTCATTAAAACTTTTTTTTCAATGCACAAAAACATATACGCTACTTCAGTTAAGTGAACCCGCGTGTACACGCTACTGTGTCTAAAGAAACTAGCGTATATCCAGAAATCTTATGATTCAGTTAGCTTATCTTCAGTAAATGCATCAGAACATTATTAACCATATTAACAGTAAACAGGTGCAGTATAACAGAACAGATCATCACACAAAAGCCACACACATGAACACAAAGATATAAGGTGGAAACCCAATGTGGGTGAAAACCACCTGCTGCAAGTCATCTCAATCTTCTTCTTAATAAGAAAATCCTTTTACAATATTTGTACTGGTGCAGTCTTATACCAGTACGGGAGCTACAACCCCCTTTGCTCTTGTACTAGCCGATCCATTTACTAGTACACAGGCTGCTACCTGCTACAATGCTCCAAAGATCTCCCTTAGCTTTTGTACTAGCTTAGATGTACGGGAGCTACAACCCCCTTTGCTCTTGTACTAGCCGATCCATTTACTAGTACACAGGCTGCTACCTGCTACAATGCTCCAAAGATCTCCCTTAGCTTTTGTACTAGCTTAGATACTAGTACGTAGGTGCTTGCCTACAATCTTCTCTCCTCCAGGTACCACGTTTCATATATTTTCAGACTGGATACACTGAAGCACAACACATAATCTGAAAGGCCACATTTTATCCAATTTTCATACTGGACCCATAACTATCATTGAAGCTCAAAACAATCATCAAACTCTGAATCACTGAAACCCTGTTAACAACACCGTCACCAGAACACAGAGCAGACACAGAACTCTGTAATAACCATCAGACCCATCTGCAACTTCAAGTATCAAGCTTTACAATGTATACGCTACTTCGATGAATCAAACCCGCGTGTATACGCGCTTTCGCCAAAGACAACCCGCATACAGATCTAAAAATAATTTCTCATAACTTGCAGCTGTACCAGACATCAATCATACTCATAATACTTATAGAACAATACATGCGTCAGTATGTAGATCTAGAATAAGCATCATAAAGATAGTTCATTTCAAACCATTTGATCCCGATCTCTCCTTAGATCTTGCTCTCCATCAACCGATGAGATCTCTCCTTAGCTCATATCAAGCAATGCATCATCAATCCATAACCTGCATACTGGATCTAATGCTTCATCAGATATTCAAGACATTTCAGATGCACTTGCCTAATGATTTCCTTCTCCTTATATAGCCTTAGGCCTTGTTCAATACCAAGAGCCAAAAACTATAGTAACACAATACCATCAACTTCAAAACTAGGGATCGACACGCCCGTCGAGACACAATGGTCCGAAACCATAGGCACAACTTCCAAGGACTAACCGCCATGGACCAAAGGTACTTTTCCACATACACGCGCTTTTGCTGAAGCCAACCTGCGTGTACACGCGACTTGGGCTTAACGAACCTGCGTGTATGAACTTTCTCTTCTTCTTATAGTCTGATCATCAATTCCTTGCTGCTGACCTTCTGTACTATGATTTGTCATCAGTGAGGTTTGCCATCAAGGACAACACTTATCTCATAATGCCAACACAGCTATAGTCACAACTGATAGCAGTCTCACTCTTTCACCCACCTCTAACACTTGTCTCCACTGAACTGTCCATGCACTGAGTTAACTGATGTATTCTTTAGTTGATTTATGAGTTAATAATTAGTGAATTAATTAATAATTAATTCACATCACTCATCACTAGTGTATTTGGCAGTTAGACTAAATACAACTAGTTCAACTAAGTCAAACTGAACACAACTCCATCAACTCCTCAATCAACTCCACCAAACTTAACCACTTGAGTTCTAACTGAAGTCCATCATGCAATAGCTCAACTGACCCATAAGAAAAGCGTATTTCCTTCTGACAGTTGCATGTGCCACATCCGTAGCTCAAACTGAAGTGCTCCAAGAGGATAAGATAATGTTTATAGTCCAAATATTATTAAGAGCTAATAATATTCGACTGTTCTATTTTTAGACTGGCAGTCTAAAAATAGACTCCGCCCATATGTCTAAAAATAGAAGTCCATCTATTTTTACCAACATGACAAATCATCCACAAATAGCATCCTGCAACTCATAAACCATGATCCATATGTCTAAAAATAGACTTCGCGCCAAAAATAGCCTGCGAGCCCACTTAGTGAAGGCGACTCCTTTTCACTAAGCTCCATCATCTTGTTGCATTTTCAAATGTTGTAGCTCACGCGCTTATGTCTCTAGCCTCTGTACATTGGGATCCTCCTGCAAGCTGGTCAGGACCTCAAATGACTGCTCAAACAAATGTGTGCAGTCTGTTACTGCACTATCCACCGCCGCTATTGCTTCTGTGACAGCGATCGCCCACTATTCCTTCACTTCTGGCAGAGTTGAAGGTTGGACCCTCAACTGTAACTCTATAATTTGCAAGTTCAACTCCAATTGAACATGCTCCATCTCAATCCGAGTGTTGTGCACCCTAGTGGCCAACTTGCAGATGTGTACCTTAATTGGCTCCTCCTCCAGAATGGCCAATTCTGGGACCATTGGCATGCCTCCTCCATGACCTACATAATTCGCTTTCTCTGATTGGTCGCTTCGTTCTCAGCGGTGATGGAAACATTTCTCTGTAGGGCCAGCTGCTTGTTGTTGATCCGCTATTCACTGATCACCTTGAGGGTGCAATGCTCTCAGGCCCTCAATTCTGCAATTACTCCATCCTACAAGAGGTGGAGTGCTTCACGCGGGAGTGCTGCCAAGTTCAACCCTACTCCCTTTAGGGCACTGACAGTGGGCTTTCCAGCCTCATTCTTTGTTGTCAGTGCTCCATCAAGCAACACTATTGCACTGGAGGCCTTCGCGCGTAGTATATCGCAGCCTTTGATGTGTCGATGGCCAGGCTGGTAGATATCGTGCCAATCTGCGACGCGCGGGACTGTAACTCCTGCAACCCTTTCTGGATAGCCCCCAGGATGATCTGTTGCTGCTGTTCAAATTGTTGTTGGGCCTCCGTGGTGACATCCCTGACTGTGTCATCAATATCATGCAAGTCGCCCTCTGTTAATGTGATGGGGTCTAGTGAGGTCTTGGTTGCCTTTGAATTCTTCCTGGGCCCTCCCTTCTCCATCTCCCTTGGGTGCTTGATGCAAGTGGATGTCTCCTGAGGGTCTGCATCGTGCTATTATGTTTTGTCCTCTATCTCAGGTGAAGGCGACCTCATTCTTTTGTCAGAGCCCCGCTCTGTTCCACCAGTCTGCTTTCCTGTCTGTTGTGTGAACTCGCACTCCACCTGGGCCTTATCAGTGGCCTTTTTTTTCCTCTTCTCGGCTAGCTGTGTCATTTTCAGCTTGGCCTCCTCCTTTTTCTTCTGCACAACGGACTTCCTTCCACCCATCACCAAATCTATTGTAGAGCGCCACTCTGCAGGCCATTGATCAAGCACTGCATCAATAACATCATCCATTGCCAGATATGGCAAGTTGTACCATTTTTGCGCAGGGTCCTTCTGTGCCCTAATGGATATTCGATGGAAGCCTGTTTTAAATTCAGCGTAGCCCTGTAGGTTGGTGTACATTGTAGTAAAAAATCACAGTTTGCAATTGATTTCCATCCAGATGTTCATCTCCATCAAGATCCAAAATATTTTGTTGTCCCTGAATCATTGCGCATTCTTGGTCACCCACAGTGAAGTGTACTTCACTGCTTTAGAGAGGTCTGGCGTGACCGAAGGGAACTGGCTATCCTCTGGCATCTCCCACACTACTAGCACAATTGACAACAAGAGCCACGTGTAGTGGAACGTCTTGCTGAGCTCTTGTGCTTCACGACAGTTCACCAGGAACTCTCCGTGAAGGTAGTCCAACCAGTTGAACTGGACTCCTTCAGTGCACTGTGATGCTAGCGCAACGACAGACGTCGATACCTCATCGGCACAACACTTCCTCATCACCTTCCCTGCAAGGATCTGTGTGGCTACCTTCACAGTGGGGTCGTAGATACTGGATATAGCATATCCACACAGCTTCTTCGCCAGTTTAAACTTTTCTTTCATCGATTCTGTTAGGTTCCTATACCAATAGGAATCATAATTTTGAATGACTAAGGTTAAGCCTTGTAATATTGTACATACCTTTTCTTTCTGCAAATATTTTCCATATTAAAAAATTAAAAAATGTAAAGAAGGTATGTCCTAAAAGAATATCAAAGGACAAAAAGAAAAAGGGAATGTCAAAAAATGAAAATATATGAACCCCAAAAACAAAAAGAGACCATGAAAGTGTGAAAGTCTAAATACCACTACTATTTACTTTTATGCATAATAATGATTGTGTGCAGCGAGTTATTCATGCCACAATCCATGGTAATCAAACTGTTTAATCTTGATTATATCATGCTTTGAATTTTATGTTTGTAGTTAGAGAATAAAATCTGACCAAACAGCTTAATCTTGGCAGATCATTAGATAGGTAGAGAAAATAAAAGGAGCTCATCAGTTTAATTTGAGCCCTTGGAAGATATAAGGTTAGAATTAGAAATATTACTTTCCAAAAGAAAAATGGATGTTAAGGGTTTGCTAGTCTAAATGCACCCACATAAAATGAAAAAAAAAATGGTAGGGTAGGTAATGGGTAAGTAGAAGAAAGGTTTTTGAACTACAAAGTTGATTGGATCATAATACATTCATTATGCTTAGGCATATGTGCTAATATGTATGATCAGTTATGGAAGAAAAAACAAAGGTTTGCAAGTTAATGTGATTAACTCCCCCTCATTCATTTTTTCCCTTATACTTACTAATTTCCTATCTACAAGTATGTTCTAGTACTTTAAATCCTTCAAGTCAAAGATCTGACTTTTGGTGGGACAAAACCCTCAGCTTAATGGCTTATGGACATCAAGAGCTAGAATCCCCTTCATAAAATCCATTCCCCCTTCATTACCCCAATAAAACCCCTTTTCCTAAGGATAAACTTCATTTGCCTAGGAAAAGTGAAAACCCCCATGTAAATCCTATTTCACTCTAAAAACCCGCAAAAGACATTTTATCCTAAGTATAAAGCGTATGCGCAAATATTACACTTTACATTATGCTTACGGGAATATCCACTCCGCCCATCACATTTCATATTGATTATTAACTTTATTATATAATTCCCAATAAAACATTTTCCCGTATATTAATTAAATCCCATAAGGAAATATCCCCAACCCTTAGTTTTAATAAAAACTATACATTTACCCCTTATCCTGACAAAACAAACAAATCCCCTCATTAACTTTAAATAATCCCAATCTGCTGTGATTAAAGTCCTTCCCCCCCATAAACCTTAGTTCTTTTCATCCGTGCTATTTCACCACCCGACTACCATCCGATCATCTGCGCCCAAATCTAATGATGTGCAGCCATATCGGGCTCACCCGATGCCCGACCTTTACCTGTAGAGTTAAACCCCATCATTAAGCCCCGCCCAATAATTTTAAACCCATGATTAAGTCTTAATAAATCCCAATCTGCCAAGGATTAAAGCTCTGGCCCCCCCCAAGCCCATGCTTTTATCACACATGCACCTCCCTCGCTCGATTGTCATCTGATCACCATCCCCCTCATCCAACAGTCCACAGCCATATCCACCACACCCGATGGCCGATCATTACCCTCCCGATAAATCGGTTTTCCTCGAACCCCCGAAGACTATGTGTCAATTGTTGGAGTAGATCGGGTGACCCCTCCTAAATACAACCTTCACCTCATAAGAGAACTTTGTCACTAATGTATTCTTCTTAATTTCTTATTAAAAGATGAATCTGACAAAGTTTTGTAAGAGTTTCATGCAGGTGACTGTGGAGAACACCTTTACTGGAAAACCACTTCAGATAAAATCCTTAGAGCTGGTTTCTACTAGCCTACCTTGTTTGTTGATGTCAAAAAATATGTGACCTCCTATCACAAATGCCAAATATTTGAGGGAAGAAAAATCTCTTACCTTTACCCCTCAAGCCAATCTCTGTAGAAATACCTTTTCAACAATAGGGTTTAGACTTCATTGGTGAAATTCACCCACCCTCCTATGCCCAACATAAATGGATCCTCACAACCACAGACTATTTCACAAAATGGATAGAGGCCATACCTTCAAGGCAATCCACAAATATTGTTATCATAACCTTCCTTGAAACCAATATTATAACAAGATTTGGATGTCCAACTAAGCTCATTACTGATAATGCAGCAGCTTTTAAATCCAAAAGAATGATAGATTTATGCAATAAATACCATATCACCCTTGGCCATTCAACAACCTATTACCCTCAAGGTAATGGACTGGCAGAATCCTCAAACAAAAGGCTAGTAAATATCATCAAGAAGTTACTAGAGGATAATAAGAAAACTTGGAATAAAAAGCTAGTCAATGCCTTATGGGCAGACAGATTGACTACTAAGAAATCAATTGGTACTTCTCCCTATCAACTAGTTTATGGGATGGAAGTTGTCTTTCCATCCTCTTTGGGAGTACCAGTAATGAAGATACTTCAAGAATTGCAGGTTGAACCAAATAGTATCCAAAGAAGAATCAACCAAACTATTCATCTACAAAAAAGCAAAGAAGAGATCTATGTCAGAGCTCAAGTTGTGTAGGAAAAGATTAAAAGGATTTTTGATAAGAGAACCAAGGCTGAAGATTTCTACATTAGTGACAAAGTTCTCAAGTGGGATTCTAGGAGGGAAGACAAAGGCAAATATGGGAAAATTTATTTCCTATGGAAAGATCTCTATGTCATTTTGATTACAGAGGAAATAGTTCTTTCTTCTTAAGGGAAATTAATGGTACAGATACAGAAGGTGGGCCAGTGAATGGTCGAATGCTAAAACATTACTTTGAACCAAGTTACTAATTTTCTGTTGAAAAGTGTGCAACAAGAAATGCTTGTTGAGAATGCAACAAGATGATGAAGCTTAGTGGAAAGGAGTCGCCTTCACTAAGTGGGCCCGCAGGAAAATTATGGCGCAAAGTCTATTTTTGGATCACAGCAGGAGTGATCAGAGTTTATTTTTAGACTGCTAGTCAAAAATAGAAAAGTCAAATATTATTGTCTCATAATAATATTTAGACTATAAACTTTATCTTATTCTCTTGGAGCACTTCAGTTTGAGCTGCAGATGTGGCACATGTAGCTGTCAGAAGCAAATACGTTTTCTTATGTGTTAGTTGAGCTATTGCATGTAGGACATCAGTTAAAACTCATGTGGTTGAGTTCTGTGGAGTTGGATGAGCAATTAATGGAGTTGTGTTCAGTTTGACTTAGTTGAACTAGGTGTATTTAGTCTAACTGATCAATAGACTAAGTGATGAGTTGTGTGAATTAGTTATTAATTAATTCACTAATTATTAACTCATAATGCAACTAAAGAATACATCAGTTAACTTAGTGCATGTACAGTTCAGTGGAGACAGGTGTTAGAGGTTGAGATTGCTATCAGTTGTGCATGAGATTGTGCACATGCATGGATTGAGTAATGCCAATGATCTCTGCATAGTGTGGGCCAATACCAAGTGAAATATAGCTTGTGCTCACGTGATTTCCAGTTTGGGTGAATTTCACAAGGTAAAAACGAGTTTGGATCAGCCATTCTCATTCATTCTCAGCAGGTATTGTGCAGTGGAGGCAGGAAAGTAGCGGAGGAGATTTGGAGATCAGATCTAAGCTGTATTGTGTGTAACAGGTGGAGATAGTACTGAGTACTTGTGAGGAGTATTGTACTATGTTTGTTACATGTTCTCAATCAATATAATATACAGATAGTTGCGGTTTTTAGGGAGATGCTTTCCCCGGGAAAACACTGTGTTGATATGTGTGCATGATATTGTTTCTGCTTCTGTAAATTGATGATCAACGTAGAGGAGGTTATGTATTATGCATGTTTTCCACAATAGTGTATAATCAGGATAACCTCTGTTGAATAAGTGTCATATTATTCAAAATTTCTACATTTTCATTTCCCATTTGTACATACTTTATTTACAGAGTCTAATTTGGATTGGGTGGTGATCTTTGAAGTTGAAGCTCGAAGAGAAGGCCCTAAGCTTTAAAAGATTTACTATCATAAGTATTAATAAAGCAGATTCACAAAAGGACACTTTTCAAGGTAACATCGGCAACAATTAAAATGCTATTGATCTTCATTAGTTCTTGACATATTTTTAGAAGATGCCATCCCCAAGTGGAGCCACTGTTAGGTTCCTATACCAATAGGAGTCATAATTTTGAATGACTAAGGTTAAGCCTTGTAATATTGTACATACCTTTTCTTTCTGCAAATTTTTTCCATATTAAAAAAATAAAAAATGTAAAAAGGGTATGTCCTAAAAGAATATCAAAGGATGAAAAGAAAAAGGAAAGGTCAAAAAATGAAAATATATGAACCCCAAAAACAAAAAGAGACCATGAAAGTGTGCAATTCTGAATGCGACTACTATTTAATTTTATACATAATAATGATTGTGTGCAGCTTGTTATTCATGCCACAATCCATGGTAATCAAACTGTTTAATCTTAATTATATCATGCTTTGAATTTGATGTTCGTAGTTAGAGAATAAAATCTGACCAAATAGCTTAATCTTGGCAGATCATTAGATAGGTAGAGAAAATAAAAAGAGCTCATTAGTTTAATCTGAGCCCTTGGATGATATAAGGTTAGAATTAGAAAGATTACTCTCCAAAAGAAAAATAGATGTTAAGGGTTTGCTAGTCTAAATGCACCCACATAAAATGAAGAAAAATTGGTAGGGTAGGTAATGGGTAAGTAGAAGAAAGGTTGTTGAACTACAAATTCGATTGGATGAGAACAAATTCATCATGCTTAGACATATGTGCTAATATGTATGATCAGTTATGAAAGAAAAGACAAAGGTTTGCAAGTTAATGTGATTAACTCCCCCTCATTCATTTTTTCCCCTATACTTACTAATTTCCTATCTACAAGTATGTTCTAGTACTTTAAATCCATCAAGTCAAAGAGGCTTAGAGCATTTCTCCTAGACTTTTCGTGTGACCAGACCCTCAGCTTAATGGCTAATGGACATCAAGTGCTAGAATCCCATTCATAAAATCCATTCCCCCTTCATTACCCCAATAAACCCCCTTTTCCTAAGGATAAACTTCATTTGCCTAGGAAAAGTTAAAAACCCCCATGTAAATCCTATTTCACTCTAAAAACCCACAAAAGACATTTTATCCTAAGTATAAAGCGTATGCGCAAATATTACACTTTAAATTATGCTTAAGGGAATATCCACTCCGCCCATCACATTTCATATTAGTTATTAACTTTATTATATAATTCCCAATAAAGCCTTTTCCCATATATTAATTAAATCCCATAAGGAAATACCCCCAACCCTGAGTTTTAATAAAAACTATACATTTACCCCTTATCCCGACAAAACAAACAAATCCCCTAATTAACCTTAAATAATCCTAACCATCATGATTAAATTCTTGCCCCCCACCCTAAACCTCGGTTCATTTCATCTGTGCTATTTCACCACCCGACTACCGTTCGATCATCTGCACCCAAATCCGATGATGCGCAGCCATATCAGTTTCATTCGATGCCCGAACTTTACCTGAAGAGTTAAACCCCATCATTAAGCTCTGCCTGATCGCTTTAAACCCATGATTAAGTCTTAATAAATACCAATCCGCCGAGGATTAAAGATCTGGGCCCCCCCTAAGCCCATGTTTTTATCACCCACACACATCCCTCACTCGATTGATGTCCGATCACCATCCCCCTCATCCAATGGTCCACAGCCATATCGACCGTGCCTGATGGTTGATCATTACCCGTCTGATAAAGCGATTTCCCCCGGCCCGCCGAAGGCTACGTGTCAATCGCTAGAGTATATTGGGTGACCCCTCCTAAATATTTCCTTCGCCTCATAAGCGGTGTGACAACCTCCAATACCGCCATCCCGTCGACCCGATAAACCACTTACTATTCATAAATATGAATTTCTGCACCAAATTTAAAAAGTTGCCAGTTAAACCTTGAAAACCCTCGTTTTTGTTCCTTTTGCCCGTTTCACAGTAAAACCCATTAAACCCTTTGGTGCCACCATGAACCTCTGCAACACAATTTGACCTCTGATTACTTTCAAAATGTTGCCATGTCTCCTTCCTCGGACATCCCTGTGCAATAAAGCCATCAATTGTCTTTCCTGTCGACCTGTGTTTTCTTAATAATTGTTGAATTTTGCAGGTAAGTAGCCAAAGACCAGAGCTTGGATAGACAGTTTTGATACTAGTCACAAAACTTGTTTACTCCAAGACTTGACAAGAAACCTATTAAAAAGCCTATATTCAAAAGAAGAAGACAATTATACACAGAAAAAAGACGAAAATATTCACACATAAGCATTGACTGTCAAAACAGAGGAACCAGACAGAGTATACAATTAGAAGACAAACAGATAAAACATACAAAAATTTGACCAATATCCAACTATCAGATGCTGATACACATAAAAACTAAATAATTTACTGTTGAAACACAGAGTAAAAGGTTAAAATGTACAGTAAAACTAAAAACACAATAAAGGATAAAGACAGGTCATCAAGGTGAAAGAGTATCAGTGTTAAAGAGTATCAGATGAAAGCCTGAAGTAAATGAAGCCTCCGGTGTGAAAGATCCAAGTAACAAAGAGAATAAAGGGCTAAAACCAAACCATAAAGGCTAGCAGTACCACAATAAATGGGACAGCATGAAAGCAGTTCAATAGCTGTATTTATCTTCTTGCCAGAAGATATTTTTATTTCCTAGATTAAATCTCAATTTAGTTTGAGATATTTTGTAATAAAACTTTAGTATAAATACTTCACAATTCGAAGTATGTGGTATGGATTCCTAGACATTTCTATAGACTTCTTGATCAAAAGACTGTAAATCTATTGGATCATTGACTGAGCCAGCAAGATGGATTGATGAATAAAGACTAGATATTTCAAAGGATTCATGTGTTGAGCGAAGTGCAGACAAGTATTTTCTCACATTGTTGTTATCTTTCTTAAAGTTTTTCCACAATGTATATCTGAATCTGAATGCTATAACTGGAGTATTATCTCAGAATTTGTTTAATTACACTCTGTTTTAACAGTTAGGCATATAAATGTTTTCTATTGATATCTAAGTTAAGGAATTCTTAATTGCTCCTTAGTTTAGGTTGTCTCTTTATAATCTATAGCAAAGGATTCTTAATTGCCCTTTGTTTCTAATTACCCTCTGTTCCTTGTTTAAGTCCCAGTCTAAGAATTATTAATTGCTCTCTCACCCTGATTCAAACCATTTCACCCCTCTGGCCCAAAGACCTGCACTCTACTCTGCTATCTTGCCCTTTGAACATTCCCTTTAGTGAGTTGATCCAGTTCTGTTACCCTTCTGTTGACTCCATAGCCCAATGGTCTAAAGACATCATTCTATCCATCTACTTTAAGGATCCCACCACCTAATCTTCAATACAAATCAAACACCCCCTGAGCATTCATAACTAGCCTAAAATCCCAGCAAACGAAGCTAAATCATACAGAGAGAGCCCTCTATGAGCATAGGTTGTCTAGAGTTGTCTAGAGCCTATACCCAAAAGTTGGTTTGTGGTTACCTCAGTCATTTTATTTCTTCTAATAACTTCTAGAGAAAATTTTGGGTGATAATAGATTCTGCGAGAGCCTGCTCGCCACCTTTTCCACTAAAGACCATGGCTGGATTCTCTCTTATATACGACAATCGCGTTATCCAATGAATCAACCTATCTGTGTATCGACTCCTCCAGCCACAGACACCCATCATGCTGATGAGCCCCAAATTTTGGTAACAATTTGGGCTCATTTGGCCTACTTACCTTGCTCAACCCTTCATTTTTTATCACTTATGCATCATTTCTTAGTATATTCGTGTTATTTGTAGGAAGAAGGGCAGTCATTATGCCTACGTAGCTAATACATGATGATTTCAGTTTTTTTGGCATTAAATGGAGCAAAGACCATGCAAATGGAGACAAGGAGACAGCTAAGGTGGCATTGCGGGTTTATAGGGAGGTTGTCCACAGCCTTGAATGACCTCCCTCGTGATCTCCACCCCAACTCCGAGCTCCAACAGCTATCACCACCGACCTAGAAGGCAGCCAACGGATTCTACAGGAACAACAGCTCACTTTCAGTTGGACAGCCAAGCTCCACTAATTGAGGAGGCCAGCTTGGCCCTCATCATGTATAAATATTAAGGTTGTTGCCTTCGATGAGACTCTTGAACTTTTGTTATAGATTTTGGATTACGAGCTGTAGCTCTGTTTTTGCTCTTTGTAAGCCAATTTTGGCATGTTGTTAGACTCATGATTATGATATTTTAATAAAGGCAGTCAGATTTGGATCCGATTCTGAGTTCTTAGGGGAGCTATAGCTCTCAGGTTAGGGCCCAACCTGAGAGAAATAGACCTCCTTTCCTTTGTATTGTTACTTGTCTTTCTTTTATCATTGCATTTCTTTCCTTTACTAGCACTTGAAAAATACAGTTTGCTGAGTTGACTGTTTCGGTCTGGTTATGTAGGTTAGTTTCATGAATACAGTTGTTTCAGTAGTTCAGAATTAGCATAGGGAGATTGAAGTTTCTTTGAGTTCAAAAAAAGGCTGAATGCATGCTCACTTTCACCTCTGTTTGGGGACCGGAAGTGTAGACCGTGCCAACTGCCAAAAACACTGTTTTAACATATGCATGCAAGTATTGATGTAATGTTTTCGATTGGATAATTATTCATGCAATTATATCTTGAGTAATGACTCTTTGGTTCAGCATCATGCACGAATTCCTTTCAACTTACGTTGTTGTTCTTTGATTCCTAATAAAACAGTTAGAATAGGTTGGTGAACTTTCATTTACATGCAAGATAAGGGTGATTTGTTTCATTTACACTGTGCAGCACCACTTCATCGTGTTCTTATCCTTCTGAACCGTGCCTAAGCCACCTACTCATCCTCTGTTCAGCTCATTTGCCTTCCAACCCTTCTATTATCCACATTGCTCAATCTTTTTGACCTTCCATTGCCCCTACCCTTCTATCGACCAACCAGCTCTATCCACTCTCTCTCCATCTCATCTCTCTGTCCATAGGCCATCTCAAGCTCCTCTTTCATCTTACCCATCCATCCACACAGCTCCTTCACTCCTCCATCACCCAAAACTCCGACTGAAGGACATCCTGTAGGAGTTAGCAGACATCCTGTAGAAATCCCGAGTTTCCTGTAGGATCCCCTGCAGACATCCTGTAGAAGCCTGCAAACACGGTTGCCGAGCACCTGAACATTGTGGACTTCTGTGGAATGATGTGAGGGATCCCCTGGAACCTCTCAGAGCCCTCCTAACCGTTCCCAAGCCTTCCTTCCCTTCGAACTACCCCTGCACAGTCAATACCCAGTAAGAAGCACAATCATAATAACTCCACCCACTTGAGCAAAAAATACAAAAACGTGTTCTCTTCAATGGAAGTAGTTTAAATTCATGCATCTCATCTCACTAGAAGTAATGGCATCATTTCTAGAAGTTGCATTCCCACCATTGCATCCTAGAGATTAAGCTAGTCAGATTAGGGTTTACTAGGGTTTCCATGTTTGGTTGGCTTTCAGTTCATTCTTGCAAAGTAGGTTAATTTCCTTTGAGATAGCCTTCGTTCATCATTTAGAAAGCTTCTTCTGAGAACATATAGAAGTTGGCTTGAGCCCTAGCAGACTTGTGCCAGCTGACCAAGTGATAGCTGCGACAAGAGCTAGTACTTGTGCATACAGCACCGTCGCTTCCAAGTTTGTTACGAACTACCGGGTTGATAAAATTAGAGAAGGAAGCTCCAGGAGTTGTAGCATTATTGCTACAATACTGGAGCCCACCATCTTTTTGGCGCCGTTGCCGGGGAAGCGTTAGAGTATTGGTGATTGTCGCTTTTCTTCTATTTCGCACTACAATCTTCTGCTAAGTAGTTTATTTCATTTCCATTATGCAATTTCGTTTATGCAAAAGTAAATTAGCATTTCTCGCTTTCATAGATTAGCATTTCAATTCCGCAATTTCATTTCTGCAAGCGTAGATTAGCATTTCAATTCCGCAAGCGTAGACTAGCATTTCATTCCTTCAATTTCATTTGAGCAAAATAGATTAGTCCTTTCCTGCTTTCATTTCAATTCCGAATTTTCATTTTAGCAAGATAGTTAGTTACAGTTCAATATATTTCAGTTTTGCAAGTAGAAGTAGAAAAAAGCAAAAATCAACCAAAAAGATTTCATTTCATGCCTTGTAGGAGTAGAGATAAGTTAGAAAAATGATTGCACAACACCCCCACTGCTTCACACAGCCAATCTTCTCTCTTCTTCGATGGCCGTGACTAAGAAGAACCCCTGGGTGGACATCAAGACATATTTGAAGAACCTCTAGGGGAGAAGAATTAGAGACCATCCCATCTGAAGCTATGGCTGACAATAGAAGAGAAGATGAGAGAATAGAAGGTGCCTTCCCCATCCGAGAGACCAATGGAGACATGAAAATGAAAAACATTAGCCCCTCTGCTCTGCCTCACTTCCATGGACTGACTACTGAAGATCTTGATACCTTCTTGTTTGAGTTTGTTGTCCTTTGTAGAACCTATGACTATACTGAAGATGAGCAGAAGCTAAAACTCTTCCCTTCCACTCTTACGGATGCAGCATTACGCTGGTTCATGGGCTTACCTGGGAATAGTATCACCACTTGGGCTCAAATGCAGCAAGCTTTCAATACCAAGTACCGGGACTACTGTAGGTCCAAGGAAACCAAGGGAGAAATCTTTCTGATGACCATGGGAAATGATGAGTCCTTAGAGGATTATGAGGAGAGGTTCCAACTTAGCTATAAGCGGGCCAGGTGCACACTTGACCCTGAATCCCTCAAGTTGGTCCTGCTCCGAGGAGTCCCTGAAGACCTTTTAGATACCCTTCACATGTTAGCTGGGGGAGATATTTACCAGCTGCCTTATGAGGACATCAAGACTGTGTTCAGAAGCCACTCTAGGGCAGCTCGGAAACGAGGTAGAGGAAACCCTCTCTCAGCTGGTATTCCTTTCTCCAAGCATGAGTTTGCAAATAAATTAGAAGATATTAAGAGTGAGGTGAGACAGACCATCACCATGCAACTGGACACATTCAGGATCCAGCAGAAGAAGGAAGAAGCTGAGAGGGCCTTGGCTGTCTTCTGCCCTAGATGTACAAGGAGACACCCTAAGAACGAATGCCCATTACATTCGGTTGAAGTGTGCTTCGTTTGTGAGGAGGACCATCCCACAAATCAATGTCCAACCTTACCTGGGTTTAAAGCTATGTACCAAGGGGCAGAAGCTCCCACGGAACCTCTCTATTTCCTCAACCAAAGGAGGCCACAAGGACCTAGACCTTACCAGCAGGGGGTGCAAGGGGCACCTCAAGCTTTTTACAGCCCCAACTAATCGACTCCTATGCCTTCCTGGGGTCCCCCTGCTCATCCTTCCTGGTCTATGCCTCCTCCATGGTCTTATCCACCTCAGTACCCTACTCAACCCACTACTCATTCATATCATTCACATGCCCAGCCACAGCCTCAGTGGAATGCACCTTAGACGGGGTGGAGGCCCCAATACAACACTCCTCCCGCCATTTTGCCTCCACCACCAGTTCAACCTCAGCCATTACCTCCTGCTCCTCCAAGGCAACCTCAAATGCCTGCTCAACCGAACCCGAACCCCAACAATAGACAGGCCCAGCAAGTATACACTGGGGAAACATCATGTCCTACCTATGTTGTGGAGATCCAGGAGATCAATCTTCGATCTGGAAAGACTCTTCCAGATCGCCAACCTCCTCCCCCAGAGGACGAGGAGGACAAACAGGGAAGTGAACCAAAGGCTATTCCACCCTTTCCCGAGAGACTAACAGCCACCACACAACCCAACCCAGAGGAGGATGAGCTTCTGGGAGAACTCAAGCAATTGTGTGTAAAAATACCACTTCTCCAAGCCATCAAGGATGTGCCAATATACAACAAACTAGTTAAGGAAAAGTGTTTCAAACACCCAGGCAGGCGAAAGAGAGATGCTTCAACCATCAATGTCTTAGGACAACTGTCTGACCTTATGTTAGGACAAGTCATCTGCCCAAAGTACCTAGATCCTGGGAGTCCTGTAGTAGATGTCCACATCAATGGCACCATCATACCTCACACCTTGATTGATCTGGGGGCTGCCATTAATGTGATGACCAGGGATACCATGCTCAAACTCAATCTTCAGGGTTCCTTGAGGAAGACCTCGATAGTACTGCAGCTAGCAGATCACTCCACTGTGACTCCCGAAGGGATTGTGGAGGATGTCTTGGTCTCTGTCGACTCTTGGGAATACCCTGCAGATTTCTTGGTTCTGCAACCCAAGGCAAAGCTTACTGGATATCCTCTCATTTTGGGAAGGCCTTGGTTAGCAACTGCAGATGCTTACATCAGTTGCCGTGCAGGAAACATGACCATCAAAAACGGTCCTATGTCCAAGCAGCTAGTCCTATATCCTCCTGCCCAACCCTCCTTAGATCATGACTTACCACTGTGGTTGGAGGAAGGAGAAGAGGATGAGGTGTACTCAGCACCTTTGTGCACCCTAGATACCACTAGAAGAGAACCCCCAACCGAGGATGACTTGATTGAGACTTTGATCCAGAATCCACCTTCCAGTGCACTATCCTTAGAGAAATTGGTGGAGGACGCCCAAGCCAGCACCTTAGTGGACCTTTGTACCACCAACCCTATCACTCCCAGAGTCAAGAATGTGGAGTTCGGCCCTGAGAGATCGTTAAAGATCAGCTCCTCCCTATCTCCTTCCCAGGAAAAGGAGCTGTGTAGCCTGTTGGCCAGTCACCTAGATGCTTTTGCTTGGAGCTATAAGGAGATGAAAGGATTCCATCCCTCGGTCTATACCCATCACATATAAATCAAAGAGGGTTGTAAACCGGTTAGGCAACCTCAGAGGAGAATGAATCCAGCCCTTAAGGACATTGTCAAGGAAGAATTTCAAAAATTGTTGGATGCCGGATTCATTTACCCCATCTCAGATATTGAATGGGTGTCCCCTCTGGTGTTGGTTCCCAAGAAAAATGGGAAGTGGAGAATCTGTGTGGACTACCGAGAACTGAACAAAGCTACAAAGAAAGACCATTTCCCTCTACCTTTCATAGATCAAGTGTTGGATGGACTGGCAGGAAAGAAGTTCTTCTCTTTCCTGGATGGATTTAGCGGGTACAACCAAATCCAAATCAGCCCAGAAGACCAAGATAAGACCACCTTCACTTGTCCTTGGGGTACCTTTGCCTACCGAGTTCTTCCCTTTGGGTTATGCAATGCTCCTGCTACCTTCCAGAGAGCTGTCTTGAGCATCTTCTCGGAGTTGGTCCATGATGCGGTGGAAATCTATATGGATGAATTCACTCCTTATGGGTCCAACTTCCAGGAAGCATTGTACAATCTAGGAAAGGTCCTAACCAAATGCATTGAGATGAACCTGTCCCTTAGTCCTGAAAAATGTGAATTCCTGATGACTGAAGGGACTGTGCTAGGCCATACCATTTCTTGCCAAGGGTTACAAGTGGATCCTAACAAAATTGCTCTCATCAAGAAGGTTCCACCTCCCCAAAAGGTAAGGGATGTTCGGAGTTTCTTAGGATTAGCAGGGTATTACCGGAGATTCATTAAAGACTTCAACAAGCTAGCCTCGCCATTGTTTGGCCTGCTGGCAAAAGATGTGGAGTTTAAATGGACTGGCGATTGTCAGAGGGCTTTGAATGAATTAAAGGACAAGTTGGTGTCAGCCCCAATCTTGAGAGGCCCAAACTGGGCCCTACCTTTCCACATCCACACTGATGCCTCAAACAAAGCCATAGGGGCAGCTTTAGGACAAGTTGAACAAAAACTTCCATATGCCATTTACTTTGTTAGCAAAAACTTGTCCAAAGCCGAACTGAATTACACTGTAACCGAGAAAGAGTTCTTGGTTGTGGTCCATGCACTGAACAAGTTCCGACATTATATTACTGGCTATCAAACCTTTGTACATACGGATCATGCTGCAATTAGATATTTAATGAATAAACCAGATGTGAATGCTCGTATTATTAGATGGTTACTTTTGTTGCAGCAGTTTGATTTGACCATTGTTGACAAACCAGGTAAAGAAAATGTTGTTGTTGACTTTTTATCTAGATTGGATTTGTCTGCAGATGAGGATGGAACAGTGGATGACCAGATGCCCGATGAACATCTGTTTGCTATCTCAGTACTCTCTCCATGGTTTGCTGATATAGCAAACTACCTTGTTTCAGCACAGTTCCCTCCGCACCTATCTTCAAGAGAGAAGAGCAGAATCATCAGAACAAGTGCCTCATTTACTTGGATCGGGGGCAATCTGTTCAAGCTTGGCCCTGATCAGATCTTAAGGCGTTGTGTAAGGGAGGAGGAAGTCTTTGATATCCTCCTCACCTGTCATGATGGGCCTTGTGGAGGACATTTTGCAGCAAAGAGGACTGCCTTCAAAATCCTGCAGGCAGGCTACTATTGGCCCACACTTCATCAAGATGTCAGAAGATATATCAGCCAATGTGACCGATGCCAAAGAATGGGGAAACCGACTCCAAGGGATGAGATGCCTCTCCAACCTCAAGTGACTCTGGAGCCATTTGAACAGTGGGGTATGGATTTTGTGGGTCCAATCAACCCTCCTTCGAGGCAAAGGTCTTACATCATTGTGTGCACTGACTACCTGACAAAGTGGGCAGAGACTAAAGCAATCAAGGCAGCAATAGAAGAGAAGGTGGCCGAGTTCTTAAGAGAAAACATCTTCTACAAATTTGGCTACCCAAGAGAGCTGGTCACCGATCAAGGGAGCCAGTTCACATCTAACTTGATTGAAGACCTGCTAGCTCACCACAAAATCAAGCATAGGACTTCCACCCCCTATCATCCACAAGAAAATGGGCAAGTGGAAGTCACCAACAGAGCATTGGAAGGGATTTTGACTAAGGTGGTAAGCAGCAGTAGGCAAGATTGGGCAGATCGCCTGGTTGAAGCCACATGGGCTTACAACACCACCTGGAAGACCACCACCGGCTTCACACCTTATGAGCTGGTCTATGGGAAGAAAGCTTTGTTGTCCATTGAGTTCGAGTACAACACTTTGAGGATGGCAGCTCAGCTAGATCTAGATCTCAGCCATGCATAACAAGAAAGGTTATTGCAGCTGAATGGACTGGATGAGCACCGTATGCCGGCCCTCCTTCACTCAGAAGTGGTTCAGCTTCAGAGAAAGGTGTGGCATGACCAACATCTCCATGACAAGCAATTCCAGACGGGAGATTGGGCCTTGTTGTATGACTCCAGATACAAAGATTTCAAGGGGAAGCTGAGAACCAGATGGCTAGGACCATATGCAGTGGAAAAATGCCATGAAAATGGATCTGTTCTTATTCGAACCATTGATGAGGAAGCCATCCCCATGCTTGTCAATGGGCATCGCTTGAAGATCTACAGGAAGCCTCTCTCAAGACAAGAGTTCATCAAAACTATGGAGAAATCAGTGTTGGTCATAGAGAAGGGTTTTGCCTCTGCTTTGGGCATACCCTGAAAGATTTAAAAAAATAAATAAATAAAATAAAATAAAATAAAATAATAAAGATCCTTGGGTGAAAACCTTTCTGAGGCTCCCAAGGCAGGTGGTAGGGGTGAAAACCTCATTGAGGCGCCCCTATTGTCTTTCAAAAAAAAAAAAAAAAAAGAGGAGATGTGAAAAAGATCCTTGAGTGAAAACCTCTCTGAGGCGCTTGAGGTAGATGGCAAGGGTGAAAACCTCATTGAGGTGCCCCTGTTATCTTTCAAAAAAAAAAAAACGAAAAAACAATAAGCAAAAAGATAGGGACAGCAAGTTCATAATGTGAAAATGCATGCAAGTTGCAGGTGTTCTATGAAGGTGAGGAGGACTCTTAATGCAAAGCCAAAGATCCTTATCATGCTGCCAGGAGACCTCACCAGCACCTCCTCCAAGAATACTCATCTCCTCCAAGGTATGTGCACAATTTCATCATGGCTTGAGTCTTCTACAGGAAGGTGCAGACTTTCTACAGGAAACGCAACCTTTCTACAGGAAGTTCTGTATTTCTACAGGAAACTTCCTGTAGAAGTTCGGGACGGACCAGAATTCATTTTATGAGGAGATCTAACGACCAAGGATCAGTTTGGACGCATGCAAGCTACTGTTGTCACCCTTATACATTGCTATCACCTCCTTCTACCATCCCTGTCGACATGCAACCAAGTTACCTGCACCATCACAGCAGGTCATTGAGTTATCAAGAGAAAGCAATTTTTAAGATGAAAAAACGCTGAGATGTCATACCATCTCCATCCCAGCCATCCATGAGCTCTGTGAGCGTGATCGTGGGGCCATTGCCTTCATCGTGCAGCATGCACCCAAGGAGGAAGAAATTGTTACAGGACATCCTGTAGGAGTCCCGTAACAGTTAAGCCCGCTAGAGTGCACACCATATACAAGGAAAACGCGGGCGCATGCAGCTGAAGCATCCAACCCATCGTCAGCGGCCTATGAATGTGAACCTCCGGGCCTGTGCAAATCCTCCAGTAGCAAATAAATCCACTCATCATCGTCCAAGAGCCTGAACAATCGTGTTGCGGCCGCACAGGTAAGTGTCTCGACCCTTTCTTCCGACGAATTGCATGAATTTTACTATTGAAAATGTTTGCAAGTGTGAAATGGATGGGTTGAGCGGTTGTATGGTCAATCGATTGGCCACGTCGACCAGTCAGCTGGTCGAGCCGGATGTGTGAATGGTGGCCGTGGAAAAAACGGGCAGTGGACACGTGAGAACCGTCCACTCGGGGAGAAATGAGTTCTAACGAGAATGGCGGCGGCGGATCTGCGGGAATGATGCGGCAGTAAGTAAACTTGCAAAAGAATGATGGTGTGACGTCGCCCAACGGTCCGGCGGGGACAACTCACCCCTGCGCCACGGATTCCGCCGATTCAAATCTAATCGGCTAGATTATCAACCTCATGCACTTATCATTCATCGTTTGCGACTCGAGTGATCATCCGGATCCCTCTGCAGTTCGATACTCCGAGTCTTTGGCCATCGGAACGCCTGCGAAGCAACAGCAAGAGCGCAGACCCACTGCAGTATCCCCCGGAAATCGCGCTCTGCTCCTACAGGAAATCTGCTCCTACAGGAAAGTTGTTTCTACAGGAAGTCGGGTTCCTCACGTCAAAAGGTGGCGGATTAAAAAGGTAAGCCTGAACTCTCCATGCAATTGGTTTTTGAAGGTGGCAGAATCGTCGTCTACAGTCTGGTCGAAGAAAATTGTTGCAATTGTTGTCTGCCGTGCATGAACTGTCGTCCTACAGGATGTCAGTGTAATTAGCTGTGTTAAAGGTTTGCAGGGGGTAAGCTTCGTGAATTATGTGCATGACAGAGGCGTAACCCTACGCTCTGTCCCAGTAGACCGAATTTCTTTCCCATTTGCCACCTCTAGCTAACACAGCAATTTTTCACCATGTCGGGTGGGTTCATCAGAAGGGAGCCCACTGATTCAACGAAGTTAAGAGAAAATCTTGAGGTGGTGGAGCTCTTCACACGAGCACAATGGATATCCTTCTGTGACAAATTGCAGGGCTATGATGACGAAGTGGCAGAAGAGTTTTTGCAAGCTCTGAGGCCGAAATCTAAAACGTTGGCCACCGTTACCTTCAGGGGTCTGAGCCTGAAACTCACCCCACAATTCATCAGCCGAGTTATGGAGCTCCCAATGGGATTACCATGGGATAAAGAAGAAAGGAAATTGAGCCAACAAGCTAAGAAAGAGTTCTTTCCACCAGAGGAGGAATTCTCAGAAGACAAAAATGGGGTTCGTAGAACCAGTTTACTGCCACCATGGAATGAAGTGAGCCTGCAAATTATGAAGTACATCACCTGCGAAGGCCGCTTTAGCATTGTATACGGGTATCATTTTCGGTTACTCACTAAATTACGGCACCAGATGGATCTACCTGTAGAAAACAAACTCAGTCTCCCTTACTTTCTACTACAGTCTCTGATTGAGTTTGTAGCCAAGCTAAAAGAAGGCATACCAGACCAGGTAGCCCACCATGGACTGATCAAACTCCTTGTGGAGGATGCGCTCCACACATACAAGGTTCCTCTCTCATGGGAAGCCTTCAGGAATTTGACAAAGGACGAGGATATAAAGATGCTAACCGAAGAGCTCAGCTCTTCTAGCAGTGAGGAGAAAGAGTCAGTGGCCGCAGTAAAGAAAGAAAAAGGCCAAAATACCCCAACCACAGAGCAGAAGAAAAAGCAAGAGAAGAAACAGGAGAAAAAGGATGACAAGGAGAAAGATGACACACCCATCTTGACAGCAAGAGAGAAAAGGTTGCAAGGCAGAGTGGACAAGGTTGAGAAGGTCCACATCAGCAAGAGTGCCTCGACAGCGACCGCAACTAAGTCAAAAAGCAAAACCCATGCAGAAAAGCAAACCAAGGCGGCGACACCTGTTTCTACAGGAAAGCCGAAACCAACTTCTACAGGAAGCCCGAAAATTATTGAAAAAGGGTCTTCTACAGGAAGCCCGAAAATTACTAAAACAGGGTCTTCTACAGGAAGCCCGAAATTGACTAAAACAGGGTCTTCTACAGGAAGCCCTGAAAAAGTGAAACCCAAGGAGAAGAAAGCTGACATTCGTGAAAGGGAGGCAGCAGTTGTGCTGGCCGGCCTCAGCACACCTCCTAAGCCAAAGGAGAAGAGAAAGAGGGAGACCCCTCTATACTTTAAAGCTCGAAGAAGTGTGAGGATAAAGACAGGCAAGCCACAGCCTCCGTCCAGCAGCCTGATCATCATATGAGGGAAGCTCTGGTAAGGGTAGCCCTCTATAAGAAATCCATGCAAAACCTCCAGGCCAGCTGGATTGGCCTTAAACTCAGCCCACCACTGCTGCTAGGATTGATGGAAGGTAGCACAGAGACAGATGATAATGAACAGTGGGAAGAGGTAAACAGAAGGGTTGGGTTTCACATCAGCAAGGAGGACACTACTACAAAGGCTTGGGATGTAAGGGTAGCAGTAAAGGAAATGAATGATGAAGAGTTGGACTAGTTGCTCAAGGATTGGCAAATATTTTAGCTGGGGAGTGATGATGAGCCCCAAATTTTGGTAACAATTTGGGCTCATTTGGCCTACTTACCTTGCTCAACCCTTCATTTTTTATCACTTATGCATCATTTCTTAGTATATTCGTGTTATTTGTAGGAAGAAGGGCAGTCATTATGCCTACGTAGCTAATACATGATGATTTCAGGTTTTTTGGCATTAAATGGAGCAAAGACCATGCAAATGGAGACAAGGAGACAGCCAAGGTGGCATTGCGGGTTTATAGGGAGGTTGTCCACAGCCTTGAATGACCTCCCTCGTGATCTTCACCCCAACTCCGAGCTCCAACAGCTATCACCACCGACCTAGAAGGCAGCCAACGGATTCTACAAGAACAGCAGTTCACTTTCAGTTGGACAGCCAAGCTCCACTAATTGAGGAGGCTAGCTTGGCCCTCATCATGTATAAATATTAAGGTTGTTGCCTTCGATGAGACTCTTGAACTTTTGTTATAGATTTTGGATTACGAGCTATAGCTCTGTTTTTGCTCTTTGTAAGCCAATTTTGGCATGTTGTTAGACTCATGATTATGATATTTTAATAAAGGAAGTCAGATTTGGATCCGATTCTGAGTTCTTAGGGGAGCTATAGCTCTCAGGTTAGGGCCCAACCTGAGAGCAATAGACCTCCTTTCCTTTGTATTGTTACTTGTCTTTCTTTTATCATTGCATTTCTTTCCTTTACTAGCACTTGAAAAATACAGTTTGCTGAGTTGATTGTTTCGGTCTGGTTATGTAGGTTAGTTTCATGAATACAGTTGTTTCAGTAGTTCAAAATTAGCATAGGGAGATTGAAGTTGCTTTGAGTTCAAAAAAAGGCTGAATGCATGCTCACTTTCACCTCTGTTTGGGGACCGGAAGTGTAGACCGTGCCAACTGCCAAAAACACTGTTTTAACATATGCATGCAAGTACTGATGTAATGCTTTCGATTGGAGAATTGTTCATGCGATTATATCTTGAGTAATGACTCTTTGGTTCAGCATCATGCACGAATTCCTTTCAACTTACGTTGTTGTTCTTTGATTCCTAATAAAACAGTTAGAATAGGTTGGTGAACTTTCGTTTACATGCAAGATAAGGGTGATTTGTTTCATTTACACTGCGCAGCACCACTTCATCATGTTCTTATCCTTCTGAACCGTGCCTAAGCCACCTACTCATCCTCTGTTCAGCTCATTTGCCTTCCAACCCTTCTATTATCCACGTTGCTCAATCTTTTTGACCTTCCATTGCCCCTACCCTTCTATCGACCAACCAGCTCTATCCACTCTCTCTCCATCTCATCTCTCTGTCCATAGGCCATCTCAAGCTCCTCTTTCATCTTACCCATCCATCCACATAGCTCCTTCACTCCTCCATCACCCAAAACTCCGACTGTAGGACATCCTGTAGAAGTTAGCAGACATCCTGTAGAAATCCCGAGTTTCCTGTAGGATCCCCTGCAGACATCCTGTAGAAGCCTGCAAACACGGTTGCCGAGCACCTGAACGTTGTGGACTTCTGTGGAATGATGTGAGGGATCCCCTGGAACCTCTCAGAGCCCTCCTAACCATTCCCAAGCCTTCCTTCCCTTCGAACTACCCCTGCACGGTCAATACCCAGTAAGAAGCACAATCATAATAACTCCACCCACTTGAGCAAAAAATACAAAAACGTGTTCTCTTCAATGGAAGTAGTTTAAATTCATGCATCTCATCTCACTAGAATTAATGGCATCATTTCTAGAAGTTGCATTCCCACCATTGCATCCTAGAGATTAAGCTAGTCAGATTAGGGTTTACTAGGGTTTCCATGTTTGGTTGGCTTTCAGTTCATTCTTGCAAAGTAGGTTAATTTCCTTTGAGATAGCCTTCGTTCATCATTTAGAAAGCTTCTTCTGAGAACATATAGAAGTTGTCTTGAGCCCTAGTGGACTTGTGCCAGCTGACCAAGTGTCAGCTGCGACAAGAGCTAGTACTTGTGCATACAACACCGTCGCTTCCAAGTTTGTTACGAACTACCGGGTTGATAAAATTAGAGAAGGAAGCTCCAGGAGTTGTAGCATTATTGCTACAATACTGGAGCCCACCACATGCACCAAGCACAGTAGCTACTTGATGACCAAAACTATTACTGGGGTGCAGTTATAGTGCTGCACCCAGAGCAGGTTGAGCAACCCTGCTTTTTCTACTCCCTTGAACCACCTCCATGGCTCTAATGCAATCATTCCTATATTCGTATCAATGATGCGGCGCATCAGCTACCAGTCGCCAGGTGTGGGAACTTCTCGTGGTCTGCCAAGTCCTAGTCTTCAAGTTTTAGTAGCGGCACTCATGCCAAGTGTGGACCATCGAAAACAATTTCATCCGGCAGTAGAGGGGTTTGCAGGAAAGTCTTACTCTCATCAATTTAGCACCTTGGACTTAGGCTTGCACAGAGGGACATACTCCAGCAACCGAGTAATAGGGTCCGCACCCTGGGTTTCAACCTCCTCTACTTCGACTCCCACATCCTCATCGTCCATCGGGATGTCTTCGATTTCCTCTTCTTCCGGCTCCAAATTTATAGCTTTTCCCTTCTCCTACGCGGTGGGTTTCGGTGGGTTTCTCCTTGGCAATACACGCACCGGTATGACAAGATGCTTTCCCTTCTTATCCTTCACAGTTTCCTTGGTTGGGGTTGGCTTTGGTCTCGGCATCCTCGACGATTTAGGGACCTCTGCCAGTACTTCGGCCACTTCTGGAGCAGCTACTTCTGCCTCTCTTTCCATTTCCTGTACCGGCTCCTCTACTACTTGTTCGGTATTTATAATTTTTGTGGGTGCTAACATAATGCTTTCTAACAGTGCTCGCGACGTCTCTGGCAAGTTTTCAAATGTGGGAGTCTCTTTGAAAGCCTCGAAGAATTCTCGGTCCATGGGTGTCTGAGAGCTCAACAACTCAATTCTCAAAATTCCAAGTGTTTTTCGCTGGATAGCCACTTGTAATTTATAGGGAATTTTGAATTCAAATCTGACTGTTCCCCCCAAATTCAATTCATTAATCCCATATTGGTGGCAGATTTTCAAATATCTAAGCCATAAATTTCGTCTTAAATGTCAGTTTCCCGCTCCATTTAGCTTCATTTCAACCGTCAAATCATGAACAGTGACTTTAACGGTCACTTTCTGACCGACCTGCGCAATTTCTCCTTGGGTAGCGCAGCTCCCTCCGCATTGCCGCGAACCGTGTGACACTTCCTTACTTCACGCATTACTCCAATCACGCAGTTCCCCAACTCGGGCAGTGTAGTTTATAGTCTCGCACCTCCTTTCAGCTGCCTGGAGTGCTAAGACTATGCTACTGTCATCTAGTCACATGGCTGGACCGCCGGTGTATGGCTTCAAGCGACTGCCATTCACCTTTCCTGGGAAGGGTTCTCCATTCAATTTGACCAGCTGTACCACTCCTCCATTGGTAATTTCCTTAATGACATAGGGCCCTAACCAGTGCATCCTAAACTTCCCTGGAAATTTATCAAACTTACTATCATATAACAAAACTAGGTCATTTACCTTAAAGGTGCGCAGCTTAATATGTCGATCATGCCATGCCTTTTCGCATTGATTTTGGACATGTTAGTGAAATCCAACTAGAAATATTTCTTCCTCAAGCTCATCTAGTTGTGCGAGCCTCTCCTCTAGGGCTCTGTGATCTGTCATACCTGTGAGCACCGCTATGTGCAGACTAGGCACAATATATTCCATAGGCATTACCACTTCAACACCATAGACAAGCCTAAAGGGGGTTTGTCCAGTCAACTTCTTGCATGTCGTTTGATAAGCCCATAGTACTATAGGTATGCGTAGGTCCCAATCACTTCGCTGAGTATTGCAAACCTTGGTCATCGCATTCTCCATCACTTTATTGAATGCTTCCACTGTCTTGTTAGCCTAAGGGTGATAAGGCGTGCTCTTCTGGTGATACACCTGAAATTCCTCCGTTAGTGCGCTAATCGTCTCATTTAGAAAGTGCATACTGCGATCACTCATCAAGACCTTTGGACATCCAAATCACGTCAGTACATACTCAAAGAGGAAATTTTTGGTGGTCATGTCTATGCAATCCTTTACAGTTTGTGCCTCCACCCAATGTGTCAAATATTTCATCGCGGTGATAATGTACCTCGCTCCCGTCTTTCCTTGTGGCTAAATGGGTCCCACAAAATCTGTCGCTCATTTCTCAAAGGGTTGCAACATCACTTGTGGATTCAAAGGCATCTCATTCCTCTGTGATGGCCTACCAATCCTTTGACATACATCACACACCTTGCAGTACACTTTTGAGTCCTGATGGAGGGTTGGCCACCACAACCCTGCGCATAGAATCTTCTGCGTAGTTTCTCTTCCTGCATAATGTCCTCCCACGGCACCCCCATGAGCATCCACAAGGATGCTGCTTCTTTCAAACTCAGGTACATATCGTCGCAATATCTTGTCAGACCCCATTTTGTATATATGCCCAGCAATGACATAAAAATTTATCGCACGCGCCACTAATTCCTTCTTCTGCTGGACAATGTATCCTTTTGGGGCAGTGCCCATCATTAGGAAGTGTATTATATCCTCAAAATGACTATCCATGACGCGCACTGCAAATAGTTGTGCGTCCTCCAAATTAGTGGGCTCTTCCCCTGTTTCAATGCACGACAGATGGTCTGGTCCCGCATTCAGTCATCTACGCTTCACAATGACCTCAAAATCATATTCTTGGAACAATAAGACCCATCTGCAAATTCTCCCCCCAACATAGACTTATTGACCAGGTACTTCAGCGCGGAATGATCTGTGTACATCTTAAAATGGCCTCCTATCAAGTAGTGTCTAAACTTTTGGAGTGCAATACCATAGCTAACCCTTCGCACTTGGTGGTAGAATAGTTCTTCCCCGCCTTGGATAACCTTATGCTTGCAAACGCTATAAGATGGTCCAAGTCTTCTCCACCAGCTTGGGTAAGTACTACTCCCAGTGCTATACACGACGCTTTGACATGTACATGAAACTCCTTCTTCCAGTCTGGTAAGACTAGGATCGGCGTAGTGACCATATTTTATTTCAATACATCTAGGCTCTTTTTACAATCCTTATTCCAGCAGAATGTGACATCCTTCTTCAACAACTTCTCCATAGGCACGGTGATCTAGGCATAGCCTTTGATGAACTTTCTATAATATCTTATATGTCCTAGGGTGGCACGCAACTGTTTCATACTCTTCAGCGCTTCCAAGTTCCGTATCATCGCGATCTTCATGGGGGCTACCATAAGTGCTTGTTTGTAAACCACATGACCCAGCAGGGTCCGAAAGGGAACACATAAACAAGCACTTCTTCATATTGAGTGCGATCTAGTATCTTCGACAGGTATATAGCATCATGTGTAGGCTTTCTACATTGCATTTTACCAGTCCAAACACAGTCCTGTCATCAAAGTATACCTCTAGGAACTTATGAATAAATTCCTTGAATGCAGGAACGACTACATGCAAGAAGATCGTAGGCGCATTCTTCAATCCAAATGGCATTGCATTGTACTAAAAACAACCCCACTCAGTCGCGAAGGTTGTCTTGCTCCTATCTTCCAGTTCGATTTTGATCTGGTGGTACCCCGAGAACCCATTAGTGAAGGAATATGCCTCCTAGCCAGCTACATTTTCCACCACTTCATCATTGAATGGAGTCGAGAAAGGATCATGTACACAAGCATCATTTAGCTTTCTGATATCCACGCATATCCTTATTTCATCCTTCTACTTCTTCTCCTATACCACCATTGGGCTTACCTAGTCTGATTCTTCCACAGGCTCAATAATGCCTGTCGCGAGCATCTTGTCTAGCTCTAAGCGGACCTTTTCCTTATACTTTGGTTTGAGACGGTAAGGTTTTTGCTTAATTGGCTTCGCGTCGGGCTTCAATGTGATCTTCATAACACCTAGGTCCCTGATTACCCCTTTTAGATCCGTAAACTTGGTAGGGAATAAATCTTGGTATTCGCGGAGCAATTTAGTGACCTTATCCACCGTCACGTCGTCTCAGTAATCTCCAATATTTGCGAATTTGGGATCTGCCTCAGTACCCATGTTTACTTGTTTCATTTTCAACGGCACGGTTATATCAGGATTCTCAACTTGTGGTCCTTCAACCTCACGGTGACCTTCTGTTTCAGGGATGTTAATCTTTCGTGGATCCTCGTCCTCTTCTTCAGTAGTTACATTATAACATTCTAGTGTGCAAACCCATGTAATGTCTTTTGGTTGCTTCCCCTTGCCATCTCCTGTTGTGATTCCACTTTTGAGCACTATGTTCACGTTCAGATCCTCTTCGCATGGCTCAGACCTCATCATTTGCAGGTTCTCAGTTAGTGGAGGTGGTTGTCTTGAGGGGGCCTGAACCATGTTTAGCGTTAATTAGCCAAACAAATCCCTACACTATTGGCCCTTTAGACATAAGCCCATGGAGTGCGGACCGAAGTCTCACCCGAAGCAATATGGGGGGATACTGGAGCCATGTTTCCGCACCCTGAGATGGTTGTGATGTAGTTTAATTCCCTCCATTCCTGCCTTCAAGCAATTTGCTTCAATTTAGGGCTTGCAAGAGAAACCCTCTATTCCAGCCTTCAATACCTCCACGAAAGGGTACAATCGACCTTCGCGTAGCCCTAACTTGTTACTCAAGTACTTTCGTGCTGCTAGGGCAACGTGTCGTACAAATTCCCCAATTAATCTAAGTGATTCACTTATCTTATCAAACAGTTATAGTTAACACCGCATAACTAGATATTCGTAAATGTTTTCAATTAATTAATGTAATTTCAGTCTTTCACGAATCATATAAGAACAATAAATGAAATTCATACATAAAATATCCAGATGTATCAACAGAAAAAAGAAAAAGAAATTGAAGAATATCTCTCTTTATTAATATCTTCCCAGTGTTTACAGACTTTGTCCACCCTGCACACACAGCTACAGGGTTCCACGCACTCAACTGTAGACTTCTACCCTAGGCCTCTGCGCACTCAGCTACAGAGCCTCTACCTACGCTATGACCCAAGACTTATAATTCTTGCTTCAAATCTTCCACTCTCTTACCTGATTGATGCCTCTAACTAAGAGCTTAGCTGGGTAGGTCTCTTACAACCGAATTTTCTTTACAAAACTAAGGGCAGACTACCCTTTTTAACACATAATACCTTCACGCTCTGTGACCACAAAATATGGAGTCTTTACAATTATATTACAAAAATTGACTTAAACATGGGCTTTTAGCCCCAAAACTGCCCTTGGGGGATCCCGCTCCCAACAGGCCCCCAACACAAACATCGTAACTCACCCTCGAGTCACTTGGTAGGTGTGAAGGTCTTTGCACGAAGCCCGTCCAGCTCAACCCATATGACCGCAACCTCGGTCGTGCACTGAGCTACTGCCTACTTCGCATCTTCAACTGTCTTCTTGGTTACCGCTCCTGCGCTGTCGTCCTGAAGCTTTTGTTGCGTTTCTTGCAGAGTCGCAAGCTTTCCTTCTATGTTTCCCATGACTAAGTAAGTTTCCTCCATCGAGGGCTTTAGTCACGCTTTCAACACTATTTCCTTGTGCAACACTGAGTCCACATGTTCCTTCAATTACTTGGCTAACCTCTGTGTCAGCGCGACAATGCGCGTTGTGCCCTTAACTTTGTTGTAACACTGTTGGAGTTCGCACGCTTCCATCTCTAGCCTCTAGATGTTTGGGTCCTCCTGCAAACTGGTCAGGACCTCAAATGATTTCTCAAACAATGGTGTGCAGTCTGCTACTACACTTTCCACCACTGGGACTACTTTTGTAACAGTGGTCGTTCGTTGTTCCTTTACCTCTGGTGGTGTTGAAGGCTGGGCCCTTAGTGAGAGCTTTGTAATCTGCAAGTTCAGCTCCAACTGAACCCACGCCATCTCTGTCCGAGTGTCACCCACCCCTGTGGGAAATTTGCGGATGCAGACCTCGACTGGCTCCTCCTCCGGAATGGCTAATTCTAGGACCATTCTGCATGCCTCCTCCACGACCTGCGTGATCTTCTTACTCTAGTCGGTCGCCTCAGCCTCAGTGGCGATGGCAGAATTTCTCTGTAGGTCCATCTTCTCGTTGTTTATCCATTGTTTGTTGATCACCTGGAGGGTGCAATGCTCTCAAGCCCGCAGCTCTGCAATTACTCCATCCTGCAAGAGGTGGAGTGCTTCGTGTAGAAGCACTGCTAGGTTCAGCCCAAATCCCTTCAAGGCATTGATAGTGGGCCTGTCAGCCTCATTTTCTATGGTCAGTGCTCCATTCGGCAGCACTATCGCACTAGAAGCCTTCGTGCACAGCATATTGGCAGCCTTTGACGTGCCGATGGCCAAGCTGGTAGACACTGTACTAGCTTGTGACGCGCGGGTCTGCAACTCCTGCAACCCAGTCTGGATAGCCCCTAGTATGATCTGCTACTACTTTTCAAATTGTTGCAGGGCCTCCATGGTGACATCTCTGACTGTGTCACTGATGTCATATAAGTCGCCCTCCGTCAATGTGATAGGGTCCAGCGAGGTCTTAGTCGCCCTAGATTTCTTATGGACCCTCCCTTCTCCAGCTCTCTCGGGTGCTTAATGCGGGTGGATGTCTCCTGAGGATCTGCATCGTGCTGCTCTGTATCCTCCTCTTCAGTCTCAGGTGAAGGCGAATGTGCACCTTTGTCAGAGCCCCGCTCTGTGCCACCTGTCTGTTTCCTTCTTCCTTTCCACTCTGCTCTTCCTAGGCCTTTTTAGTGGCCTCCTTTTTCCTCTTCTTGACCAGCTACACCATCTTCAGCTTGGCCTCCTCCTTCTTCTTCTGTGCAGTGGACTTGCTTCCACCCACCACCAAGTCCGTGGTAGTGCGCCACTCCACTAGCCATTTATCAAGCACCACATCGATGGCATCATTTGTGGCCAGGTACAGCAAGTCGTACCACTTCTGCGCAAGGTCCTTCCACGCCCTGATAGATACTCGATGGAAATCAGCTTTGAACTCATCATAGCTCTGCAGGTTAGCATATACCATGGGTGACAATCACAGCTTATGATTGATGGCCATTCTGATATTCATTTCCATCAAGATCCAGAAGATCTTGTTATCCCAAACTCACTCTGCGTCCTTGGTTGCCCACAGTGAAGCATACTTCACTGCTTTAGGAAGGTCTGGTGTGACCGAAGGGAACTAGCTCTCCTCCAGTAGCTCCCATGCTACTAGCACAATCAACAGCAATAGCCACGCATAGTGGAATGTCTTTCTTTGCCCTTGCACTTTGCGGCAGTTCGCTAGGAACTCTCCGCGAAGGTAGTCTAACCAATTAAACTAGACTCCTTCTGTGCACTACTGTGCGAGTTCAATGACAGGCGTTGGCACCTCGTCAGCGCAACACTTCCACATCACCTTCCCTGCCAGGATCTGCGTTCCTACCTTCACAGCTGGTCACAAATACTGGAGATAGCGTACCCGCATGACTTCTTTACTAACTTAAATTTCTCCTTCATTGATTCTGTGAGTGCCTGCTTGCCACCCTTGCTGCCAAATATCATAGCTGGACTTTCACCTGTATACGACAGGAACATAATTCGGTGGATTAACATATCTGTGATGGGTATCAACTCCTCGAGCCATAGACACCCATCATGCACCAAGCACAGCAGCTGCTTGATGACCAAAACTGCCACTGGGGTGCGGTTATAGTGCGGCACCCAGAGCAAGTTTAGAAATCCTGCCTTCTCTACCCCCTTGAGCCACCTCCGCAGCTCCAACGACATCATTCCCATATTTGTATCTATGATGCGGCACATCAACTGTTCGGTCACCAGGTGCGGGGACTTATCGTGGTCCACCAAGTCCCAGTCTTCAAGCTTCAGTATCGGCACTTGATCCAAGTGCAGACTGTCAAAAGTAATTTCATCTGGTAGCAGAGGGGTTTGCAGGGGATTCTTACTCTCATCGATGTCCTTTGGGACCTTGGATTTATGCTTTCGCGAAGGGACATACTCCGGAAACTGTGTAATAGGGTTCGCACCCTGAGCTTCAACCTCCTCTACTTCCAACCCTATATCCTCATTGTCCAGCGAGATGTCTTCGATATCTTCCTCCTCTGCTTCTAGGTTTATAGCCTTGCCTTTCTCTTGTGCAGTGGGCTTTGGTGGGTTTCTTCTTGATGAGGTGTGCACTGGTATGGCAAGCTGCTTGCCCTTCTTGTCCTTCACAATCTCCTTGGTTGGGGTGGGCTTTGGTCTTGGCATTCTCGGTGATTTAGGGACCTCTTCCAATACTTCAGCTACTTCTGGAGCAGCTATTTCTGCTTCTATGTCCATTTCTTGTACATTCTCCTCAGTTGCCACTTCTTCGGTGTCCCTAGCTTTTGCATGTGTCGACATGACTCTATTCACTAGTCCCTGTGTCTCCTTTGATAATTGTTCAAACGTCGGACTCGCTATCAGATCTTGAAATAATTCACAGTTCATGAGCACCTGAGAGCACAACAGTTGAATACTCAAAATTCCAAGTGTTTCTTGTTGGACAACCACTTCTAATTTATAGGTCATTTTGAATTCAAATCCAACCGCTCCCCCCAAAATCGGTTCATTAATGCTAGATTGGCAGCAAATTTTCAAGGATTTAAGCCATAAATTTCATCTTAAATGCCAGTTGCTCATTCCATTTGGCCTCACTTTTTCTATCGTTTCATGAACAATGACCGTAATGTTCATATTCCGGCCAACCTACGCAATTTCTCCATGGGTAGCGCAACTCCCTCCGCGCTGCCACGGACCCAGTGACACGTCCTTGCTTCACACCATCTTCCAATCACGCAACTCCCCAACCCAGGCAGTGTAGTTTATAGTCCCGCGCCTCCTTTCAGCTGCCTGGAGTGCTAAGACTATTCTACCTTCATTTAGTCACATGGCCAGACCACCGTTGTATGGATTCAAGAGATTGCCATTCACCTTTCCTGGGAAGGGTTCTCCATTCAATTTGACCAACTGTACCACTCCTTCATCGATAATCTCCTTAATAACATAAGGCCCTAACCAGTGCATCCTGAAATTCCCTGGAAATTTATCAAACTTACCATCATATAGCAAAACTAGGTCATTTACCTTAAATGTGCACAGCTTGATGTGTCAATCATGCCATGGCTCTGCAATCCATCATACCTATGAGCGCTACTATGCGCAGACTAGGTGCAATGTATTCCATAGGCATTACCGCTTCAACACCATAGACAAGCCAAAACAGGGTTTGTCCAGTCAACTTCTTGCATGTCGTTCAATAAGTCCATAGTACAGCAAGTACTTGTAGGTCCCAATCACTTCGTTGAGCATTACAAACCTTGGTCAGTGCATTTTCAAGCACTTTGTTGAATGCTTCCACCGTCCCAATAGCCTGTGGCTGATAAGATGTGCTTTTCTGGTGGTATACATGAAATTCCTCCGTCAGCACGTTGATCATCTCATTCAGGAAGTGCGTACCACGATCACTCATCAAGATATTTGGACAACCAAATTGCAATAGTACATGCTCAAATAGGAACTTTACGGTGGTCGCACATGTGAAATCCTTCACAGACTATGCCTCTGCCCAACGAGTCAAATACCCCTTCGCAGTGATAATATACCTTGCCCCCGTCTCAAAGGGTTGCAACATCATTTGTGGATTTAAAGGCATCTCATCCCTCCATGATGGTCTGCCATTTCTTTGACACACATTGCATGCCTTGCAATATGATTTTGAGTCCTGATGAAGGGTTGGCCACCACAACCCTACACGTAGAATCTTCTACGCGGTTTCTATTCTTGCATAATGCCCTCCTGCAGTGCCCCCATGAGCATCCACGAGGATGTTTCTTCTTTCAAACTCAATTACATACCATCGTAATATCTCATCAGTCCCCATCTTGTACAGATGCCTAGCAATGACAGAGAAATCTATCGCGCCCACCACTAATTCCTTCTTTTGCTAGACAGTGTATCCTTCTAGTGCAGTTTTTGTTGTTAGGAAGTGTATTATATCCTAAAAATGACAATCCATGACACTCACTGCAAATAGCTACGTGTAAGGCAATCCTTCTTCCATGTTAGTGGGTTCCTCCCCTGTTTCGATGCGTGACAGATGGTCTGGTCCCCTGTTCAATCGTCCAAGCTTCAAAACCACTTCAAAATCATACTCCTGGACTAATAAGAGCCACCTGCAGATTCTGCCCCCCAACACAAGTTTATTGACCAAGTACTTCAACGTGGAGTGATCCATATACATCTTGAAATGGCCTCCCAGCAAGTAGTTCCTATACTTCTGGAGCACATACACCATAGCTAGCCCTTCGCGCTCAGTGGTGGAATAGTTATTCTCTGCTTTGGATAATCTTTGACTTGCGAATGTGATAGGATGGTCCAAGCCTTCTCCACCAACTTGTGTTAGTACTGCTCCCAGCGCTATACATGACGCGTCGACATGCACATGAAACTCTTTCTTCCAGTCCAGGAAGACTAGAATCGGTGCGGTGACCATCTTTTCTTTCAATATATCCAAGCTCTTCTTGCAGTCATTGTTCCAACAGAATGTGACATCCTTCTTTAGCAGTTTCTCCATAGGCACAGTGATCTGGGCATAGCCTTTGATAAACTTTTTGTAATATCCCGTATGTCCCAGGGTGTCACGCAGCTACTTCACACTCCTCGGTGCTTCCAAGTTTAGTATCACTGCGATCTTCGCGGGGTCTACCATCAGTCCCTGTCTGCAAACCACATGCCCCAACAGGTTCCCAAAAGGAACACAAAATAGACACTTCTTGAGATTGAGCGCTATCTGGTATCTCCGGCAGGTATCCAGCATCAAACGCAAGCTCACTACATGGCTTTTAACCAGCCCAAATACAGTCCAGTCATCAAAATATACCTTTAGGAACTTATGAATAAATTCCTTGAATGCAACAACAACTACGTACGAGAAGATCGCAGGTGCATTCTTCAATCCTTACAGCATTACAGTGTACTAAAAACAACCCCACTTAGTCATGAAGGTTGTGTTGCTCCTATCCTCCGGCACAATTTTGATTTGGTGGTTCCCAGAGAACCCATCAATGAAGGAATATGCTTCCTGGCCACCTACATTGTCTAACACTTCATTAGTGAACGGAGTCAGGAAAGGATCATGTACACAAGCATCATTCAGCCTCCTAAGATCCATGCATATCCTTATTTCATCCTTCTGCTTCTTTTCCTGTACCACCATTGGACTTACCCGGTCAGATTCTTCCACAAGCTCAATGATGTCTGCTGTGAGCATCTTGTCCAGCTCTAAGCGGACCTTTTCCTTATATTTCGGATTGAGACATTAAGGCCTTTGTTTAACTGGCTTCACGTTGGGTTTCAATGTAATCTTCATCATACCTAGGTCCCCAATTATCCCTTTCAGATCATAAACTTGGTAGGGAATAAATCCTAGTATTCACGGAGAAATTCAGCGACCTTATCCACTATCGCGTCATCCCAGTAGTCTCCAATCTTTGTGAATTTTGGTTCTGCCTCAGTACCAATGTTTACCTGTTTCATTTTCAATGGTGCAGTTATATCAGGATTCTCAATCTGCGGTCCTTGAACCTCACGGTGACCCTCTGTTTATGAAATTTTAATCTTCCACGGATCCTCATCCTCTTCTTCAACAATTACATTATAACATTCTAGTGCGCAACTCGGTTGAGTAGCCCATTCAGGCTTAATCAAGTCCAAAGGATCCTATGGTATCCTAAAGATTGTTGCTTTCACTTCTTGTAGCGCTTCATCAATACTGTCAAATCTATCCTCAAAACTGAATGTCATCATGAAGCCCTCACGCAGAACATCCCATTCACCTGCACCATGGCGGAGCTCTATTTCTACATACCAATTCATTGGGACAACATCCAGGGTATGACAAAACAAGTGCACCCACTCAGGTTGGGAATATTCTCCATAAGCCTGGGTCCATTCGGCCAAATGCGCGTGAATCATCCTGCCCATCATACTTGTCTGTCAGTCGCATCTTAGGCTTCCCAAATCGTGTTCTCATCATCCTCCTACATTCACACCAATCATAAAATCTTCCTTTATGCGTACCCCACCATCTTGCAAGCGTAGCGCGTAGTGCCCAGTCCAACGCCTAGAAGCGCTGCTTTTCTGGTGCCTCCCTTTCAAATGTATTCAAAAAGATATCTACCTCATTGAAACCATCATAACTAGGCAGATTTCTTACCTCTGATGACACACAGTGTAGAAATCGCGTCATCATGTTGCAATTCAGCGTAGTTACTTCATGTAACCGATTCTACCAGCGTTCTATTTCTTCATTGGAGTCTGAAGTGCGGTAACTCTCGCGATCCCATGTAATCCATCCATCCGTGGTGGGATTAACCCAATCTTGGTCTCGCGTTGTTATGTTATAGATACAGTCCAGGTTTTCATCACTCTCTTAATCGCAGACTGGTTAAGTATAGCACGATCCTTCAGCAGGATCAAGGGGTACTATTACGCACAGCGATTTCTTCTCAAAGATCATCTTTTGCTTCTTCAGATTGATTACCCCGTTCATATTAGTAGTCCAGTCAATTCCCAGGAGTGCAAAATAGGGATTGTTGTCATCCACTATCTCTATTAATTCAAAATCAACTAGCGCGCTCGCTCCCTCAATGTCCACGATCACCCCCTGCAACTGTCCCAAGGGGATGATCTTCTGCTGATTTTCCATCCTTAGTTGAATCGGAGACCATTACAGTGCAGATCTCCCCATTTGTTCCCAAGTCTACTTCAATAGGATGTTCGCATCTGACCCCAAGTCAAAAATAACTTGATCCATTTCATACTCTCCTATTTACACATTCAGTCTCATCTCCCATATCGTCCTTGTTTTATTTTTACCAATCTTTCATACCACGTGTGGATCACCTGGCGTGGTCCCAACGCATCTATTGATGAGCTCTTGCAACCCTTTAACAACCTTAATATCACGTAGTAACTTCATACAAGTCTCCAGGAAAGTTATGAGCATAGAGGGGTCCATCTCCTCGTCAGGCTTATCCTTGCTTCTTGAGGTGGAGGCCTCAGCAAATCTCTTCTGAGCTTCCATGAAGGTTTCGCGTGCACACTCCAAATCGAACTCAGCCTCTTTCACCAAATCTTTGCAAACCCATGTACTATCCTCTAGTTGTTTCCCCTTGTCAACTCCCATCGCGATTCCACTTCTAAGCACTATATTTACATTTGGATCCTCTTCGCCTAGCTCAAACCTCATCATTTGTAAGTTCTGAGTCGGCGAAGGTGGTAGT
Organism: Pinus tabuliformis; assembly: GCA_031772625.1. NCBI lineage: Eukaryota > Viridiplantae > Streptophyta > Pinopsida > Pinales > Pinaceae > Pinus > Pinus tabuliformis. Next base: position 143,883,889 of record CM062815.1, on the reverse strand, counting down.
GTCCCTTTGTCACGTATCCTAGCTATCATCATAGGACAATCTTTTGTTTCATGATCAAACAACGTGCAATACTTGCACAACAGACGCATTGGATTAGTGCAGTCCCGAGCATAATGCCCTGGTCCTCTGCAATTATACCAAATCAACTATCCTCAACCTCTGCCAGGTCCTCCTCCACGCCCCTGAAATCTTGTCCACGCCATCCCTACGCTCTATTCAAGGGGCCGCGTTTCAACCTGGACCCTATAGGCAGGAGTTCTATCCATCATCAATTCATAGCTCCTACAAGTACGCTCATCATGTCCTACCAACCTACAAAAGTTGCAGAATAGTTGTTGTGGTGCTTGTACAAACTTCTGTAGCAAGTGAAAATTATCTGTGGCATGTTTTCTGGCTACCTCACAGATAGTACACCATAATGCAAGCCCCGTGCTAGGTCTTGCTTGAGCTTTTTGCCTTAAAGGAATCGGTCCTCCTTCTGCAATATAGTTTACAAAGACCGAGCAATGGTCTTTGTCGTGACCCTGACTCTTGCATTTCAAGCACCATACCTCCTCACGCACCTATGGTCAAACCGTCTTTTCCTGCTTCAAACTTTGCATCTCAAGGCACAGATTCTTTAGCTTCACATGGATCTGCTAAACTCCTAGATTTGGATCTTGCATCAGAGTTTCATGTAGTCTCATGGAAATCTCCAAGGCCTCCGCCTAAGTGGTTATCTTCTATTGCGACAGCGCACTCCTTAAGCATGGTAGTAGCGAAGCCACAAACCACTCACGATGTTGTCCATCTGTCAAATTCATGTTGGCTTCGCAGATTGTACACTTCAACCTCTAGTCTAGTTCCCAAGGCATCTCGCTTAATTGCATCGCGATTTCTTTGAATCCCACAATCGACTGCACCTTAGATTTAGGCCTAATAAATTCTCTATTAAGTGTTTCCTAGATGTCTGCCACTCCAGGATTCGGGTTATCATTAGAGTACTTAATATACCAGGTTAGCGCACGATCTTGCAGAGCACTAACTAGTGTTACCTTCTTTATATGATCATCTATAACACCTTGAGCTTCCCATACAACCCTTACAATGAACCAAAATTGGTCTGGGTCCTCATTTCCCAAGCCTTTGAACAAAGTCAGCTTCTATATTTTCCATACAGAACTGCGGTGGAGGTGGAGATGGTATGGGTGAAGTTGGAGGTGATGGCGGTGAAGTTGGAGGTGGTGTGAGTGGAGGTGATATTCATGGGAATCCTTGTTTTATTAACTGAATAGCACTTCACGGAGAAACTTATGTTATTCCCTCTTCGTCACCTCGCGGAGGTGAAATCAACGAACTATATTCAGGACCCTTTTCTCCTTCGTTTCTATATTTTTTTCCGCTTCGCGTAGTCCCGAACATCAAGGCAACTACATAACCCGTTTTTGGCACAATAGCATTTTAATCTAGGTATTCAAATATTTTACGTACTTACCTCACAGTCCTTTGAAAAAGCATCACTCCGCCTCGTTGTAGCTAACTGAGGTGTCGACTGCGAATTTAGTCACAAATCCTCCTATGATGCAATCGAGCCAATGATCGACAGCGCGAACAATCTGGTCCTTAGATGCTTCCAATTTCTGTATTAGCTACGGGGTCCACACAATAGGACCGTCAAGTTTCCACCTTCCCTGGCTATCTACTAGCTTCGCGATCTACTCATATAGCTCAATAGGGAAGGAGTAGAAAAATATCTCGTGGATCTCTGTATACAGGTATCTATCCAACCACTGTTCCTTTGTTAGTTTCGGGTTCCTTTTCTCCTGCGCCACGAATTCGTGGATCTTTCTATCCAACCAGCCTCCAATCTCCTTCTTAGCTAGATTCTAGTGATACGACATCACACATCTCTTATGCAGATTCCGGTCTCGACAACGGAACCATTTGTTGGCTTGAGGGGGCCTAACCCAGGTTTAGCGTTAATTAGCCAAACAAATCCCTACACTACTGGCCCTTTCGGCATCAGCCTGCAGAGCGTGGACCGAAGTCTCACCCGAAGCAGTATGGGGGGATGTTGGAACCAAGTTTCCACACCCTGAGATGGTTGTGATGTCATTTAATTCCCTCTATTCCTGTCTTCACGCAGGTTGCTTTGCTCTAGGGCTTGCAAGAGAAACCCTCTATTCCGACCTTCAATACCTCCATGAAAGGGTACAATCAACCTTCTCGTAGCCCTAACCTGCTACTCAGGTACTTTCGCGCTGCTAGAGCAGCATGTCGTCCAAATTCCCCAATTAATCTAGGTGATTCACTTATCTTATCAAACAATTATAGTTAACGCCGCGTAACCAGATATTCGTAAATGCATTCAATTAATTAATGTAATTGTGGCCTTTCACGCATCATATATTCACAATAAAGGAAATTCATACATAAAATATCCAGATGTATCAACAAAAAAAGGACAAAGAAATTGCAGAATATCTCTCTTTATTAATATCTTCCCAGTGTTTACAGACTTTGTCCACCCTGCGCACACAGCTACAGGGGTCCGCGCACTCAACTGCAGACTTCTACCCTAGGCCTCTGCGCACTCAGCTGCAGAGCCTCTACCTACGCTACGACCGAAGACTTAGACTTCTTGCTTCAAAGCTTCCACTCTCTTACCTGATCAATGCCTCTAAATACTTAGAGCTTAGCTCTTTTTATACAATCCCATGGTCCGGTGACCATGGGTAGGTATCTTACAGCCGAATTTTCTTTACAAAACTAAGGGTGGACTACCCTTTTTGACACATAATACCTTCGCGCTCCGCAAACACAAAATGCAAAGTCTTTACAATTATATTACAAAAATTGACTTAAACATGGGCTTTTAGCCCCAAAACTGCCCTTTGGGGATCCCTCTCCCAAAAGTAGCGCCCCTTTGTCACATCTCCTTGCTATCAGCGTAGGACAGTCTTTCATTTCATGATCAAACAGAGTGCAATACTTGCACGACGGATGTGTTGGGTTAGTGCAATCGTTGGCATAGTGTCCTGGTCCTCTACAATTTTAGCAAATCAACTGTCCCTGACCTCTACCAGGTCCTCCTTCGCCTCGGCCTCGTCCACGCCCCTGAAATCCTATCCACGCCATCCTTGTGCTCTGGTCAGGGGGGCGCGTTTTCGCCTAAACCCTATAGGTGGGAGTCCTATCCATTATCAATACATAACTCCTGCAATTATGTTCATCATGCCCTACCGACCTACAGAAGTTGCAGAACAGTTACTGCGGTGTCTGTACAAACTTATACAACAGTTGACAGTTATCTGTGTCATGTTTTCCTGCTACCTGACAGATAGCACACCACAATGTAGGCCCCACGCTTGGTCCTGCTTGAGCTTCTAGCCTCAAAGGCATTGGTCCTCCTCCTATAAGGTAGTTCACAAAGACTGGACAATGGTCTTTGTCATGCCCCTGACTCTTGCATTTCAAACACCATACCTCTTCGCACACCTTTGGTTGAACTGTTTTGTCTTGCTTCAAGCTTTGCATCTCAAGGCAAATATTTTTCAACTACGCATGGATCTGTTGAACCCCCAAATTTGGATCCTACATCGATGTTTCATGCAGCCTCATTATGATCTCCAAGGCCTCTTCCTAAGTTGTTATCTTCTGCTGCGACAGCACAACCCTTAAGTGTGGCAGGAGCAAAGCCACAAACCATTCGCGATGTTGTTTGTCTATTAGGTTCATGTTAGCTTCAAGGATTGTACACTTCAACCTCTGATTGAGTTCCCAAGGTGTCTCGCCTGGTTGCATTGTAATTTATTTGAACCCCGCAATAGACTGTGCTTCAGATTTAGGCCTACTAAATTCTCTATTCCGTGTTGTCTGGATGTTTGCTACTCCAACATTTGGGTTATCATTAGCGTACTTGATAGACCAGGTTAGAGTACGATCCTGCAAAGCACTAACCAATGTCGCCTTCTTCAGGTTATCATTTGTAATGCCTGAGATTCCCATATAGCTTTTGAAATGAACCAGAATTGGTTCGGGTCCTCATTCCCCAAGCCTTTGAACAAAGGCAACTTCACTGAATTTTCCATACTAAACTACAGTGGAGGCGGAGGTGGTACGGGTGAAGTTGCAGGTGATGGTGGTGAAGTTGGAGGTGGTGTGGGTGGAGGTGGTATTCGCAGGAATCCTTGCCTTATTAACTGAATAGCACTTCACGAAGAAACCTGCACTATTCCCTCTTCGTCACCTCGCGGAGGTGAAATCAATGGACTATATTCAGGACCCTTTTTTCCTTCATTTCTGTAATTTTTTTCACTTCACGTAGCTCCAAACATCAAGGTAGCTGCATAACCCATTTTTCGCACAATAGCATTTTAATCCAGGTATTCAAAGATTTCACGTACTTACCTCGCGGTCCTTTGAAAAAGCGTCACTCTGCCTCATTGTAGCTGACTAAGGTGTCGACCGCAAATTCAGTTACAAATCCTCCTATGACGCGATCGAGCCAATGATTGACAACATGGGTGATCTTATCCTCTGATGCTTCCAACCTTCGCACTAGCTCTGGGGTCCACAAAATAGGACCGTCAAGTTTCCACCTTCCTTGGCTATCTGCTAGCTTCGCGATCCACTCGTATAGCTCAATTGGAAAGGAGCAAAAAAGATCTCGTGGATCTTTGTATACAGGTACTTGTCCAACCACTATTCCTTGGTTAGTCACGGGTTTTTGTTCTCCTGCGTCGAGAATTCGTGGATCTTCCTATCCAACCAATCTCCAATCTCTTTCTTAGTTAGATTCCAGTGATACGACATCACACATCTCTTATGCAGATTCTGGTCCCGACAATGAAACCATTTGTTGGCTTGAGGGGGCTTGACCCAAGTTCAACGTTAATTAGCCAAACAAATCCCTACACTACTGGCCCTTTCGGCATTAGCCCGTGGAGCACGGACCGAAGTCTCACCCGAAGTAGTATGGGGGGATGCTGGAACCAAGTTTCTGCACCCTGAGATGGTCGTGATGTCGGTTTATTCCTTCTATTCCCACCTTCATGCAGGTCATCTTGTCCTAGGGCTCTGTCTTTCTAACCCCTTATTCCTTTTTTTGATACCTCTACGAAAGGGTACGGTTGGCCTTCGCGCAGCCCTAACCTTCGATTTAGATACTTTCGTGCTGCTAGGGCAGCATATCGCTTAGATTGTCTAGTTACCTTAAGAATATTACTTATCTTATTAGATACTCATAGTTAACCCCACGTAAACAGATATTCTTATTTGTGTTCAATTATCCCACATAATTATACACATCCGCGCATCACATAAGCATTATAAGGGAAATTCATACATAAAATGAGAAGATGCATTAATCGGAACAAAGACGCAAAAATTGCAGAACACTTCTCTTTATTGATATCTTCCAAGTGATTACAGAATCTATCCACCCTGTGCACACAGCTTCAGGGGTCTACGCACTCAGTTGTGGACTTCTACCCTAGGCCTCTGTGCACTCAGATGTAAAACCTCTACCTACGCTACGAACCAAAACTTAGACTTCTTACTTCAGAGCTATGACTTTCTTACCTCTCGCTCATTTTTAAACTACTTATAGCTTCTCTCTTTTTATACAATACCATGGTCCATGGACCATGGGTAGATCTCTTACAACTGACTTTACTTTGCAAAACTAAGGGTAGGCAACCTTTTATGACTTATGACACCTTCGCGCTCCGCGACCACAAAATGCAAATTCTTTACAAGTTTATTACAAAATTTGACCAAAACAAGGGCTTTTAGCCCCAAAACTATCCTTTGGGGGATCTCGTTCCCAACCGAATGCAAGAATCTGCTCTACTCTCAGTGGAAACCAAAATTGATCGATGAAAACAATAAGCAGAAAAAGGAAGAATATCAATCGCACATAACACTATTTCTTTGGGGAAAGCATGTTAGGTCCCTATAATATTAATGTATTCCCTTATTATTATTGTCATTGTAGCCCCTTATTGTTATTTTTGTGACCATGTTGTCCCCATATTGTTATTATTGTGCCCCATAGAATCCCACTATTGTTATTGTTGTGCCCTTACATTATTATTGTTATGTCGGTTTTGACTATATTGTGAACCCTTAGACTCCTATATATAGAAAGGAGGTCTTGTTATTTGTATCATCCAAGAATTATTCATTTGTGTAATGTAAAAGAGGTTTTCCCCTCAAAGAGGCTGATTTTTAAGTTGTTTCTCTATCTTTTCTTCTATTTTGTGAGCTGGTTGCATAATAATTTGTATCATAGCTTTGGATTCTAGGGTTTCGTTGCTTCAAACAGGTCATTGTGGAATTTTCGCTATAACATTTTTTCTACGACATTGCAGAAGCTATAATTAAAACAATTTGAACCAAAATTTTGGTGAACCTTGGGTCCAAATTTAAGACCTTTTCTCACTATATTTTCAGAGATATGATCCAAGCAAGTTAGGGGTTTTGCAGACTCCCGAATTATATCTCAAACTGGTGACCTGGGGAAAATCATCATAGCTTTCTCTCTGAGCATCAGATTGAAATTTCATAAAAAGGTATAGAAATAGGATGGATTGTAGTTTTATGTGTATCAGATTCAGGTCTGAAGGTCGAAACAGTGACACGTGGCACTTCGTACAAGTTCTCTCTACTAAACCATTCTATAATCAGGTCATCGTGGGAGATTTGGAATAACTCTTTCTTGTAGAATCCAATCGTGATCAGACTTACGGGGTTGGAACGAGGACTTAGAGGGCTACTAGAAGATAAAATTTTAGACCTTGCAGATTTGAAATTACAGAGATACAATAGATTCAATATCGAGCTCCTACAAAGCCAAAAAAGGTGTGTAGTATTTTTAAAATTTTGCATAAGTTTGGTTTGAAAAATTAGTTTGAAGGAATTCAAAGGACATAATGAGGCATAATTATAATTAATTTTCCCCGAAGAAATAAAATGGAAATGCCTAGTAAGCTAAATGAAATTTCTAGTATGACTCATGAAAAAGAGGAAGAAATGCAACTTGATATATCAAAATTACAAGACCAAGTGCAACATATTTCGCTCTCACAAAAAGTAACAGAAGTTAAGATGGATGGTTTAAAGAAAGTCATGGAAGCTAAGATGGATGGTTTAAATAATGGGGTGGAAGCTAAGATGGATGGCGTGGAGCTAATATTTATGGTTCAGAAGTAAACATTGAAGATTTAAAGAAAGGCATGGAAGGTTTGAAAGGAGGTCTGGCAAAGTTGCTACAAGAAATGCTTCCTAATGGTGAAAAGGTAGTAGAGGAAACTCATGATGAGAACAAAAAAAATGTTAGTCATGATTTCATATACTCTAACATTGGATTGAAGACCCACCACATTCCAAATATCAATAAGAGGAAGTTTGATGGCAAGGATCCCATAACATGGATACTACAGATGGAGCAATATTTTGATATCCATAATGTGAAAAACACACAAAAGATATGCATTACGACTTTATATTTAGAACCCAATCAATTTGTATGGTATCGATCGCTTTTCTCTCGTAAAAAAATTTTCACTTGGGCAACTTTTACGGAAGAAATGATAGCACATTATGAGGATACAAAAAGCAACACCTTTTTTAGCTAATTGATAAATCTCAAACAAAAAGGTTCAATGGTGGAGGACATTCAGGACTTCCAAAAATTGAATATAAGGGTAAAAAATATTCCAGAGGAGCATATGATTGATTTGTTCATAGGGACATTAAAGGATAACATCCAACATGAGGTTTGCCTTTGGTAACCTAATTCACTGGAGAAGGCATTAGGTTGGCAAGAAAAATTGAAATCAAAATTATGGCAACAAGGAAGCCTACCAATCACAACTATAAAGATGGAAATGTTGTTGATCCTAACATTCCACAACCTACAAGGTTGACACCACAATAATTGGAAGAAAAAAGAGCAAAAAGCCTTTGTTATAGTTGTGATATCAAATACAATAAAGGTCATAAGTGTGTTGAGAAGAAATTATTTTACATAGATTGTGAAGAGGAACAAGAAAAGGAACAAGAAACATCAAAAGAAGAGGATACACACCAGGAACAAATCCTAGCGAAAGAAGAAATGAATATGACCATATCTTGTAATGCATTGGCTAGAATAACCACTCCTCAAACTATCAATATAGAAGGACATATCAAGAAGAAAAAGTTAATAGTGTTGATTGATTCGGGCAGTAGCCATAATTTTATTCATTATAAGATAGAGAAGGAATTGAATTGCTTCCTATATCCAGCACTAGAGTGTCAAGTGATGGTTGCAAATGGAAAAACCATAAATTTCTCTGGAAAGTGCCATAATATCAAGTTATCCATGGGAGAATATGTGTTGAACAGTCCAATGCTTTCCATTCCAATGGGTGGTGGTGATGTTGTACTAGGAGTCCAATGGCTACAATCTTTGGGTATGATAGCTTTTAATTTTCAAGCACTTTTCTTGAAAAAAAAATCAGAAGGAAAGAAAGTTGAATTAAGGGGTATCACAGAGAAACCAGGAAAGATAATCAACTCTAATGGCATGACAAATATTCTAAAGAAATAACAACGTCGCGTAATTGCACAATTATGTTCACTAGAGGTTCCCACGTCGAAATCATCTATTTCTCCATATCTCCAAAAAGTCTTGGACAATCATTCCAAGTTATTTGAGACTCCCAAAGGCCTCCCACCTATCCATGATCATGATCATGTTATTCATTTGATTCCAGGAAGTGTTCCTCAAAAGATCAGGCCTTACAGATATCCCTATGGCCAAAAGAGTGAAATTGAACGTAAGGTTGCAGAAATGATATAGGTTGGTATAATTCAACCTAGTCAAAGTTCTTTATCTGCTCCAATAGTATTGGTGCACAAGAAGGATGGATCATGGCACATGTGTCCGGACTATAGGGAGCTCAACAAGCTCACCCTTAAAGATAAATTTCCCATTCCTGTCATTGATGAATTATTGAATGAATTACATGGAGCAATTTAGTTCACCAAGTTGGACCTTCGTTCAGGATATCATCAAATTAGAAAGAAGACTGAAGACATTCCCAAAACAGCGTTTAGAACTCATGAGGGTCATTATGAATTTTTGGTCATGCCTTTTGGCCTTACAAATGCACCTTCTACATTTCAATGTTTTATGAATTCCATTTTCAAAACCTTCCTTAGAAAATTTGTGTTAGTATTTTTTGATGATATACTAATCTACAGCAAGTCTTGGAAGGATCATGTTCAACATGTTGATAGAGTGCTCAAACTATTGGAGGAGAAACAATTATATGCAAAAACCTCCAAATGTTTCTTTGGAGTTCAAGAGGTGGAATATTTGGGTCATATTGTATCTCATGAAGGTGTTAAGGTAGACCCTAGAAAAATTAAAGTCATTAAGGAATGGAAAATCCCCACATCCATAAATCATTTGCGAGGATTTCTCGGGTTGACAGAGTATTATCGCAAGTTTGTTAAGAATTATGGGAGAATGGAAGCACCTCTAACAACATTACTAAAGAAAGATGCATTTTCTTGAACTCCAGAAGCAACGAAAGCCTTTGAACATATTAAAGAGGTAATGTGCCAAGCATTGGTCTTAGCTACGCCAGACTTTAAAAAAACCTTTATTGTGGAATGTGATGCCTCAGGAAATGGAATTGGTGTTGTTTTAATGCGAGAACAATTATCCATTGCTTTCAAAAGTCGTCCAATCAAAGGAAAGTATTTACACAAAGCTATTTATGAGAAGGAAATGTTGGCAATACCACATGCACTTACGAAATAGCGACCTTACCTAATGGGAAGAAACTTCAAGGTAAAAAAAATAGCATGATAGTCTTAAATACTTTTTAGAACAAATATTATCTTCAGAAGAGAAGAAAAAAATGGGTCACAAAGATGTTGGGTTATGACTTTGAAATCATCTACCAAAAAGGGAAGAAAAATGTTGTTGCAGATGCACTCTCAAGAAAGGATGAGGATGTGGAAGCATTTCTTAGTGCCATTTCTATTATCCAACTAGATTGGATAAACAAAGCGAGGGATAAATGGAAGAATGATGAAGAAGTGTGGACACTCATTCAAAAGTTACAACAAGACCCCAATACATCTGATAAATTTAGCTGGAAAAATGATTCGTTATGGTACAAAGATCGCTTATACCTCTGTAAGAATTCCCAACTCAAACAAATGATTCTCATGGAATTGTGCACCTCTCCCTTAGGAGGGCACTCAAGATTTTTAAAAGCTTACCACGGGGTTAAGAAGGAATTTTTTTGGGATGGCCTTAAACCTAATATTCAAAAGTTTCTGGCAGAATTTTTGGTTTTCCAACAAAATAAAGTTGAAACAATTAAGGCCCTAGGTCTATTACAACCTTTATCCATTCCAAGTCAATGTTGGGAGGAGGTTTAAATGGATTTTATCACAGGTTTACCCAAATCCGAAGGAAAGAGTGTCATCATGGTGGTAGTTTATAGACTTACCAAGTATGGACACGTTTGTACATTATCTCATCCCTTTAAAGCCAATATAATTGCTACTGCCTTTATGGAAACAATTCAAAAGCTACATGGAAGCCCAAATATTATTGTAAGCAACAGAGATCCCATTTTCACTTGAAATTTTTGGATGGAATTATTTTCTTGTTTGGGTACTCAGTTAGCTCATAGCTCATCTTATCATCCTCAATCTTAAGGGAAAACTGAGATAGTGAACAAATATTTGGAAGGATATCTTTGTTGTTTTGTATCTGATAAACAGACACAATGGGTCAAATGGTTACCTCTGGTTGAATGGTGGTATAACACTTCCTTCCATACTACAGCAAAAATGACCCCATTTATGGCACTTTATGGATATCATCCACCATCCACATTATATTTAAGAGAAAATTATAAGGTTCAAGCATTGGAAGATTACATTGAGCATCAACAACAAGTTCTCCAACTCTTAAAGGATAACCTCACTTTGGCACAGAATAGAATGAAACAATAGAGATATCAACATCGCAGTGAAAGAAGTTTTGATGTAGGTGACTAGGTATTTCTACGGATACAACCATACAAACAAATCTCCCTCAAGCAAGCTAAGAAGGATAATAAATTACCACCAAATTATTATGGTTCGTAAAAGGTGTTCCAAAAGATTGGTACTATGGAATACAAATTAGAGCTTCCTACGGCTTCCCGATTGCACCCAGTTTTCCATGTTTCATGCTTAAAGAAGGTTATAGGTGACAAGCTCCTAGTTCAAACAATATTTCTAGAACTTGACAAGGAAAGAAAAGTCATATTGGAACCTAAAGCAGTCACAAAAACAAGAACTCGACAGCTACGAAATCGATTAATTTCAGAGTATCTCATCAAGTGGAAGAACTTACCTGTTGAAGATTCCACATGGGAGGATGATAATTTTATACAGAAGCATCCAGAACTACTAAAGAATTGAGGACAACACTTTTTTGAAGAAGAGGGGCATGTTAGGTCCCTATAATACTAGTGTATTCCCTTATTATTATTGTCGTTGCAGCCCCTTATTGTTATTGTTGTGCCCATGTTGTCCCCATATTGTTATTATTGTGCCACATAGAATCCCACTATTGTTATTGTTGTGCCCTTAAATTATTATTATTATGTCAGCTTTGACTATATTGTGACCCCTTAGACTCCTATATATAGAAACGAGGTCTTGTCATTTGTATCATCCAAGAATTTTTCATTTGTGTAGCGTAAATGAGGTTTCCCCCTCGAAGAGGCTAATTTTGAAGTCGTTGCTCTATCTCTTCTTCTATTTTGTGAGTTGGTTTCATAACAAAGAAACTACTAAATATTTTGACTATCTATATTGCATTAACCAAGACATTTGAGAAGAAAATACAACGCTTGTTCAACTCAAAAAATTCGTGCACTAGTACAATCTAACTCTCTGCCTCACAAGCCAACACTTAGCCAATTTTTTATGCCTGCCAATCCCCTACTTCCTTGCACAATTTCTGAGAGAATTAGCATGTATTTAATTGGGAAATACACTCTCCATAACTGCGCAATCCATCCATAGGCCCTCAACTGATTGCATGCACCATCTGTACAACTTGGAATATTATATAATTGATAGTACATTGTCCCTGAACTCTAATCTCAACTGGGTCTTCCTCAAAACTGACATGCATGAGTTATTTATGAGTGAATTATCAGTTATTTGATTGATCACTACATGTGAATTAAATCCAATTTAATTCATTTAAACACTCACTAGTTCCTCCAACAATTAGAACTAGTTTAATTGAATTTAACTCAGTTAAACTGAATTAAATTATTACAACTCAACAAGAACTCAACCTAGACCCCTAAAATTTACGCATCACTCTACATGACTCTAGATAAACTTCCAACTCGAATTTACTAAGCCAACTAAGTCAAATTAACTTAGTTAACTGTTACAAGTTGCTATGAGAATAGAATTTCGATTTAATTCACAATTTAAGTCAAGGACAAATTAAATTAGAATTTCTAGATGTCATTTTTAACATTTCTTGTTGTTATTTTCAACATGTTTTGAATATCTAACAATGTTCTCTTTGAGGGGTCAAACCTTGTGGAGGAGTTCGAGTTCTAGAGGCCAAGTTATGCTGACAAGGATATCTTAAATAGTTCAAGGATCATTTTTTGAGGGATGTTTTGTTGCTAAGAAGGTTGTGTTTAGGAAGTTGAGTGTATGTGTGAAGGATATAGAAGCACCTGCCAGAAGGGCGGACTTTCTTTAACTAATGTTGACTCTTGTAAAATCTTTGGTGTTGATAAATCAGGGAGTCAGTGCTTCCTTTTAGTTGGTTCAGATAAATCAAGGAGCTGGTGTTTCCTTTCAATTGGTGTTGATAAACGAGGGAGTTAGTGCTTCCTTTCAGTTGGTGTTATAAACCAGGGAGTTGGTGCTTCCTTTCAGTTGGAGCTAATAAATTTGAATGTACTGTTTATATATATTTTAAAAAAATTATATGGTTTTCACGTAAAAATATCTGTGTTTTGTATATTTATATGTTTTAATTTATACTTATGGATGAAATTTCATTGCTACCTTCATTGTTCTATTATAATTTTGAAATCCAAAAATTCTTCTATAACCTAAGAAATACAATGAATTTTTTTCTCATTCTTTTAGCAACCAATCCATAAAATGGATTTGATTCACCCCATAGTAGGGAACTAATGATCGATTTGATCTCCAAAATTATGGATTTTCCCATAACAAATAAATTGAGACAAAAGAAAAAATTTACACTCTAGAAACAACATTCACGCACTTGAATATGTTGAGAAACATTTTGGAAAAGTATTCTAAACCTTTATGCACATTAAACTTCCAAGAAATGATTCCTTTTCAACAAGGGTAAGATACATAAGTTATGTTCACAAGCACTAAACTTTCTTTATCATAGTCATCAACCAAATGCAATTCATGATAAGTCATGAATATGTTGAGAAACATTTTGGAAAAGTATTCTAAACCTTTATGTACATTCAGCAAAATGATTCCTTTTCAACAAGGGTAAGATACATAAGTTATGTTCACAAGCACTAAACTTTCTTTATCATAGTCATCAACCAAATGCAATTCATGATAAGTCATGACTTTGTTTAATTGAGTTTCTTTTATTGTACAAATTGTTATAGTTTTAACTTTCACATTTACATTGTTATAGAATTATAGATAAGGGTTAAGTTATTGATACAATTATTTGCTTAATATGTCCAACCTCATGCTAGCTATGCAACTTCTTTGTATGGTATGTCAAGGACACTATTTTAAAACCATAGCTATATATTATTGTATTATCTTAATTGTTTGCTCAATGTATTCAACCTCAAGTTATTTTTGTATGTTCCTTGTGTAGGAAATTGTTAGGGAGAAAGGGGTATTATTTAATACATTTTTATAGTTTTTCATTTCTAATTTTTTATATCTCTTTTTTTACTCAAGAATTAAGAGTATGCATTTTTTATACTTCTTTTACTCCATAATCGAGAGTATGTATGGTATCTAGAAATTTTAGTTGAAAAATAATTAAGTACGTGATGGAGCAAAGCCTAAATATCGATCAACTATCATGAAATAATTTATTTATTTTGAGAAGTAGTTGTAGTTTTTAAGTAGATGATTTCCTAATCTAAAACCTCCAAAGTAACATATTTTGTAGAACATGTTGCACTGCTTCTATGCAAATGCAATTTGTTTTCCAAAACAATGAATCAATTGAAAAAACTAAGGCAAAGAAGAGGAAAGAAAACATTTGGTATACATTTAAAGATTTCTAAACAACAAATACATGATTATGTTACTACGGAAAGGATATTGTTTTTTTCTATAACATTGTTAGAATTTCATGTTGCAAGAAGTGTTTTATTTATTTATCAAGAAGCATGGTTGTTTGATGATATGTTATTAGGTAGTCGATTCATTTCATCCATCTAGTTGTAACAAGTTTCATTGAAGAGATAAATCTAAATGTTCTTAAAACAGAAACAAACCACTAAAACTCTTTAAAGACTTGTAATTATTAGTTGTCTTAAATATAAGCTACTTTGACTTGTGTTAATAAATACAAATGGAAAATTGGAAAAACTTTGATGCGAAATGAGAAAGCCGCGATTTTTTATAAAATCCATAAAAATAACATAAATGATGCGGATTACATATCCATTAAAATATATATTGTTCCACGAATTTGCATACTTTTCCATTAAGAAAAGATGAAACCATATAATGGATTCTTGTACATTATTTCAATTCGTACCTGGTATATATATTTCAAAACACATTTCACAAAAACAAAAAAAAAACTGAATGAATTACATATATGGTTTAGACAAGGTATTTTATACTACAAATGATTTACTTTTTGTGATGCTTATTGTGAGCTTTGTTAGGAAAACTGAGTTAAAAAAATGTTAATTAGGATTAGTTTCTACTAACGGGAATGAGAAGAAAGGTTCTTATTATTATTATGTGACATTTTTAACATTATTCAATATTTTTGTGTATGTATTTTACATGTCACTTGTAAAGAAAAAATTGGTCTTAATTTTTTAATTGAAAGAAACCGATTTAGTTTGAGCAATAAACCTTTCTTTTATGTCATATAATAATGTTTCATATCATGCCCAAGGGGGAACTCAATTGGAAATCATTGTGTTAGGAAGTATTTTGTAAATTGTGAGATTCAAGGTTGAAATCCTCTAGTGAGTGTTTACCCACAACAAAAAATAATGTTTCATATCATGGTTTAATCTCCATGATAATTGGACACTTTGGTTATATTATTGAACTAAAAATTTGAAGATAAATGTACATGTGTTGTATCTAAGGTTGTATACAAAACCCATGTTGTGACCCACAAGCTCCATGCCATTTATTCTAATCGAATTTTTTTTTACATTATTAATGTAGCATAAATTCCCAATGATGTCTTGCTCTACTCTTATTTGAAGATGGTTTGTTGATCCTCTAAACCAACCAACCACAAAATCACAAGAAATAGTTTTCACAAAATAACAACTTCAAACTCCAAATTAAATCACAGCATTGTAATCAGTAAATCTCCTCCTCCTTTTCCTCCTCCTTTTGGTTTGTGTTTCCCATCAATGTTCATTGTTTATTTATATAAAAGAAGAATATTGTTCACTTCTCTAATGTGAGCCACATAATAGATACTAGAATCACATGTACAAAATTTTCCTCGAATCAATTAGCATGACACTTTGGGGCATGAAGATCATCCATCCCACATATAATGGTTGTACCTTGAGAAACTGAAGGCTTTTTGTTCCAGGCTTGTGCAATGAATAAGCTAAAAATAAACAAAATTCAATAAATGGCTTACAGAGGCAATTGGTTGATATTCCTATTGAAATCAATGAAATTACAAGATATGTTGACTTGTTCTTCCCATGCATTGTATATCCATGTTTAATGAGTGGGACTATTTTCGTAGAGTGTACATGTGTCTTTGTTTGACCACATGATGCTTTAGGCTCTTAGCTATCCATCTCACTTGACAATCTTAATCATTGCTACCTTATTAGTCCCACCTATCTTTACACTAGTCACATTCACATCACACTTTCTATGAGTGATTTGAGTTTGAGGATGCCAAAGATGGCAAAAATTGAGACCTTCACTTAAAAACTCTACATTTATGCCCCTAAAAATGAGGTTTAAAGTAAGCACTTATGTTCTTAAAAACTAGGTTTAAAATAAACATTTTTGTAATGTCTAAAAAAAACTATAACCAATCTTCCACTAGTAAACAAAAAAGTAGCTAGAGAATTCATCTTAGTGTTGGATTCAAAACAAAAATAAGAAAAGGAAGGGCTAATATCTAAAATAATGGGAGACATCATTAGCAAATGGAAATTGATGGATGTCAAACCTACAAAACGTAAATTCACATGGATTATATGAGAGTTGAGAATGGAATATTCAAATAGACTCCTCATTCAAGATTTATATCTCAAGAAATAATGGACCGTTCTTCAAGAATCATGCCCAATGCAATCTTTGATCACACACTAGTTTACTTAGTTTCCTTGAGAAATAAGGGTCCACTTCCTATCCCATTTTTTTTTATTTGGCATGCTTCTCTCAAGAATGAATGTTTCAGCCACTCCATTTCGAGGACCCTAAAAAATGGAAGGGTGGATTAAGAATTAGATCAAACCTAAGGCATGTCATCCTCATAAAATACAAAAGTTATATAAAGAGACCTTAGTGTGCATTCAATAAAAAATAGAGAGGGGGAATCTCAAGCAAACTTTAGGAAGTGGAAAAACAACAAGTGAAGCACTACACAAAGCATATCTAGATGAGGAACATTATTGGAGGGTCAAACTCTAGACGTTTGTGGCTAATAAAAAGTGATAAATATACAATTATTTTCCATATCCAAACAAGTGGAAGGTGGCAAAAAATTCTCTATCAAAAGTGATGACCATATAAAGGATTTTAAAGACATCAAGCAACTTTCATCATTTCTAATTTTTGGACCATGAACCTCGATTTTAACATCCACAAATAAAATAAGAAATGTTGGAAACTTTCAAAATGCATTGATGGCCAAGGTTATTCATTTCTTATCAATGTTATAACTCTAATACGGATTGAATCAACACTTGGGAATATAAATTCATATCACACCCCTTTACTAGATGGGATCATGAAAAGATTTTAGAAGTTGGCCTAGGATGTTATCAAGGAAACATTGTTGAACTATGGAAGATGTTGGATTGCAAGGGAGAATGGGAGGGGGCATAAACTCCTTTCTAGGTTATATTTTGAAGGAAAGGAATCTATATAACTTTAGTATATTTTTCCCTATTTCCTTATGCAATGTATCCTATAAGTTTTCTGTTGTAGCGGCTACAATCACCCTCCAAAATTTTGGCATGCACCAATTTTGGAGCCTCCCTTGAAGAGTTCACTTGATGACTACACACACTTGGGTTCACTCTGTGAACTCACGTGAGTACTTACATCCGCCTTGCTTTTTCATTGCATTCATGTCTCTGCATGCTGATGTCTAAGTCATGCTTACGACCATGTTCTAGTTATACTTAAAGTCTTTGCTTCGCATGTTCTTGTTGTATTCACTATGAAAGCATCTATCACACTCACACACGGAGTCACATTCACTGTTGCGCAAGCATCATCTCGATCAATGAACGAGCAATCATGAGTGTCGCGCTTGTTGCTTACACCGTTGGTCAGTCTTGTTGAACATATGTGCCTGGATGGTTTGGTCATTTCATCGTCAAGTCATGCGAGTGTGTGTCATATGATCACCTATGAATCTTTCGATTGCTCGCACACTTAGCCATTTTTGCTGAAGGTTCTGACGACCTGACTCCCATCTGAAAGCCGTACCACCACCCTACCATTGACTCGATCGACTGTCAACCAGAACAGCGCAGAAGCACAAAGCTAGTCTTTTCAAGCTACACTACCCGCAAGCAATCCAATCAAATCAAATGCTAGTCACCCGAACAATCGGTCCCGGCAATCACCCCAGGATTGAATCCCCTCAAAAATTGCGCAAAGGCCACTGACCTCACCCGCTCAACTAACTGAGAAAATTGTGTAGATAGGTCGGACAGACACCAAGTGCCTCGTCCCTATCTCCCTCATAAAATTGTGCAGTTTTCTCAGTCAGTCATCCCAACAGTCGACCAACTATTCATCTCAGAAATTGCGCAGTGTTCATGAGCAGGCCTTCCACTGCCCATTAGTCAGCTCAGCTCAGAAATTGCGTAGAGATGATCAGCAAGCTGGCCTCCCGGCCTCAGTGTAGTTTTCCTTTCTAGTAGCCCCTAATAGCAGACTGCCAATTCCCTCTTGGAATTCCGTAGTTTCTACTGCCAGTCTCCCGGGAAGCCAACTAGTAGTTCCCTCTGGGAATTATGCAGTTTTGGTTGCCAGTGACCTAAGCAGCCAACTGGCAGTTCTCTCTGGTAATTGCACAGTTTTGGTTGCGAGTCTCTCGAGCAGTTCCCCAAAAAAACTGTGCAATCGCTAACTACTGACCCTTCATGCAGCCCGGCCTGTTCCTCTGGAAAATTGTGCAAATCTGGTTGTCCAGCCCCGTTGCCCGTTCATTCTGAAAATTACACAGAGCATGCTGACCTTGCCTTCCAATAGCCCAAACTATTCCTCCCAAAATTTGCGCAATTTTTCCACCCAGCCGAGCCAAACTTTGCAGACAGTCACTGTCGACTCAGATTGCCTGTCTCCATCTCTCAATGACTCTTGCATAGTTTTCATCAGCAGTTAATCATAGACATCATCCTGCATCACAGTCTTGCTGCCTCTCCTGGTCACTTGCATCTGAATGATCATGTGTCATGGTAGACTAGGACATTTTAGGATTGATGTTGTCTCGTCATGAGTGACAGTAGGTACAGGTACACCAACTAACATGGAAAGACAATGAATGGGATGAATGAAGGGAGCACATGGAAAAGGATAGGTTCACCAATGGACGAATGAACGAAGCATGCGAAGCACACGAACGCGACAAACATGCACCTTCGCGAACAGATGAGCCTGTCAAGCCTTCCAGCATCCAAGAAAGGAACAACATGCTAAATCTTCATCAAGCGAACCAAGGACCATCGAAGACTCTGTGCACTTCGCCATGCGAAGGTGAAGCTATGATACACCATGAAGACATCCATCACCCAGCAGCACTATAGCTCGACATGCACTCCAATAGCAGCACGAATGTACCAGCATTTTCATGTCAAGTCATGTTGAGTCATGTCATGAGTCATGTCGCCCACATCTCCACTATGGGCTTGTTGTCAATCAATGTGATGTAACATGGAAGTCCAAGAGACCCACTTGTTGAACAAAGAATCATGTAAGTTGAAAATCCATGGAAGTCAAACAGTCATGAGGGTAGTTGAACAGCCACAAGGGTCAGTTTCACCCTTGGCTATAAATACCCCCTCATTTGTACATGTAAAGACTTTTCACCTCAGCTCCTCCCACGTAGCCAAGAGAGTCTGTAATATTTTCTTTGAGGAGTAATTAATGGCTCCAACACCCCACTGAAGGGGTTAGTGATGTATGGTTTAACGATGTGTCTTGGAATTTTTGCTTAATTCAGAATCCTATCAACAGGCCAGCACGTTTTCACACATGTATTGTATTTGTTGTAAGACTGATCTTTAACACTTGTAATGCATGTTGCTTTAACCATGTGTTCTACATATAAACTGATTCATTTGTTGTAATGCATAATCTATTAATGGAAATGTGTTGTATATGCTATTAATTTTGTCCCGTCCATGTCGACTTCTCTGTCGGACATTAGACAGACCTTTCACATGAACCTTGTTGTAACAACCATTTCACTCGTCTCAAACTGATCCATGAGTGTTGTACGTGTTATCTTACCTTGTATGTTGTGACTGTCACATCCGAGTGGACTGCTCCGCTAGAAGCTGTGTATGTCCTTTATGTTGTGTGTTCCTAACCGAGTTGGGACTAATCCCTTTCAACCTGGAACTCACCTTCACCCTTTTCCCCTCATAGTGAAAGAACCATTAACACAAGTACACATACACTCACCAGGCATGCGAACCTCACATCTCGAAGACAAAGAAAACGACTCTCCTATGCTGACAAGCAAGAGTTGAGGCAAATCCTTAAGACAATGGCAACCGGGCCATCATACCGGATGGGACTCCCACACCAAAAGGTGTGAGGTCTAGTTGGGACTTTATACTGAGGTGATCCCCTGAATGCTGGTGGGTCCATCACCATCAACATTTATAGCAATAGAAGGAGGGCAGCAAGTTGTACATGGTTGAAATTCCCTCACACTCACTCATTCATCATCTCATCAAGGCAGTAATTCGCACTCCCTCTCACCTACATGCAACTCTGCAGTTGGTCACTCCTCACATCTCAGAATTGAACATGAGATTCCATATCAACACCTTCACTCTATCTGTCACATCACTCACTAGTTCGAGAAAGCAGTCGGACTGATCCCAGGCATACAACACCTTCCATACACATCAAAGAAGTCAAAAGCCACTCCCACGGGAGTTGTTGTGTCATCGGTGGTGTTAGTGTCAGTCTTTCCAGCCTTCCTACAGTGATCAAATATGCTCTTACAAAGTGATTTTGAAGTGTCAAGGTCAAATTTTGTCATTTCAGTGAGTCTTCAAGCAAAATTTGGTCACTAGGCATTAGGTCTAGGGTTTGCCCAAATGTTAGTCCATGTCATCATTCAGCTGAGTGTATCATCATTCAGAGGGTTTTCATCGTCATGTCAGTATCTAATGGGTCATTTTACATCTTGTTCATGCTTCAGTTGTGCCTAGGCAAGCTCATTTCCCTCTCCTAGGGTTTTGAAGGCAATTTCTCTTGGATGGTCAAATCACCGGCAAAACTTGTTTCCTGATGTTCATACACCTTCCCCTATCCTTAATGTACCTTATCAAACACTTCCCAACACTCAGATCCCCCAAATTCCTCATTTTTGCACAAACCCTAGTTTCTAGCTACAACTTGGCAATTTTCTAGGTTGGGCCTGTGTTTCACTCTTTTGAACCCCTTCCTCTCACTCAATCTCTGAGATTCCACTTTCCCCTGCTTCCTAACATCCCTCCCTACTCCCAAAAATTTTCTCAAGAATTTAGAAGCCCCTTATCCCCTTCATTTCGCTCCATTTCGACAAAATTCCTTGTTTCACACATCGGGGCAAGTTTCACTAAAATGATGGTTCTGAGCAATCAAAGATGAATTTTGCAAAACTGATAGAGGTTTTTGTCCAAAACATGCCAAGGAAGAGAAACCTCCTTCACTTTTTGCACAGGTGTCATGGTTTGAGAGAAATGTCAAGAATACCGTTGCCTCAGGAGAATCAAAGGCACCTCTGAAGTGACCTTGGGAAAATCAAGTTTTCTCCTAGCTTGGTTGACCAAATTGTTATAGACAATTTTGTGCCTTGCAGCATCAGGCATGAATTGTCAATAATCCAAGGGATCCAAAGTCCCTAAACATGATGTTCCTACCCCTAGAGGAACAAGGTCAGCAAACCAACAGCTCTTAGATCAGTTCTCCACCTGAAAACACTCAAAAACAAGCAATCCTGAAATCAAAGCAGGTGCTCCACTAGGCTTCTGCACTGAAACTCAACTCCTCCATGGTGTACCTGCGTTGCAAAGCAGGTAGAACAAAGGCCACCTGCGTTGAGCGAGATGGGACAAGTGGCACACTGAGTCATTGCTCTGGAATCTTCCAAAAATGACACTTGGATCAGGGATTTCGCCTTGTGATGAGTCAGAGGCTCTGTTTCTCCAAGTGGAAGCAAGGTTCTCCAAGTGGACTCAAGAACTGAAGATCAACTGAAGAGAGAGAGGACACAAGGCAGCTACACATCAGTTGCAAGCTGACTCATCCTTTCTCAATTCATCTATATATTGAGCTCTCTCCTATGAGCTCAGGAGGCTGGAATTTTGTGCAAAGTAAAGAGATGATGTTGGTTTCATTATAGAGCTATTTGGTGATTGCTTGAAGGAGGTGAAGAGGAGAAATTCTTTCTGCTGGGAGGTGTTGCTGGATTGGGGCCTTCAATGGTTGTAACCTTCTCAGAACTTTACTTCTTCCATTAATAAAAGCTATTGAGGTTCTTCTATATGCATTTGTTTCAATGATGTATTGTAATGATTGTATATTTGATTTATGCTAATCCTTGAATCAGTTATGAATGCATGCTTCTTGTAGTTTCCTTCTTTGTTATTTTGCAGGATCTCATTGTAGCTGGGCCAGCAAAAGAGCAAAGAGCTAGGAGCAAGCAGCAAAGAGAAGAGATTGGAGCAAATATTAAGCGCAAGGCAACGGTTAGTGCATTTCTTCATTCTCTCTTGCTTTCATAAAGAAGTAAACCTTAAGTAGTTTTGTTTACAGTTGTTGCTGAGGTACTATCACCCTTAGAGTGGGATAGGGTCATCCGAATCGGATACTTTTCCCTACAACACAAATGACTTGCTTGATGGGTAAAATGATAACTAGACACAAATATCTTTCCAATGAGCTATCATGAGCTCAATTTGGGGTTGAGGAAGGTATTCAAAAGTTGACTGCAACAACACTCTTCCTTGAGGCAGCCTCATTGGGCACCTTTTGACCAGTCTTGGGCGATTTGATTTTTGACAGGTCAAATCAACTCCAAATTGAAAAATTCCACTTGGGTTGGAAAGTAGACTCAAAGACCTTTCCAACGAGCTATCCTGCGCCCGATTCTGACACCGGGAAGGCCCCCAAACAGGCCTCTCAATGTGCGCGACCACTCAGGAGGTGCGCGACCACTCAGAGGCTCTCCTGCAGTGTTAAATTACAAGGTGCGCGACCACTCAGGAGGTGCGCGACCACTCAGGCTGTAAGTGCCAAAATCACCTCCAACTCACTCAAAATCTCCTTCAAACTTGCAAATTGGGTTGAGGTAGGCTCTCTACAAATTGTTTTGTTGGTTGATGGTGGTTGTGGATCCTCATGCTTGTGATTATACCTCCAAGAATGCAAGGAAAGAAGACATTGGTAGCTGCTTGTTCATGTAGGCATAATGCTAGGGTTTGATGTTTTTTCAAGGTGTTGATTCCCATCTATTCCCTCCATTGTTTCCCATTAAATTCACAATTGTTATGATATGTTTCTATCTTATCTCATTTGCAAAGAATATTAAATTTCCCATCCCCAGTACCTAAACCCTATCCCTCCCTCACATACATTCCCTAAACCCTAATGCCCTCCATCTAATCTACCCAAAACCCTAACAATGGACAATAAACTATCTTGAGCAGCGCAACAAGCAACTTGAGGATGAGAAAGAGTTGGATGAGATGTGGAGGATTCGAAGTGACCAAGTCATCAACCGTAGGAGGCCCGGTGACTTGCTGCCCAAGGAGAGGGAATCCATGCTCATCCGGGTGAATGCACACTTGCAGAGGCTATTAGAGAAGGCAAACGAGGACAAGAGGCTGCTACAGAACATGAAAAATCATTATTGGGTAAGAATGCATGATTGCAAGGCAAAGATGAAGATACTCCAAAGGAAGTTGTCCGAGGCCCGCAAGAGGAAGAAGAAGAACAACCCACTCCGTATCTTGGCTGAGGCATCACTCACTCACCATGATACTCATTAGTATCCTCCCAGCAGCAAACACAAGAAATTTTGAGGATTTTGAGGCATTTTTGGCATTTTTTAGCATTTTACAGGTTTTGGTCATTTGAGTGGTCTCACCCCCGCGCGACCACTCATGGGGACAGCTCGGATTGAGGAAAACTCTACATATTTAGATTTTTCATGACAAAATACACTTGGATATGGATGGGTTTCAAATTTTATGGAGATTTGGGCCTCCAAAAGCTCAAAATACATGCAAATTTTGACTTTCTGCCCCTTTTTTGAGTTGCAGAAAGCTGCCTTGGGAGAAATGATTTTTGAGGGGTCAAATCAACTCCCAATTCAGAAATTCCACTTGGGTTGGAAATTAGACTCCCAGACCTTTCCAACGAGCTATCTTGCACCTGATTTGGACACTGGGAAGGCCTTCAACCAAAGCTGCAAAGGGGCGCGACCACTCAGGATCAGGGGCGTGACCACTCAGGGAAAATTGCCAGATTTGACCATTTCGGCCAGCAAAACACTGTTTTTACTCTTGGATGACTTTTGGGCATGTAAATAAGAAACTTTGGTGTAATTTTGATGGCACATGGATACATTTACTCTCCTTTGACACTTCTAGAACTTTCTTTGATGTAAATAGTGAAAATTTAATGCATGGATTAGTTTCCTAAGTTTTAGAGGCAAGTTGTTTTGACTGCCTATTATCTAGTTCTTAGTTTAGAATTAGTTCAAACTGCTCCTAGGAAGCTGAGCTCGACCCCTAGAGGTGGGGAAAGGAGTTAGATGATCTATATTATGCCTTCTCTTACTCATTTTCATGGTTGGACTCTTGAGGGAGAAGCTCTATTGTATATTTTACTTGTATCTCTGCAATTTGAGGAAAAGGAAGGCCAGGGTTTTGCAGACATCATTGTGGATTCTTGTGGATTATTGTGTTGATGGTGTGTTTCCTACTTGTCATTGTAAGTGTGTTTATGTGTTCCATCTCTTATTCTATTGCTGCTAATTAAACAAAAGAAGTGATAAAGTTTGAATTCATGCATGCCATGCTCAGCTTTCAATTTTGTTTAATATTTATGTTTTCCACTGTCTAAAGAGGATTCAAAGTCATTGTTTGCCCTCTTTAGCTCCCTCTCTTTCTTCCTTGATCATCCATCTCAGCTTAAGGCATCAGCACAAACTCCTTCCTTGCCCCAAAGACCCACCTGCAAAAACTGAGCTCAATCCCCACACCCTGAATTGCACTTCCTCCAATTGCCACCAAAAACCCCAAAAACTTTAAATCAACCCTCCTTATCAGTTTACTAGCCTAATATCAGTGTTCCTAATTGGGTCAGCTCATCCTATTGAAAGATCTACCGAGTTTGACCGGAGAGAGCCTTCTCATACCCCGTAGGGCTAGCTACGAGGTGAAATGGTTTGATGTTGCCTTGAAGGTTTACCTTCCTCAGCCTAGGGTGAAATCTCAAGTGCTAACATAGTGGCGACCATACTGGGGAGAACAAATTAATTGTTTGCTCATTGACGTGTTATTTCATAAGTCTTAGACGGAGCCTGAAGTTACGCCAGGTAGCCTTCGAAAACGCTCTTGTTTTACATCAGCGTTAGTAGATAAACGCTGCTTCAGTCAATCTCCGTGAGCTTGTGAACGTAGCGCTTCATTGACATTTTACCCCGGTACATATATCAAGTTCAGATCTGATTGTTGATGGTGAACAACGATCAGACACTGGCAAGGCTGAAATCATTCACTTGGCGACTCTAAATCATTTTCGAGATCAGATCCAAAGACTCCACTGGAGGATGATCCCGACCAGCAGAAACATGAAAGGAGAATATAGCAAGATCAGGTACTCAAGTTGTAATTTCATCCAAGACATTTTGTTCTTTGTCATAAATTATTTCTTCTCTTTTCCCAAGAATGTCAAGACTGCTTTGCAAGGCATATTGTATTTGAGAAGAGATCCTCGGCCTGCAGTTGATTCTTTCCCTTTGAAGATTGTGAATACCAAAGATTTGCATGCCTGTGAGTTTGATCAAGATCCTTTTTCCGAATTTTGTGATGACCATCTTCAGATTGATGAACCTCAAAAGACCAAGACTGATCCTATACCTGCTGTACATACCCCTATACCTTGTAAAATTCCAGATCGGTATAAGCCTCTTGTTTTACCTTCTGTTCTCCATGCTTTCCCCAAAAACTATGATCTATACTTGCCGAGGTTTGATGGTGAATGTAAGGATGTCAACGCTGAGCAACATGTGCAGAATTTTGAGTTATTTCTTGACCTTTTTGAAGTCGATGATGAAGATGTTAGTATGAGGCTTTTTGCTCTTTCTTTGCAAGCTGAAGTTAAGAGTTGGTTCAAAACCCTGCCTGATGCAAGCATCTCAGATTTCCAGCAGTTCGTCAAAGTTTTTCTCGATAGGTGGATGATCAGGCAAAACCTTTCCTTGATTGTAGAAGAGTATAACCAGCTGAAAAGATTGCCCGGGGAGACGGTACAACAGTTTTCGGCCAGATTTAATCAAGTTTATTATTCAATGCCAGCTGATATAAGGCCTACTCCTAGATCTGCTCTCTTACACTATCCGGGTGCCTTTGATCCAGAGATGGAGTTTCAGCTGAGGGAAAAGGATATTGCAACACTTCACGAGATGCAAAACAATGCAGTAAGTGTAGAGACTCATCTGTTGATCCGAAGGGCAAGGATGAAGGAAGAAGAGATGAAAAACATAGATCCAGCCGAATCTCTAGAGGTGAAGCTTCACGTTTTGGTAAGTGCAGTGGAAGAGATGATGCAAAGGATCACCCCAAGGAATGATTATGATGTTCATGGCACGCTGATTGAAGAAGAACAAGTTGCTGATCCAAAACATTTTGTTTCCCATCCTAGTTGTCATAGCACTGATAATGATTGTTTTGTAGATCATCTAGGAGAAGAGAGAGCTGTTGATATGATGTATATGTTTGATGATGATTTGCCTCGGTTTGATGAGTATGATGATGATTATGTTCTCCAAACAGAAGCTAATCTTGCAGACAAATCAGCAGCTCGTTTGTGGGAGGAAGAAGTTCATTTTCAGCAGCTTGAATACAATGTTCAGCCATCATATATCAGCTATGACAGTGACGAGGAAAGTGCAGCAAATTTTGAAGTAAGTGAAGGATCTTTTCCTTTTTGTTTTGATTCATGTCAGTTCATCAAAGATAACTACCATGCAATCAGAAATCAAATGTCAACAAGTCTTGATTTAGATCATCTTGAGGGCAATGAAAATTTTGTTCAAGACTTCTCATATTCAGATTTGCAACCCTCGAAAGCCATTGATTGTCAAATTGCAGCTGATTTAATGATTCAAGGTGACTCCGTACCATTCTATTTTGAATCATTTCAGTTTTTGAAGGGTCGATTGCATAGTACATCTTCAAATGAAAAACCTATAACAAATCAACAATCACTCAGTTTTAATGTTGAGGATGAAGGGCAGATTACAGATGAAGGTATGGCAGCCGACATACATGATTTGATGATGCAGGAAGATTCTATGCCCTTTTGTTTCGAAGCATTTCAGTTTATAAGGCAGAATTCTCGTAAAATCTCTCAAGAACAAGATGAACAACTAGAAGGATGTCATGCATTTTCAATGGATACATTACAGTAGTCTTATCAAGTTTTTCATGATCCAATAGCTGATGTTTTGGATGAGGTTTGCAGTCAAAGTCTTTCTCCATTGACCACATGTGAGCTTGAAACATGTGCTGATATGAATTTGATCCGGCAGCCGGTTTCTTTGTCATTTTCAGCAGAGGTCTCATCACAAGGCTCAGATCAAAGTGTGCATTCATGGTATGAGAAAAAGAGAAGTAATCCATTGGATGAGCTAAGTTCCAGTGTGCTTGAATTTCAAGATCCTTATGCAGTGTTTTTGGAGGTGGATAGAGAATTCATATCATTCAATGGGTCTGTTTCTAAGTTGTCATGGGAGTTGCCTTTCAGTAGTTCTCTCTTGTTGATCATAAGCGAGAACTTGTGGAGAATTCGAACAGCAGACGGGATACTTGCTTGGTTGCATTGGTTGTTTCACTTCACTTGACCAGGTGATGAATGAAACTGTTAGAGTAGGTTTTGATGAATAAGCTCCACTTTGAGCATCATTTTCAGTTGGTCGAGTGTGTTTAAGTATCGAGTCAGTTTTTAGTTGAGTCATGAGTCCTTTATGAGTCAATTTTTAGCCTTGTGGTTAAGTTAGTTTTTGTCAGTTTTCAGTCTTGCATTTCAGCTTGAGTTTATGACTCCATTGCCCAATGATTGTAAGGCACTGGTCTGCTCTCCCAGAGGTCTGAGGTTCTTGGCACCTCCAAGGAGCTACCATCCCCATTGGAGCCAATGTTAGTGTCAGTCTTTCCAGCCTTCCTACAGTGATCAAATATGCTCTTACAAAGTGATTTTGAAGTGTCAAGGTCAAATTTTGTCATTTCAGTGAGTCTTCAAGCAAAATTTGGTCACTAGGCATTAGGTCTAGGGTTTGCCCAAATGTCAGTCCATGTCATCATTCAGCTGAGTGTATCATCATTCAGAGGGTTGTCATCGTCATGTCAGTATCTAATGGGTCATTTTACATCTTGTTCATGCTTCAGTTGTGCCTAGGCAAGCTCATTTCCCTCTCCTAGGGTTTTGAAGGCAATTTCTCTTGGATGGTCAAATCACCGGAAAAACTTGTTTCCTGATGTTCATACACCTTCCCCTATCCTTAATGTACCTTATCGAACACTTCCCAACACTCAGATCCCCCAAATTCCTCATTTTTGCACAAACC
The DNA here is from genome assembly GCA_031772625.1 of Pinus tabuliformis. Lineage (NCBI taxonomy): Eukaryota > Viridiplantae > Streptophyta > Pinopsida > Pinales > Pinaceae > Pinus > Pinus tabuliformis. Next base: position 143,855,367 of record CM062815.1, on the reverse strand, counting down.
CTAGTTTCTAGCTACAACTTGGCAATTTTCTAGGTTGGGCCTGTGTTTCACTCTTTTGAACCCCTTCCTCTCACTCAATCTTTGAGATTCCACTTTCCCCTACTTCCTAACATCCCTCCCTACTCCCAAAAATTTTCTCAAGAATTTATAAGCCCCTTATCCCCTTCATTTCACTCCATTTCGACAAAATTCCTTGTTTCACACATCGGGGCAAGTTTCACTAAAATGATGGTTCTGAGCAATCAAAGATGAATTTTGCAAAACTGATAGAGGTTTTTGTCCAAAACATGCCAAGGAAGAGAAACCTCCTTCACTTTTTTCACAGGTGTCATGGTTTGAGAGAAATGTCAAGAATACCGTTGCCTCAGGAGAATCAAAGGCACCTCTAAAGTGACCTTGGGAAAATCAAGTTTTCTCCTAGCTTGGTTGACCAAATGACTTTCTTGATGGGTAAAATGATAACTAGACACAAATATATTTCCAATGAGCTATCATGAGCTCAATTTGGGGTTGAGGAAGGTATTCAAAAGTTGACTGCAACAACACTCTTCCTTGAGGCAGCCTCATTGGGCACTTTTTGACCAGTCTTGGGAGATTTGATTTTTGACAGGTCAAATCAACTCCAAATTAAAAAATTTCACTTGGGTTGGAATTTAGACTAAAATACCTTTCCAACGAGCTATCCTGCGCCCAATTCCGACACTGGAAAGGCCCCCAAACAGGCCTCTCAATGTGCGCGACCACTCAGGAGGTGCGCGACCACTCAGAGGCTCTCCTGCAGTGTTAAATTACAAGGTGCGCGACCACTCAGGAGGTGCGCGACCACTCAGGCTGTAAGTGCCAAAATCACCTCCAACTCACTCAAAATCTCCTTCAAACTTGCAAATTGGGTTGAGGTAGGCTCTCTACAAATTGTTTTGTTGGTTGATGGTGGTTGTGGATCCTCATGCTTGTGATTATACCTCCAAGAATGCAAGGAAAGAAGACATTGGTAGCTGCTTGTTCATGTAGGCATAATGCTAGGGTTTGATGTTTTTTCAAGGTGTTGATTCCCATCTATTCCCTCCATTGTTTCCCATTAAATTCACAATTGTTATGATATGTTTCTATCTTATCTCATTTGCAAAGAATATTAAATTTCCCATCCCCAGTACCTAAACCCTATCCCTCCCTCACATACATTCCCTAAACCCTAATGCCCTCCATCTAATCTACCCAAAACCCTAACAATGGACAATAAACTATCTTGAGCAGCGCAACAAGCAACTTGAGGATGAGAAAGAGTTGGATGAGATGTGGAGGATTCGAAGTGACCAAGTCATCAACCGTAGGAGGCCCGGTGACTTGCTGCCCAAGGAGAGGGAATCCATGCTCATCCGGGTGAATGCACACTTGCAGAGGCTGTTAGAGAAGGCAAACGAGGACAAGAGGCTGCTACAGAACATGAAAAATCATTATTGGGCAAGAATGCATGATTGCAAGGCAAAGATGAAGATACTCCAAAGGAAGTTGTCCGAGGCCCGCAAGAGGAAGAAGAAGAACAACCCACTCCGTATCTTGGCTGAGGCATCACTCACTCACCATGATACTCATTAGTATCCTCCCAGCAGCAAACACAAGAAATTTTGAGGATTTTGAGGCATTTTTGGCATTTTTTAGCATTTTACAGGTTTTGGTCATTTGAGTGGTCTCACCCCCCGCGCGACCACTCATGGGGACAGCTCGAATTGAGGAAAACTCTACATATTTGGATTTTTCATGACAAAATACACTTGGATATGGATGGGTTTCAAATTTTATGGAGATTTGGGCCTCCAAAAGCTCAAAATACATGCAAATTTTGACTTTCTGCCCCTTTTTTGAGTTGCAGAAAGCTGCCTTGGGAGAAATGATTTTTGAGGGATCAAATCAACTCCAAATTCCGAAATTCCACTTGGGTTGGAAATTAGACTCCCAGACCTTTCCAACGAGCTATCTTGCACCTAATTTGGACACCGGGAAGGCCTTCAACCAGAGCTGCAAAGGGGCACGACCACTCAGGATCAGGGGCGCGACCACTCAGGGAAAATTGCCAGATTTGACCATTTCGGCCAGCAAAACACTGTTTTTACTCTTGGATGACTTTTGGGCATGTAAATAAGAAACTTTGGTGTAATTTTCATGGCACATGGATACATTTACTCTCCTTTGACACTTCTAGAACTTTCTTTGATGTAAATAGTGAAAATTTAATGCATGGATTAGTTTCCTAAGTTTTAGAGGCAAGTTGTTTTGACTGCCTATTATCTAGTTCTTAGTTTAGAATTAGTTCAAACTGCTCCTAGGAAGCTGAGCTCGACCCCTAGAGGTGGGGAAAGGAGTTAGATGATCTATATTATGCCTTCTCTTACTCATTTTCATGGTTGGACTCTTGAGGGAGAAGCTCTATTGTATATTTTACTTGTATCTCTGCAATTTGAGGAAAAGGAAGGCCAGGGTTTTGCAGACATCATTGTGGATTCTTGTGGATTATTGTGTTGATGGTGTGTTTCCTACTTGTCATTGTAAGTGTGTTTATGTGTTCCATCTCTTATTCTATTGCTGCTAATTAAACAAAAGAAGTGATAAAGTTTGAATTCATGCTTGCCATGCTCAACTTTCAATTTTGTTTAATATTTATGTTTTCCACTGTCTAAAGAGGATTCAAAGTCATTGTTTGCCCTCTTTAGCTCCCTCTCTTTCTTCCTTGATCATCCATCTCAGCTTAAGGCATCAGCACAAACTCCTTCCTTGCCCCAAAGACCCACCTGCAAAAACTGAGCTCAATCCCCACACCCTGAATTGCACTTCCTCCAATTGCCACCAAAAACCCCAAAAACTTTAAATCAACCCTCCTTATCAGTTTACTAGCCTAATATCAGTGTTCCTAATTGGGTCAGCTCATCCTATTGAAAGATCTACCGAGTTTGACCGGAGAGAGCCTTCTCATACCCCGTAGGGCTAGCTACGAGGTGAAATGGTTTGATGTTGCCTTGAAGGTTTACCTTCCTCGGCCTAGGGTGAAATCTCAAGCGCTAACAGGTGGAAGAAGCAGTCCTTGCCACACTTGAAGGTTTGACAGAAGCCATCGAAGATGGAGAGGAACCTTTGGTCTTCTGGTAAGGCGAACAAGATACTCTTGTGATCTTGGGATCGGACTCCGATACAGGAGGCGGAGGGGTACGCAGCGGAGGAGGTGGAAGTGGAGACGAACCAATAGACTCAAAGTCGGAACCATCAGACTCCTAAAGAGAGGAAGAGGACGAAGAAGTGGAAGAGATGGTTGGCCCAAATATTGAATGGATGACTTAGGGACCATTGGCTCTCCCTGTCGTCTTGCACAAGATGTCGAGGCGAGCGGAGAGAATGAATGTCAAGTTCGACCCTGACAGCACAGTAAAGGCGGAAGACCACTTAGACAAATTCTACCTACAACTGCAGACCCTTGAGGTACATTATGATGATGTAGCATGTATATTTTTCCCATGTACCTTGGATGGTCGCATAGCTGCCTAGTATCACAACCTTTCGCCCAACTCCATACAAAACTGGGGTTCTTTCAAACGAATGTTCCTTGAAAATTTTGCTGATGACAAGACCCCAGCCATGTTGCTCAAAGAATTGGGAAGCCTCAAGATGGAGGGAAAGGAGAAAGTAAAAGATTTCAATCAGAGGTTTATACGTATATTGAATAAGTTCGTAGCAGAAACTAAGCCTCATGACTCCATCACCACTGAGTACTACACGTCCGCACTGCCAACCAGCATCGTGCAGTTCATCAAGCGAGTTGCGAAACCAACACTATTGGAAAAATGTGAAGAGGCTATCATTATTGAAAAAGACCTACATGCAGTCGGAGTCATAAAGGATGATGAATTAGCGAAAGACTCCAAGGATGCAAGCAAGAAGTCCCAAGAAACGGTGAGCAAGGGTAGAGACAATGAAGCTATCGACATTGAGACCCTCACTCGTCTCATCAAGAGCTTGTCCACTGAAATGTCTGAACTCAAACAATGTAATACAGACACATTTGCAAGAAATCACCCACCTAGGCAGAGACAGGCAAGCAGCACATCAAGAAACAACCAGTTCGTTTCCAAAACTGCGCAAAAGCTTGTGTTCCAACTCGAACAATGTGCTGATCCAAAATTTTGTTCCTTCCATAAAGATAATCATCCTGAGAACTCTTGTTTGGGTTGGAGCAAATCACAAATGCTTTTTGTAGTCATACACTCGATGCGGGGAGCAATATGCAAGAGAAACCGGAAGACATGGACAATGACGAAGAGGTTGCACCTGATGAGCCATCAAGCTCGGAGCATGTGTTGAACATGTATTAGTGCTCGCAAATAATGGCAAAGATGAACATCGAGAAGCAGCCTCGAAAGTGAACTGACCATTAAAATCTTAGAAGAAAATGGGCTCCCCCCACACTGGGGAGACGCAAGAAAATATCAGGCTACTAATAAGGAGGATTGATCCACCATCTGGCCCAAATAAGAAAACACAAAGCAAGTCTGGGAGGACAGCGGCAGACAAAAACACATCCATGAGTAGCAAGCTGCAAAACACTCCGCCGGATAACATGAACACTCATTTCACCCCAGACACCTCAGTGAGTCTACCACCTCTGGATTACAACATTGTTGATGATATGAAGAAAACTCGGGCAAACATCAGTTTGTTCGAGTTGGCTAAGATCTAGAGCCAGCGAGATATCCTGTTGTGCACATTGGGACAGACAGCGACAGACAACGCAACCTCTACCAGCAGGGAAGCAAGCACACCTCCCGGATCACTTTCCACTGTGCTCAATACACTCCAGATGGAAGAAGCACACTCAGGTTGCCCCCCATTTCTACTATATTTTGAAATTTTCAACTGCAATGTTCACAACTGTTTGGTTGATTCTGGCGCGGCAGCCAACATTATGCCACTCTCCATTGCCAAGAAGATCAATGCACGATGGAGCGAAACATCCGCGAGAATCATCCAACTTGATAGAACATCAGTACCAGCCATTGGTGAACTGCGAGACGTGATCATCCATCTAATCCATGATAGTTGAGTCCACCAATGCATCAACATAGTTGTTTTGGACATACCGGAAGCATATAGCCTGCTACTCAACAGAGACTGGTCCATAAAGCTAGATGGATATTTTGCTACAGACTGATCTTGTTGGAATATAATCCTAACATCTACATTTATTTTTTAGCCTAAGTATCCTTGACTTAGCCACATGCACTAAAAATCATGTTCATACTTGGTTTTTGGTAAACTAGCTCGGTGGACCAACTTTCCCTTGTTTTTTACCTTTAAAGGCTTAATATTATGGAAATATTGGTCCAACCACTTTCCTAAACAATTTAGACATCTAAGTTCATGTTCACACCTAACCACACCTCATCCACTTGAGTTATTTGAGGATTGGTGCCCCACATGAAGATTCCCCATTAAATCAAGGGATTTGGTTCCTCGGACCATTTTAGCATGTTTTAACGTTGCCTTCCTTGGGAAATGCGCCCCTCCTCATGCTTTCCTCATGGCTGATAGTTGGCATAGGTTTTCTTGAGTCATTGTTGCTATTTTAGGCCTCCCTTTAGCTTTTCTTAGCCTTTTCTAGTTTTTTTACTAGTTTTTTCCTAGTTTTCTAGATTCAGCAATTTCTACATAACCACCTCCCTTTGGGATTAGAGTTTTGGTTGCTCATGTATTACTATTGTTCATTAATTTAATACATTTATTTTCTGGAGAAAATTCTTTCTCTCCTCTCTTGAATATCAGCAAATTACTTGTGTTTAATTTAACTAGAATTCTAGATCTATCAGAATTTCTGCAGGAATTCTCCATGGTATCAGATCTGGTTCGAATCTAGTGGATTGTACGTGGTTTTATTTGCAGGTATAGATCATCAGGAGGTGAAGCAAGCAGCAATGGATCATCTCTCTCAGCCCACAAAACTCGTTCTAAATCCTTTCAATTACTTCGAATGGAAGACAGAGATTACTCTACTCCTCCAAAGCAAAGGGCTTTACAGGGTAACAATGGGAACGGAAACTGAACCAACTTCTGCAGTGGAGAAGATCAAGTATTTCAATAAATTAGATGAATAAATTGGGCTAATATGCCTATAAATTTCCAGATAACTCCTCTTTCATGTCAGCGGAGCCACTACTCCCAATGCAGTCTAGACCACATTTGAAGGACTATTCGGTAAGTAGGATGAAATGAGAGTGCATCAACTGGACAATGAACTCATATCCCTCAGTCCAACTCATTTCAGCGACCTGCAAGAATAATTCACCAATTTCAAATCCCTCCTCATTGAACTTGATGCATGTGGAGTTAAGAAAGAGTAAGATCAACTCATCCTTTTGATTCTCTCGAAATTAAGCCCTCAATATTTCGTATTTGTATCGTCTTTTCAAGCATTTAAATTGACTCATGAAAAATGGAAAATGCCTCCATTGAATGACTTCATTGCAGCATTGACTCAAGAGCAAGCTAAGTTAGTCCAAATGGGTGCCATCAATCGTTCAAATAACCAAGCACTTGCGGCTACTGATGCTCCAAAGAGCAGTGGAAGAGACAAGCAAAAAGGGAAGGGTAAATTTAATGAATCTAAGAAGGAGAGACCCGTACAATCTTCAAAGAGCTCTTCTTTGCCTAAGGGTAAGAAGAAGAAGGAAAGAACACTTTGCAGCTATTGTTCCAAAGATTTTCATCACGAAGAAAATTGCATGGGGAAAACAATCAATGAGATGGATAAGCAATTACAACAGAACAATCTCACCATGCCCGAGAATGCAAAGAAGAAGGATGATAACAAAACGGGAGATGGGAGAGGGAGAGCATGAGATGGCATGCTTTAATGGCTGTCAAATCCACTCCATCAGCTTGGATCCTTGATTCAGGTGCACCGAACCATATGGCAGCATCAAAAGATGAATTTTCCTCCATCGAAGAAAGAACCAGATCCCCAATTTACTTGGGAGATGCCACACCTGCAAAGGTGTGCGGAGAAGGAATTGTAGACCTTGAAGGGGGTTGCTTCAAAAATGTGCTTCATGTTCCCTCGTTGTCCGCAAATATTCTCTCAATATATCAGATCACTCATTCCGGCTCTGGAAGGAAGGTGGAGTTCACTCCGGACTCCGCAGTGATTACCGACATTTCCACGGGCTCACAGCTTGCACATGGAATTGCAGATCATGGTTCTCGTTTGTATTTATTCTCCCACTTTGTTCCTAAATATATTAGCACTGTATTTTTGTCACAATCTAATGATATCAATAGGTTATGGCATGAAATATTTGGCCATCTAAACTATAAGTACTTGCATCAACTCAGCAAGGAAAACATGGTAGAAGGATTGCCTGCTATTAAATTCACAAGCGGTGTATGTCAATGATGCATTCTTGGCAAGCATCTGGAGAAAAAGTTTGAAAAAGGGAAGGCACAGAGAGCTTCTTCACCTCTTGGGATCATTCACAGTGACATCACGGGCCCATTTCCGCAGCCTTCAATTAGTAAGGCTCGATATGTACTCACCTTCATAGATGATTTCTCTCGCTTTACTTGTGTATCATTTCTGAAATTAAAATCGGAAGTATTTGAATGCCTTATAGAATTTAAAGAACTTGTTGAGAATGAATCTGGGTGTAAGATTAAGATACTTCATACTGATAATGGGGGGGATTATGTCAACAAAGATGTGCAGCAACTTTGTATTGATGCGGGTATACAGCTACAACACACAGTGCCATATACACCACAGCAGAATGGTGTCGTAGAGAGGAAAAATCGGTCGTTAAAATAGATGGCCAATTGTATGCTACAGTCCCAATCATTACCTCCTAAGCTATGGGATGAAGCTATTAATTGTGCAACATACATTCAAAACCACATTCCTCACAAATCACTCAAAGGCACCACTCCATTTGAATGTTGAACCGGTAAGAAACCGAAAGTGTCGCACTTTCGTATTTTTGGTTCACGAGCATGGGCTCACATTTCGACAGATAAGAGGAAGGCTTTAGAGCCTCAAAGTGTTGAATGTATCTTTGTTGGATATCCTGACTGTGTCTTGACTCTCACACTGAAAATTTCCTTGTAGCTCGAAGTGTGAAGTTTGAAGAAGAATCACTGCATGACTTTTCAGCAGACCTTGCCGACGAACCACTTGTTGCCACTGATGAGGAGGAGTCTGAAACTTCTTCGAGCACTTCATAGCAGCCATTAGATAAGCCTATTGAGTATGATTTAGAGGATGAGGAGCAGGTCAGGCTGCTCCAACTCAGTTTCCAACTTGGGTAGAGAAAACCCTGCAAGATGCGGGTGAACTAGTCAGTGATCCTGCAGATGCGAGAAGGACTAGATCACAGTTTTTTGGGGCTCCTCAAGACCTGGCTGCCACCGAACCATTGCTTCCCATACATTTCTATATGACACTTGGTTCAGATCCACAGTCACACTCTGAGGCTTCTAGAAACCCACTTTGGGAGGTTGCCATGGATGAAGAGTACTCTGATCTCATGGAAAACAACACATGGGACTTGGTTCCACTTCCGAAAGGAAGAAAGCTTTTTCTATGCCGATGGATCTATCGAACAAAGATTGCTGCAGATGGTGAGATCAAAAAGTACAAATCTCGAATTTTTGCAAAAGGATACTCACAGGTACATGGCATAGACTACACAAAGACATTTGCACCTGTTGCAAAAATGGACTCCATTCGACTAGTTTTAGCGATTGCTGCTTCTCGCAGATGGGAAGTTCATCACATGGATGTGAAGAGTGAATTTCTTCATGGAGATCTCAAGGAGGAGATATATATGGAGCAGCCACAGGGATACATTCATAACTCTTCCCTCGTTTGCAGATTAAAGAAATTTGTGTATGGCCTAAAATAGGCTCTCAGAGCCTGGTATGCAAAGATGGATTCTTTCCTGCTTTCCATTGGATTCATTCGATGCAAATCTGATCTGAATTTTTATTTGCTACAACATTATGATTCTTTTGCTAATAGTACTTTATGTAGCTAATTTACTGATGACATGGAACCTTACCTCATCTATTGATTTGGAAAAATCAGCATTGCATGATCGATTTTCCATGACAGATTTGAGATTGTTGCACTACTTTCTTGGTCTTGAAGTTTCTCAGTTTACTTCAGGGATCAAGATGGCATAGTCTAATTATGCATCATATCTACTTGTCCACTTTCAGATGATAGAATTCAAGACAACAGCATCTCCCTTTCTTTCGGGGATCAGATTTGAGGATGCAGGTACTACACCTTTGGGGACAGTACACTGTATCGACAGTTGGTTGGGAGTTTGTTGTATCTTACTCAAACCTAACCTGATATATCTTCTGTAGTAGGAGTTTTTCCAAGATATATGCAGAAGCCCCATGAGCTTCACTATAAAGCTGCAAAGAGAATCCTTAGATATGTGAAAGGTACTTTCAGTTTTGGTATCTTTTATGCTACAGATTGCCCACTTTCACTGATTGGGTACACAGATTCTGATTGAGCTGGCGATGGTACAGACCGCAAGTCCACCTCTGGTTATGTTTTCAACTTTGGTTCAGGGCCTTTTTGTTGGTCTAGCAAGAAGTAATCCACAATTTCTTTATCTACAGCCGAGGCAGAGTATAGAGGTGCAGTGAATGCAGCTACACAGGCTGTTTGGTTGCAGGGGCTTCTCTCCGAGTTTGGTATTTAGTATCCACTTCTAACTGTCATATTTTGTGACAATCAGGGGTCCATTCAGATATTGATTGATCCAGTTCAGAGGTAGAGGACCAAGCACATCGAGATTCACATGCATTAAATCCGCGCGTTGATCCGTGACCGAGTCATATCACTGCAGTACTGCCCCATTGAGCAGTAGGTAGTAGACATCTTCACCAAGTCTTTCACTGAAAGCAAATTTTCAGAACTGAGAGCTATGCTTAGAGTGGTGGAGACATCTCAGTAGGCCCTTCTGGCCACTTAGCCCTTTTTTTCCTCTTTTGGGGGTGGGGTTTTCCCGCAAGGTTTTCCCTCTTTCTTCATTTTATGAGGATCTTTTATTTATTGTACCTAAGTACCTAACATGGCATCTTGGTCGGGACTCAGTTTAGATAAGTGATTTAGGAAGAGGGGGGGTGTTGGAATATAATCCTAACATCTACATTTATTTTTTAGCCTAAGTATCCTTGACTTAGCCACATGCACTAAAAATCATGTTCATACTTGGTTTTTGGTAAACTAGCTCGGTGGACCAACTTTCCCTTGTTTTTTGCCTTTAAAGGCTTAATATTATGAAAATATTGGTCCAACCACTTTCCTAAACCATTTATACATCTAAGTGCATGTTCACACCTAACCACACCTCATCCACTTGAGTTATTTGAGGATTGGCGCCCCACATGAAGATTCCTCCTTAAATCAAGGGATTTGGTTCCCCGAACCATTTTAGCATGTTTTAAAGTTGCCTTCCTTGGGAAATTCGCCCCTCCTCATGCTTTCCTCATGGCTTATAGTTGGAATAGGTTGACTGGAGTCATTGTTGCTATTTTAGGCCTCCCTTTAGCTTTTCTTAGCCTTTTCTAGTTTTTTTACTAGTTTTTTCCTAGTTTTCTAGATTCTGTAATTTCTATATAACCACCTCCCTTTTGGATTAGAGTTTTGGTTGCTCATGTATTACTATTGTTCATTAATTTAATACATTTATTTTATGTATCAAATTCTATCTCTCCTCTCCTGAATATCAACAAATTACTTGTGTTTAATTTAACTAGAATTCCATATCTATCGGAGTTTCTGCATGAATTCTACATGGTATGAGAGCTAGTTCGAATCTAGTGGATTGTACATGGTTTTATTTGTAGGTATAGATCATCAGGAGGTGTAGCAAGCAGCAATGGATCATCTCTCTCAGCCCACAAAACTCGTTCTAAATCCTTTCAATTACTTCGAATGGAAGACAGAGATTACTCTACTCCTCCAAAGAAAAGGGCTTTACAGGGTAACAATGGGAACGGAGACTAAACCGACTTCTGCGGCAGAGAAGATCAAGTATTTCAATAAATTAGATGAAGAAATTGAGCTGATATGCCTATCAATTTCCAGAGAACTCCTCTTTCATGTCAGCGGAGCCACTACTCCCGATGCGGTTTGGACCACATTGGAAGGACTATTCAGCAAGCAAGATGAAATGAGAGTGCATCAAATGGACAATGAACTCATATCCCTCAGTCCAACTCATTTCAAAGACCTGCAAGAATACTTCACCAATTTTAACTCCCTCCTCATTGAACTTGATATATGTGGAGTCAAGAAAGAGGAAGATCAACTCATCCTTTCGATTCTCTCGAAATTAGGCCCTGAATATTCCGTATTTGTATCGTCTTTTCAAGCATCTAAATTGACTCAGGAAAAATGGAAAATGCCTCCATTGAATGACTTCATTGCAGCATTGACTCAAGAGAAAGCTAATTTATTCCAAATGGGTGCCATCAAGAGTTCAAAGAACTAAGCACTTATGACTACTAATGCTCCAAAGAGCAGTGGAAGAGACAAGCAAAAAGGGAAGGGTAAATTTAATGAATCTAAGAAGGAGAGACCTGTACAATCTTGAGAGAGATCTTCTTTGCCTAAGGGTAAGAAGAAGAAGGAAAGAACACTTTACAACTACTGTTCTAAAGCTTTTCACCCCGAAGAAAATTGCATGAGGAAAACAATCAATGAGATGGCTAAGTAATTATAGCAACACAATCTCACCGTGCCCGAGAATGCAAAGAAGAAGGATGATAACAGAACGAGAGATGGGAGAGGGAGAGCATGAGATGGTCATGCTTTAATGGCTGTCACATCCACTCCATCAACTTGGATCCTTGATTCAGGTGCATTGAACCATATGGCTACATCAAAAGATGAATTTTCCTCCATCGAAGAAAGCACTAGATCCCCAATTTACTTGGGAGATGCCACACCCGCAAAGGTGTGCGGAGAAGGAATTGTAGACCTTGAAGGGGGCTGCTTCACAAATGTGCTTCATGTTCCCTCGTTTTCTGCAAATATTCTCTCGATATATCAGATCACTCATTCCGGCTCTAGAAGGAAGGTGGATTTTACTCTAGACTCCGCAGTGATTACCGACATTTCCACAGTCTCACAACTTGCACATGGAATTGTAGATCATGAATCTCATTTGTATTTATTCTCCCACTTTGTTCCTAAATATATTAGCACTGTATTTCTGTCACAATCTAATGATATCAATAGGTTATGGCATGAAATATTTGGCCATCTAAACTATAAGTACTTGCATCAACTCAGCAAGGAAAACATGGTAGAAGGATTGCCCGCTATTAAATTCACAAGTGGTGTATGTCAAGGATGCATTCTTGGCAAGCATCCGGAGCAAAAGTTTGACAAAGGGAAGGCACAGAGAGCTTCTTCACCTCTTGGGATGATTCACAGTGACATCATGGGCCCATTCCCGCAGCCTTCAATCAGTAAAGCTCAATATGTACTCACCTTCATAGATGATTTCTCTCGCTTTACTTGGGTATTTTTCTGAAATTAAAATCAGAAGTATTTGAATGCCTTATAGAATTTAAAGCACTTTCTGAGAATGATTTTGGGTGTAAGATTAAGATACTTCATACTGATAATGGGGGGGAGTATGTCAACAAATATGTGCAGCAACTTTGTATTGATGTAGGTATACAGCTACAACACACAGTGCCATATACACCACAGCAGAATGGTGTCACAGAGAGGAAAAACCGATCGTTAAAAGAGATGGCCAATTGTATGCTACAGTCAAAATAATTAGCTCCTAAGCTATGGGCTGAAGCTATTAATTGTGCAGCATACATTCAGAACCACATTCTTCACAAAGCACTCAAAGGAACCACTCCATTTGAATGTTGGACCAGTAAGAAACCGAAAGTGTCACACTTTCACATTTTTGGCTCACGAGCATGGGCTCACATTCCGACAGATAAGAGGAAGTCTTTGGAGCCTAAAAGTGTTGAATGTATATTTGTTGGATATCCTGACAGTGTCAAAGGATATAGATTTCTAGAATCTCACACTGAAAAGTTCCTTGTAGCTCGAAGTATGAAGTTTGAAGAAGAATCACTGCATGATTTTTCAGCAGACCCTGCCGATGAACTGCTTGTTGCCACTGATGAGGAGGAGTCCGAAACTTCTTCAAGCACTTTAGAGCAGCCATCAAATAAGCCTATTGGGTCTGATTCAGAGAATGAGGATCAGGTCATGGCTACTCCAACTCAGCTGCCAACTTGGGCAGAGAAAACCCTGCAAGATGCAGGTGAACTAGTCGGTGATCCTGCGGATGCGAGAAGGACTAGATCACAGTTTTTTGGGGCTCCTCAAGACCTGGATGCCACTGAACCATTGCTTCCCATACATTTCTATATGACACTTGGTTCAGATCCACAGTCACACTCTGAGGCTGCTGGAAACCCACTTTGGGAGGCTACCATGGATGAAGAGTACTATGCTCTCATGGAAAACAACACATGGGACTTGGTTCCACTTCCGAAAGGAAGAAAGCTTGTTCGATGCCGATGGATCTATCGAACAAAGATTGTTGCAGATGGTGAGATCAGCAAGTACAAAGCTCAAATTTTTGCAAAAGGATACTCACGGGTACATGGCATAGACTACACAGAGACATTTGCACCTGTTGCAAAAATGGACTCCATTCGACTAGTTTTAGCCATTGTTGCTTCTTGCAGATGGGAAGTTCATCACATGGATGTGAAGAGTGCATTTCTTCATGGAGATCTCAAGGAGGAAATATATATGGAGCAGCCACAGGGATACATTCAGAACTCTTCCCTTGCTTTCAGATAAAAGAAATCTTTGTATGGCCTAAAACAGGCTCCCAGAGCCTGGTATGCAAATATGGATTCTTTCCTGCTTTCCATTGGATTCATTCAATAAAAATCTGATCCGAATGTTTATTTGTTGTAACATGATGTTTCCCTTTTGCTGATATTACTTTATGTAGATGATTTACTGATGACAGGGAACCTTACCTCAACTATTGATTCGGCAAAATCAGCATTGCACAATCGATTTTCCATGACAGATTTGGGATTGTTGCACTACTTTCTTGGTCTTGAAGTTTCTCAGTTTACTTGAGGGATCAAGATGGCACAGTCTAAGTATGCGTCATATCTACTTGTCTGCTTTCAGATGACAAAATGCAAGCTAGCAGCATCTCCCTTTCTTTCGGGGATCAGATTTGAGGATGCAGGTACTACACCTTTGGTGGACAGTATATTGTATCGACAGTTGGTTGGGAGTTTGTTGTATCTTACTCATACCCAACCTAAATATCTTTTGCAGTAGGAGTTTGTTTGAGATATATGTAGGAGCCCCATGAGCTTCACTGGAAAGTTGCAAAGAGAATCCTTAGATATGTGAAAGGTACTTCCAGTTTTGGTATCTTTTATGCTGCAGATTGCCCACTTTCACTGATTGGGTACACAGATTCTGATTGCGCCGGCAATGGTACAAACCGCAAGTCCACCTCTAGTTATGTTTTCAGCCTTGGTTCAAGCCATTTTTTCTGGTCTAACAAGAAGCAATCCATGATTTCTTTATCTACAGCCGAGGCAGAGTATAGAGGTGTAGTGAATGCAGCTACATAGGCTATTTGGTTGCAAGGGCTTCTCTCCGAGTTTTGTAATCAGTATCCACTTCCGACTGTCATATTTTGTGATAATCAGGGGTCCATTCATATATTGAATGATCCAATTTAGAGGCAGAGGACCAAGCACATCGAGATTCACATGCATTACATCCGCGAGTTGATCCATGACCAAGTCATATCACTGCAGTATCACCCCACTAAGCAGCAGGTTACAAACATATTCACCAAGTCTTTCACTGAAAGGAAATTTTCAGAACTGAGAGCTATGCTTGGAGTGGTGGAGATAGCTCAGTAGGCCCTTCTGGCCACTTAGCCCTTTTTTTCCTCTTTTGTTGGGGGGGAGGGGGGGCTGTTCCCACGAGATTTTCCCTCTTTCTTCATTTTATGAGGATCTTTTAATTATTGTACCTAAGCACCTAACATGGAATCTTGGCCGAGACTCAGTTTTGATAAGTCATTTAGGATGAGGGGGGGTGTTGGAATATAATCCTAATGTCTACATTTATTTTTAAGCCTAAGTATCCTTGACTTAGCCACATGCACTAAAATCATGTTCACACTTGGTTTTTGGTAAACTAGCTCGATGGACCAACTTTCCCTTGTTTTTTGCCTTTAAAGGCTTAATATTATGGAAATATTGGTCCAACCACTTTCATAAACCATTTAGACATCTAAGTGTATGTTCACACCTAACCACACCTCATCCACTTGAGTTATTTGAGGATTGGCGCCCCACATGAAGATTCCCCCTTAAATCAAGGGATTTGGTTCCCCGGACCATTTTAGCATGTTTTAAAGTTTCCTTCCTTGGGAAATGAACCCCTCCTCATGCTTTCCTTGTGGCTGATAGTTGGCATAGGTTGTCTTGAGTCATTGTTGCTATTTTAGGCCTCCCTTTAGCTTTTCTTAGCCTTTTCTAGTTTTTTTACTAGTTTTTCCCTAGTTTTCTAGATTCGGCAATTTCTATATAACCACCTCCATTTGGGATTAGAGTTTTGGTTGCTCATGTATTAATATTGTTCATTAATTTAATACATTGGATTTATGGAGCAAAATATTTATCTTCTCTCTTGAATATCAGCAAATTACTTGTGTTTAATTTAACTAGAATTCTAGATCTATCGGAGTTTCTGCAGGAGTTCTACATGGTATCAGAGCCAGTTCGAATCTAGTGGATTGTACATGGTTTAATTTGCATGTATATATCATTAGGAGGTGCAGCAAGAAGCAATGGATAATCTCTCTCAGCCCACAAAGCTCGTTCTAAATCCTTTCAATTACTTTGAATGGAAGACAGAGATTACTCTGCTCCTCCGGAACAAAGGGCTTTACAGGGTAACAATGGGAACGGAGACTGAATCGACTTCTGCAATGGAGAAGATCAAGTATTTCAATAAATTAGATGAAGCAATTGGACTGATGTGCCTATCAATTTCCAAATAACCCCTCTTTCATGTCAATGAAGCCACTACTCCTGATGCGGTCTGGACCACATTGGAAGGACTATTCGGCAAGCAAGATGAAATGAGAGTGCATCAACTAGAGAATGAACTCATATCCCTCAGTCCAACTCATTTCAGTGACCTGCAAGAATACTTCACCAAGTTTAAATCCCTCCTCATTGAACTTGATTCATGTGGAGTCAAGAAAGAGGAAGATCAACTCATGCTTTTGATTCTCTCGAAATTAGGCCATGAATATTCCGTATTTGTATCGTCTTTTCAAGCATCTAAATTGACTCAGGAAAAATGGAAAATGCCTCCATTGAATGACTTCATTGCAACATTGACTCAAGATCAAGCTAAGTTAGTCCAAATGGGTGCCATCAAGTGTTCAAATAACTAAGCACTTGCGGCTACTGATGCTCCAAAGAGCAGTGGAAGAAACAAGTAAAAAGGGAAGGGTAAATTTAATGAATCAAAGAAGGAGAGACCCATACAATCTTCAAAGAGCTCTTCTTTTCCTAAGGGTAAGAAGAAGAAGGAAGGAACACTTTGCAGCTATTGTTCCAAAGTTTTTCATCACAAAGAAAATCGCATGAGGAAAACAATCGATGAGATGGACAAGCAATTACAGCAGCACAATCTCACCATGCCCGAGAATGCAAAGAAGAAGGATGATAACAAAATGGGAGATGGGAAAGGGAGAGCACGAGATGGTCATGCTTTAATGGTTGTCACATCCACTCCATCAGCTTGGATCCTTGATTCAGGTGCATCGAACCATATGGCAGCATCAAAAGATGAATTTTCCTCCATCAAAGAAAGCACCAGATCCCCAATTTACTTGGGAGATGCCACACCCGCAAAGGTGTGCGAAGAAGGAATTGTAAACCTTGAATGGGGCTACTTCACAAATGCGCTTCATGTTCCCTCGTTGTCCTCAAATATTCTCTCGATATATCAGATCACTCATTCCGGCTATGGAAGGAAGGTGGAGTTCACTCCGGACTCCGCAGTGATTACCGACATTTCCATGGGCTCACAGCTTGCACATGGAATTGTAGATCATTGTTCTCGTTTCTATTTCTTATCCCACTTTTTTCTTAAATCTATTAGCATTGTATTTTTGTCACAATCTAATGATATCAGCAGGTTATGGCATGAAATATTTGGCCATCTAAACTATAAGTACTTGCATCAACTCAGCAAGGAAAACATGGTAGAAGGATTTCCTGCTATTAAATTCACAAGTGGTGTATGTCAAGGATGCATTCTTGGCAAGCATCCGGAGCAAAATTTTGACAAAGGGAAGGCACAGAGAGCTTCTTCACCTCTTGGGCTGATTCACAGTGACATCACGGGCCCATTCCTGTAGCCTTCAATCAATAAGGCTCAATATGTACTCACCTTCATAGATGATTTCTCTCGCTTTACTTGGGTATTTTTTCTGAAATTAAAATCGGAAGTATTTGAATGCCTTATAGAATTTAAAGCACTTGCTGAGAATGAGTCTAGGTGTAAGATTAAGATACTTCGTACTGATAATGGGGGGGATTATGTCAAAAAAGATGTGCAACAACTTTGTATTGATGCAGGTATACAGCTACAACACACAGTGCCATATACACCACAGCAGAATGGTGTCGCGGAGAGGAAAAACTAGTCGTTAAAAGAGATGGCCAATTGTATGCTACAGTCCAAATCATTAGCTCCTAAGCTATGGGCTGAAGCTATTAATTGTGCAGCATAAATTCAAAACCGCATTCCTCACAAAGCACTCAAAGGCACCACTCCATTTGAATGTTGGACTGGTACGAAACTGAAAGTGTCGCACTTTTGCATTTTTTGTTCATGAGCATGGGCTCACATTCCGACAAATAAGAGGAAGGATTTGGATCCTCAAAGTGTTGACTGTATCTTTGTCGGATATCTTTACAGTGTCAAAGGATATAGATTTTTGGACTCTCACACTAAAAAGTTCCTTGTAGCTCGAAGTGTGAAGTTTGAAGAAGAATCACTACATGATTTTTCAGCAGACCCTGTCAAGGAACCGCTTGTTGCCACTTATGAGGAGGAGTCTAAAACTTCTTCGAGCACTTCAGAGCAACCAATAGATAAGCCTATTGGATATGATTTAGAGGATGAGGAGTAGGTCATGGCTACTCCAACTCAGCTGCCAACTTGGACAGAGAAAACCCTGCAAGATGCGGGTGAACTAGTCGTTGATCCTGCAGATGCGAGAAGGACTAAACCACAATTTTTTGGGGCTCCTCAAGCCCTGGATGCCACTGAACCATTGCTTCCCATACATTTCAATATAACACTTGGTTTAGATCCACAGTCACACTGTGAGGCTGCTGGAAACGCACTCTGGGAGGCTGCCATGGATGAAGAGTACTCTGCTCTTAAGGAAAACAACACATGGGACTTGGTTCCACTTCCGAAAGGAAGAAAGCTTGTTCAATGTCGATGGATCTATCGAACAAATATTGCTGCAGATGGTGAGATCAGCAAGTACAAAGCTCAATTTTTTGCAAAAGGATATTCACAGGTACATGGCATAGAATACACAAAGACATTTGCACCGGTTGCAAAAATGGACTCCATTTGAATAGTTTTCGCCATTGCTGCTTCTCGCACATGGGAAGTTCATAACATGGATGTGAAGAGTGAATTTCTTCATGGAGATCTCAAGGAGGAGATATATATGGAGCAGCCACAGGGATACATTCAGAACTCTTCCCTCATTTGCAGATTAAAGAAATCTTTGTATGGCCTAAAACAGCCTCCCAGAGCCTGGTATGTAAAGATGGATTCTTTCCTGCTTTCCATTGCATTCATTCGATGCAAATCTGATCCAAATTTTTATTTGTTGCAACATGATGATTCCCTTTTGCTGATAGTACTTTATGTAGATGATTTACTAATGACAGGGAACCTTACCTCAGCTATTGATTCGGAAAAATCAGCATTGCACAATCGATTTTCCATGACATATTTGGGATTGTTGCACTACTTTCTTGGTCTTGAAGTTTCTCAGTTTACTTTAGGGATCAAGATGGCACAGTCTAAGTATGCATCAGATCTACTTGTCTGCTTTCAAATGACAGAATGCAAGCCAGCAGCATCTCCCTTTCTTTCGAGGATCAGATTTGAGGATGCGGGTACTACACCTTTGGTGGACAGTACACTGTATCGACAGTTGGTTGGGAGTTTGTTGTATCTTACTCACACCCAACCTAATATATCTTTTGCAGTAGGAGTTTGTTCGAGATATATGTAGAAACCCCATGAGCTTCACTGGAAAGTTGCAAAGAGAATCCTTAGATATGTGAAAGGTACTTCCAGTTTTGGTATCTTTTATGCTGCAGATTGCCCACTTTCACTGATTGGGTACACAGATTCTGATTGGGATGGCGATGGTACAGAACACAAGTCCACCTCTGGTTATGTTTTCAGCTTTGGTTCAGGGCCTTTTTGCTGATCTAGCAAGAAGCAATCCACGATTTCTTTATCTACAGTCGAGGCAAAGTATAGAGGTGCAGTGAATGCAGCTATATAGGTTGTTTGGTTGCAGGGGATTCTCTTCGAGTTTGGTATTCAGTATCCACTTCCGAATCTCATATTCTGTGACAATCAGGGGTCCATTCAGATATCAATTGATCCAGTTCAGAGGCAAAGGACCAAGCACATCGATATTCACATGCATTACATCCACAAGCTGATCCATGACCGAGTCATATCACTGCAGTACTGCCCCACTGAGCAGCAGGTTGCAAACATCTTCACCAAGTCTTTCACTTAAAGGAAATTTTCAGAAATAAGAGTTATGCTTGGAGTGGTGGAGATAGCTCAGTAGGCCCTTCTGGCCACTTAGCCCTTTTTTTCCTCTTTTGGGGGGGGGGTTTCCCATGAGGTTTTCCCTCTTTCTTCATTTTATGAGGATCTTTTATTTATTGTACCAGAGTACCTAACATGGCATCTTGGCTGGGACTCAGTTTAGATAAGTGACTTAGGATGAAGGGGGGGGTGTTGGAATATAATCCTAACATCTACATTTATTTTTTATCCCAAGTATCCTTGACTTAGCCACATGCACTAAAAATCATGTTCATACTTGGTTTTTGGTAAACTAGCTTGGTGGACCAACTTTCCCTTATTTTTTGCCTTTAAAGGCTTAATATTATGGAAATATTTGTCCAACCACTTTCCTAAACCATTTAGACATCTAAGTTCATGTTCACACCTAACCACACCTCATCCACTTGAGTTATTTGAGGATTGGGCCCCACATGAAGATTCCCCCTTAAATCAAGGGATTTCGTTCACCAGACCATTTTAGCATGTTTTAAAGTTGCCTTCCTTGGGAAATGTGCCCCTCCTCATTCTTTCCTCGTGGCTAATAGTTGGCATAGGTTGTCTTGAGTCATTGTTGCTATTTTAGGCCTCCCTTTATGTTTTCTTAGCCTTTTCTAGTTTTTTCCTAGTTTTCTAGATTCGGCAATTTCTATATAATCACCTCCCTTTGGGATTAGAGTTTTGGTTTCTCATGTATTACTATTTTTCATTAATTTAATACATTGATTTTATGGAGCAAATTCTTTCTCTCCTCTCTTGAATATCAGCAAATTACTTGTGTTTAATTTAACTAGAATTCTAGATCTATCAGAGTTTGTGCAAGAATTCTTTCAAGTCTCACATGTGGCTTCCATACAAGGGAAAGTGCAACTAAATCTGGGTAGAATCTGAGAGGTACATGAAGCATAATGTCACTCCCATCAATGGTGAGAATGAATTGTTGGCTTTCGCAGAACTCATGTTTGGCAATTGCCTCCTTGAGACAACATTGGGGTGTTATCCTGCACGTCCAGCTCCAACCTCATCAGACAAGAAGTTGGGACTCCTTCCTCGCCCAATTGATGATAATGAAACTTGTACAGTTTTTTTTTTCTGATGGTAGTAGTAGTAGCAACAATGGTAGTAGCAGAAGTACCAGCACTCCAAATGGTCCATGTACAGACGAGTTGTGGGCTATGAGCCTTGACAAGTCATAAACACATGATGGCCCAAGGACCGAGTGTATCCCAGTCGTCCAAAACAATGGACAATGCATGATTTATAGATTTTTGAAGTTCGAAGGCACAAACAATGATGTTGAGTATGAATCACTCATGTTGAACACACAAATGACCAACACTATCAACAAACAAAGCAATCCAGGAACCTACCATGATCCGAAGATGGCCAATATCGGTACAAGATGCACACTACAGCAGTGGCAACTCATTGACCGCTTGATTGAATGGTACCAGGATGGGTCTGCGTGAGTAGATGATGACCTGAGTACACAATGCACATGAGAAATCCAACATGAGCTTCCAGGTAAAGGAGGAGATAAGCTAGTGCATCAAGGAATGGGTAACACATACATGTTGTTTGCACTCCTTTCACCGAAAAGATTGACTAACAATTTAAGTGTTTGGATTACTTGCAAAGTTCGTCATCATACTTGGTTTTCTAATTTAAATCTTGCACGTAAGAAATATGGGAAAATTCGCTTACGCATTGACTTCAGAAACTTGAATCCTTCCCGGAATAAAAAAAACTACCCTGTGCCATCATCCGAGCCCATGTTGCACACAATACCTGAAACAGTGGTGTTGTCTTCACTTGAAGGTTTTCTGGAATGCCACCAGGTTCCGGTAGCGGAGCCCGGTGGACTTGCACTAGTCTACAAGAAGCTTGGTCCACACACGTATCATTTGCAATCACTGGGCAGGAGGATTGACAACCCTCCTGCCAATGGCCAAGATCTCAAGAATTATTTTCAATAGGTCGATCCATGCACGTGTCATGTACATAGTCTACTTGCTACTTGTTGTTTTCATTCGATTTGTTTTGCTTATTATATTTTCTTTTGCCTTGTTTGATTATGCTTACTATTTTTGTTCACGTTCGTTTTGTTTGTTTGATATATTACTATTTTTTATTTCCAGAAATAAGCGTTGCCAACTACTATGTTCTGGCTTTTGAATAGAGTATGTGGCTAAAATCTGAAGAGACTTGTGACACTGCAGCACTTGACCAGTCTTGTGTCTGTCTTCTCTGTGCTTGGTTACAACCTTTGGCCAATGAATTCCTAATGGAAAATATGTACTATATGTAAGGGAAGCTTTGGTCCAACCATGAACCTATGTCCACATTTAGAAACCCCGTGCCTATACTCAGCCTTCTTCTCTGTGTGTTTAAGCTCATGCAACTAGTAGAAACGGAGAAGGGGGAAATCTAAACGAGCAAACCTATGTCAGAGGTCTTCCATGCTTCTCTGAAGGAACAACCTCTTCTGCTCTCAATAAGTTGGGATCCCTCTTCCGCCCCAAAAATAAAAAAGTGCCTATGCACAGTCCTCTTGAAAAATACAAAGGTGAAAAAAGAGAAAGGCTTCCTACGTAGAGAGGTGAAGCATGCAACTCCACTGGGGTACTGACTAGGCTCGTTGGCAGTGGAGAAATGTGTGTGTTCCTACGTAACTCTGTCGGGGTACTATCCAGGCCTGCTAGTAGCAGATCAACACCAGAGATGAAAACTTATACTCTAAAAATATTCAACTCATGAGCTAAACTACCCTTCCCGGATTCGAAACACTGAGATCTAAGCTGAACTTTTGATTGTGTTCGACTGAGTTGGAAAAAGGTGAACCATGTATGTCCATGGGGTAAGTGGGGAAACTGAAGTAACCCGCACAACAATTCAATACTCCCCGAAAGACCAAGGCCATGTGCTAGAAATGAACTGAAACAGAGAAGCTGGAGTTCTACTAGTGTGTCGCCAAGTGTTGTAGCGGCTACAACCACCCTCCAAAATTTTGGCTTGCACCAATTTCGGAGCCTCCCTTGAAGAGTTCACTTGATGATTGCACACACTCGGGTTCACTCCGTGAGCTCGCGTGAGTCCTTACATCCACCTTGCTTGTTCATTGCATTCAATTCTCTGCATGCTGATGTCTAATTCATGTTTACAACCATGTTCTGGTTATTCTTAAGTCTTTGCTTGATATGTGCTTGTTGTATTTGCTATGAAAGAATTTGTCGCACTCACACAGAGAGTCACATTCAATGTTTCACAAGTGTCATCTCGATTAATGAATGAGAAATCATGAGTCTCGTGCTTGTCGCTTACACCGTCGGTCAGTCTTGTTTAACATATGTGTCTGGGTGGTTTGGTCATTTGATCATCAAGTCATGTGAGTGTGTGTCGTATGATCACCTATGCATCTTTTGATTGTTCACACACTTAGCCATTTTTGCTTAAGGTTCTGACGACCTGACTCCCCTCTGACAACCGGACCATCACCCTACCATCGACTCGATCGACTGTCAACCAGAACAGCGCAGAAGCACCAAGCTAGTCTTTTCAAGCTGCGTTGCCCGCAAGCAATCCAATCAACTCTCATGCTAGTCACTCGGACAGTCGGACCCAGAAGTCACCTCGAGACTGAATCCCCTCAAAAATTGCACAGAGGCCACTAACCTCACCCACTCAACTAACTGAGGAAATTGCGCAGACATGCCAGACAGACACTAAGTGCCCCGTCGCTATCTCCCTCATAAAATTGCGTAGTTTTCCCAATTATTCATCCCGACATTAAAACAATTTTTCATCTCATAAATTTTGTAGTGTTCATGAGTAGGCCTTCCACTGCCCATCAGTCAGCTCAGCTCAGAAATTGTGTAGAAATGATCAGCAGACCAGCCTCAATGTAGTTTTCCTTACCAGCAGCCCCTAGCAGTAGACTGCCAATTCCCTCTTGGAATTACGCAGTTTCTGTTGCCAGTCTCCCGGGCAGCCAACTGGCAGTTCCCTCTAGGAATTGCGCATTTTTGGCTTCCAGTGTAGCAGTTCCCTCTGGGAATTGTGTATTTTTGCTGCCAGTGACCCAAGCAGCCAACTGGCAGTTCCCTCAGGTAATTGCACAGTTTTGGTTGCCAGTCTCCCAGGCAGTTCCCCAGAAAAACTGCGCAATCCCTGCTTGTTGACCCTTCATGCAAGTCCAAGAGACCCACTTGTTGAACAAAGAGTCATGTAAGCCAAAAATTCATGGAATTCAAACGGTCATGAGGGTAGTTGAACAGCCACAGGGGTCAATTTCACCCTTGGCTATAAATACCCCCTCATTTGTACATGTAAAGACTTTTCACCTCAACTCCTCCCACATAGCCAAGAGAGTCTGTAATATTTTCTTTGAGGAGTAAGTAGTGGCTCCAACGCCCCGTTGATGGGGTTAGTGATGTATGGTGTAACGATGTGTCTTGTAACTTTTGCTTAATTCAAAAGCCTAACAAAAGGCCAACACGTTCTCACACATGTATTGTATTTGTTGTAAGATTGATCTTTAACACTTGTAATGCATGTTGCTTTAACCATGTGTTTTACATTTGAACTGGTTCATTTATTGTAATTCATAATCTATTAATAGAAATGTGTTGTATATGTTATTAATGTTGTCACGTCCATGTCTACTGCTCTGTCGGACATCAGACAGACCTTTCACATGAACCTTGCTGTAACAACCGTTGCACTCGTCTCGAACTGATCTGTGAGTTATGTACATGTTATCTTACCTTGTAAGCTGTGACTGTCGCATCCGAGTGGACTGCTCCGCCAGAAGCTGTGTATGTCCTTTGTGTTGTGTGTTCCTAGCCGAGTTGTGAGTAATTCCTTTCAACCTGGAACTCACCTTCACCCTTTTCCCCTCACAGTGAAAGAACCATTAACACAAGTACACTTACACTCACCAGGCACGCAAACCTCACTTCTCGAAGACAAAGCGAACCACTCTCATGTGCTGACAAGCAAGAGTTGAGGCAAATCCTTAAGACAATGGCAATCGGGTCATCACACTGGATGGGACTCCCACACCAAACGGTGTGAGTTCTAGTTCGGACTTCATACCAGTGTGATCCCCTAAATGTTGGCAGGTCCAGCACCGTCAACATTTTCCAATAAAATGTTGGCTAAAAGGTTAGAGAAAAATATCAAGAAAATGGTATGTGAAGGGAAAAGTGGATTTATTGGGGAAAACATGAAAATCATGCAAGAGGCAGTCCATAATAGTATATTAGATATTTACTTGGGAAAACAACAAAGTTATTGACTTAACAAAAACTATAACCTCAAAACAAGAACTCTAGCCCAAAAAACCTCTATTTTACGAAAAAAATCATGAAAAATCACCACAAAAACAAAAAGTGTTGATGTTGCATCAACATTTTTTTTCAAGTTAAAAATCGAAAAAAAAATAACAACAACATTAAAAACCAGATTTTTTGTGCAATAAGCATGGAAAAACACCCCAAAAATGAAAAGTGTTGATGTTATATCAACACCTTTTTTTTTCTAGCCAAAATTCTATTTTTTTTAACAATGGCATTAAAAACTAAAATTGTTGTGCATCAACGGAAAAACACCTTGAAATCGAAAAACGTTGATGTTACATTAAAGGTTTTTTTTTTTTAAATTCTAACATTTTTTAGCAATGACACTAAAAATAAAATTCCACGACTTCAAAAAACCTTAAAATTCCAATAGTTTTCTATGATAGTGTTAAATATAAAATATCACGATTCTAAAAAACTTGAAAATTCTAACAATTTTCAACCATGTCATTGAAGAAAAATATTGTGACTCTAAAAAACCTTAAAATTTTGACATTTTTCGACCATGGCAATAAAGGTAAAATATCACGACTCTGAAAAACCTTAAAATTTCGAAATTTTTTAACCATTGAATTAAAACCAAATATCATGACTAAAAAAATCCAAAAAATAAATAAGTAAATCAAAGAGTCATTATACCAAGAGTATTTAAAACACTAAAAGTATAGCTCTTTAAAAATCTTAACCTAAAACAATGTGACACATTGCAAGCAAAATTTAAAAATTAACTATCAAATTTGACATGCAGTGGAGGTGGACTTAGCCCATTGCAAAGAAAACCTAAAAATCAACCATGAAATTGACACACATTGGGGAGGACTTGATCTATCATAACGAAAACTTAAAAATAACTAGCAAATTGGCACATAGTGGGGACGGTTTGCTAATTGAGCACTGACACACATCCTGTAACCAAGAAGATAGTAAAAAAATAAAAAATAAAAATAGATAAATAACTAAAAATGAAAAAACACAATGAAACAAAAATTTTAAAAATATAATAATAAAACAAAAACAAAAACAAACAAACAAACAAAATCAAGCATAAAAAAATAACAATAAAAAAACTCAAAAAAACAATCATACAAAAAATAAAATTTAATTAAAAAGAACAAATATATATATATATATATATATATATATATATATATATATATATATATATATATATATATATATAGATAGATAGATAGATAACGTAAATTAAAATAATTAACAAAAAAAATATAATAAGAAAATTAAATTAAGATACAAATTATAAAAAAACAAATAATATATAAAAAAAATTATTAAAATCAATTTAAAAATAAATAAATAAATAAATTTAAATGTTTAAAAATATTTTAAAAAATAACAAATAAAAAGTACATTTTTCGCTCTTGGTGCACCCCGTGAATTCTGGGAATCGATGGGGAGCCCTACAAGGAGCCCTTGTCGCCTGAGTAGGGTGCCAACAGCGAATATATATATATATATATATATACTTTTTTTAATGTTTAATTTTGTAATTTTTTAAATTAATTTATAATATTTTGTTTTTTTTATTATTTTTTTTAAATTTATATTTTAGTATGTTTCCTCTTTTTTTCGATATTTTTCTATTTATTTATTTATTTTTAATTTTTTCAATTCTATTTCTGTTTTTTAATTTTTTAATTATGCTTTTTTTCCATATTTTTATGTTTCAATTTGTCTATTTTTTAATTATTTTAATTTTAATTTTTTATTTTTTATTTTTAATAATGTTTTACTTTATATATATATATATATATATATATATATATATATATTCAATTTTTTAAACATTTGTTTTTTTTTTAATTGTTTAATTTGTTTGATCTTTTAAAATCTATATGATGATGATGATGATGATTAATATCCACTAAAATCAATGAGGTTTATCTGACCTTAAGAAAATAAGGGATTGATTGAGAGTTTAATATTTTATTTCTATGATCAAAGAGAACGGAAAGAAACATTCCTATATCACTATAATTTTGTTGACTAAACAAGTCAAGAAGGTCGATAGTGTGGCAAATGTTTTTGAAATGATAACGGATGTGAGTAAGAGCCGGTCAA
Source organism: Pinus tabuliformis (assembly GCA_031772625.1). Taxonomy (NCBI): domain Eukaryota; kingdom Viridiplantae; phylum Streptophyta; class Pinopsida; order Pinales; family Pinaceae; genus Pinus; species Pinus tabuliformis. Next base: position 143,827,926 of record CM062815.1, on the reverse strand, counting down.
TCCAAGAGAAAAAAAAAATCATCTTCAATCCTCTTAGTATCACACAATTGGCAGATTCTTTCATTCCAAGGTGTTTTAGGAATAGACCAACGCCTAGTTTCACTTCGAAACTCATGGGAGTTAGTTCTTATCTTTGCAAAGTTTGTTTTCTTCTCTGCACTAGTTAAGACAGAGATATAATTTTGGTTAGCGAGAGTGGGACTGAACACCTCCTTATAATACCTTAGCTTCATTTTCCCCTCTAGCTCCTTATCATCCCATAATTTATCGTAAAATTTGAAAGTAATAGTATTTTTAATATTATCTTTATTCTCTAAGATGATCTCCTCCTTTACCCCCTAGTAGTTGATCCAAGACTAAGCATCCTTGTGCCAACCACACTTGAGTCGGAGATGGGGGTTTTGGCTAGAGCTAGAAGTAATTTTTGGGAATCTCTTGGTTTCCATGTTGTTATCATAAAATAGTGAAATGGCCATGATTTCAATGGGGGGAGGCTAGCTTTAGCGAAGAGGATAGGATGCGAAGTATTATCTTTAATCTTGAGGTTGTAGTTTATAAATTACTTTTGAATCAACTTGATCTTCCTCCATGATTCTCTAGATATACTGCAACTCCAAACCTCTGATCCATATAAAATAACAAGGGTGAAAAGAGTCTTAAAGAGAAACATTTTTCTTCTCTAAACCCAAAGATCATCAATCTTGCAATTGTTTTCAAACTCTTAATAAGATTTCCAGCCTCCAATATCCTTTTCTCAATGTTATAATTCCAGTTGACTGATGATGAATGTCAATACCTAAATATTTGTATGAAGAAACCTTCTCCAAGTAATTGTTATCATAGATGAAATTGTCATGGTTGATATTTTTGGATTTAATTATCATGACTTTAGTCTTGTTAGTATTAATAGTCATACCCATCTTGGAGCAATAATCATGGAGTATTTTAAGTTGTTTGTTGAGGTCCTCATGGCTTCTGGCTAGAAGGATAATATCATCAACATAAAGGAGAAGAGTAATCACTATACCATTAATCTTGGGACCAGCGCATCTCGCAACTTCCAAATGCGCTTCTAGCTTATCAATGTAAATGCAAAATAGGGTAGGGGATAGGGGACACCCTTGCTTTAATTTCTTTAGATCAACCCTTGGTGGTCTTAAGCTTGGTGACAACATATTCATATAGTTGAATCACAGCAACCCTCAACTCAAGAGGAACCATTATCTCTTTAGGCCTTTGCCATAACTTATCCCGAGGAATCGTGTCAAAATCTTTTCTAAAGTCAACAAGGCAACACAAGAGATTATTTTTACTATTGCAACATTCTTCGGAAATGATCCTAAGAATGACAACATGGTCAATAATTGAGTGATGTCTTCTAAAACCAACTTTCCCTTTAGCTCTTTTACCATGACTTTCAAACCATACGCTAATCTTCTTTTCCAAAATGAGCCCATATAGTTTGGATAAAATGTGACTAATCATAATGGCCCTATAATTAGAGGGAATGTTTTTATCTGTACTTTTAAAGATATGCACAATCATGCTATGCGTCCAAGGCTCAAGGAAGTCATGTTTTACTGCCAAATTGAGAAGGTTGTGAATATGAGGAATGAGCATAGACCTTCCCATTTTGAAAATTTCAGCTTGGTTGCCTCAATATCCCTGACTTTCCCATTAGCAAGTTTCTTAATCTCGAACTCCACGTCTTCCAAAGAGAAAATACTCTCTCTCTCTCTCTCTCTCTCTCTCTCTCTCGCTAAATATATATATTCTAATTTTTTTTAAACAAATTTTGGTTTTAAATGTTAATTTTTTTCCCTTTTTTACTAGTTTTTTCGTTTTCTTTTTCAATTTTTTCCAAATGTTTTTTAATTTTTTTAAATTATTTTTCTTTTGTTTTTTTTTATTTTATTTTAATTTTTTTAATTCTTCTTATTTTTTTGAACAATTTATTTTTATTTTGTTTTTTTTCTATTAAAGCTATTTTTTATTTTTTAAACAATTTTTTTTTTACTTGAAGTTTTATGTCAATCATCGTTTTTGGAAAAAAAACAAATATTATCACCTTTGGACATAAAATCCATAAAAAAATTCTAAAATTTATTATCTTTTCAACTTTTAATGTTGAATTTTTTCCATAAAAATATTTTATTTGACGTCATTTTTAGCAAAAGGTCCTGAAATGTGTACATTTTTAATTATATTTATATGTAAAATGTGTATTTCTAGTCAAGTGTTTAAAATTATTATTTTTTAGTGACAATTATTTTATGTTTATTGAAGTATTAATTAACAATACATAAAACCCCGATGGGGGTGGATGACCTTGGTATGCGTAGCACAGTTCGGCATGGAGAGGAATCGTGTGAATGAAAAGAGTCAAATGTGAGGGAGGACGCAAGATAGTTGGCATAGGAGGCTTTGAAACCTTTAGAAGGGAAGAGCTTGTTATAAACTTTGGAAAGTTGCCTGGTTATTTTTCTTTTGGTTTCGAGTCATGGGAGAGAATGTGGGTGGTAAAATTAACGTGTAGTATGCAAAGGCCGCCAACCTATGCATGCTTGCCCGTCCGATGAATTCATTCTCTATCATTACAGCTAGTTGGTGGGAATTACAGTGGCCCTGCTAGAAATATTAGCCGCACAGTCTGGGATCTTGGGGCAAGGGTTTGTGGGTGCTTGTTTTCCCTTTGGTTCGTAGTGACAAGGGACATTGTTGTGTTGGTAAAGCCCAAGGAGACCTGTATATGGGCAGATGTGGGCTCATTAGGCATGGTTTTGGTAAGTTTCCTTTGAGGTTCTTTGCCTATAAGTGTTTTTCTCCTGCTCAATCATTGGTAGTGTGTTACTATTTATGTTTCTTTAATTTTCTCAGGAGGGACTTTGTGTTTCGGGAGCATTTCAATCCAAGGTAGTTTTTGGATTGGCGCTCTGCCTACTTGGTGTACAAATACCTTAAAATTTGCAGCTGCTAATGAAATCGGACTAAAATCGATAGACTCAAATTTCTTCTGCTCAATTCTGCAGAAGGAAAATTGACAATGGAAACACATGCAATCATTCAACCACAATGAACATGGTTTTTATTAGGGATCCCAACTGGGAAAAACCCCTCCTCTGTTTATATTATCTCATATTAGAACAATGATCTATTACACTGGAAATTTCAATGCCTGAAGCCTCTAAAATGCAATATTGATCTCCTCCTCCTGAGTCTGTTATGCCCAATACTTGGGAAAATTAGGCCTCATGCTTCCTACTATTTCATTGCGCAATTCCTGCTCCTAAAAAATAGGGAAGCTCTTATTTTCTTGTGCAAATCCCAAGAGAAATAGCTCACCTGCTCAATGCAAACTCTATACACTTCCTAGTATACAATGATAATTATAATGTGCCTTTTCTCTCCAACTTCACTAGGAAATTTGAATTGCATGCATGATGTTGTCGCTCACTGCTTTATCAATCATCAGTTGCTTCAAAAGCCAAATAGTAGTGAATTTTGATGCCAATTTTTTAGCCATGGAAGCTATCAAAGCTTAATCGGTCCCTCTCCATTACATAGTGCTTAGAAAGAGCTTTCAACGATATATGGAAGTCCAAAAATGGACTTCTAAATCAGAAGATAGAGCAAATTTGAGTTACCCTTGGAAAGACAGGAAAACAAAGAGAAAACCCCAAAGGACGAAGGCAAATCACAAATCGGAGGACCATGGACTAATCGTAATTGCAAATCGACGGTTTCTCTAGAGTAGCAGCGAGATTAGTGATTGGTTGAACTTTGATATTGCAGATCAGTTATCGGCAGGTCCGGGGAGAGAAAATATCGTATATCGATAGTCGAGGGCCCTGGACACAGTGGATCCCACATATCAGCCTTATCAAGGCCCCGCATCCCACATATCAGCCTTCCTGCAGTCTCGCAGCCCCGCAGTCCCACGATCCCAAAGTCCTGTAGTCCTGCACCCCGCAGTCCTACATTATCGGCAACTGGTGATGTAAAGGGGGCCACCACTTTAAAAGCCCTACGAACTGCCAATTTTGCGATATAGTGTTACATTGTCGGGGGAGGCCGAGAATCGTTAACAAAGGAAAAGCATGAAAAAACAAAGGTCGGACCGCCCCCTTCTCTCTCCTCCACGTGGCATCGGTGCATTGGCATATCGGCGAAGTCCTGGATATCGGTGATCGGCGGGGTTTCCATTCCAAGACCGTGTGAGGGGTTGATTCTACGATATAGTGTAAAATTTCTGAGGAAGACCGAAAACCAAATACAAAGGAATTTCATGGAAAACCCAAGGTCGAGCAGACCCCTTCTCTCTCCTCCACATGGCAATACGGATGCTAACGTGGCAGTACGTGTGGACACGAGTCACTCACTTTTAATGTTTTCAAGGGTCAAATGGGGCCATTTCTAGGTGACACGTGTCACCACTCATGCAGTGATAACGTGACCCGGGGATCGATGATCGGCAATCGCACAAAGTGAAAATTTAGTTCGTCCTCGGCTGCGATTTCGATAAGGAAAAGGCCCCTGGACAAGTTTCCATAGGCCTTAGCACTTGAGGGCTAAGCACTCAGTCAAGCCCCTGATCACATGAAGGAAGAAGTACAAAGGGGCTGAAAGCATGAGGGGCTAAGGGACAAATCAGAAATAATTCGGAACTCGCTTGTTTCGTGTGTTTCCGCAATAAAATCCTGCACCCGAGAGTCTTCTTTATTACACTGTAATACGTAACCCCAGGCAGATCAAGGCAACAATTGCATTCAGAAAGATGTTTAAGGCTAAAATGACAGAGTCGGTCCCGATAGTAGCTTTGATAGTAAATCATGAGGGATGATGCATTCAAACCAGGTGTGGGTGCATTCATGAGAAAACTATTCTGCAACACGCCTCCAGAGTTAGCACTGAAAGCATTTAAAGGAGAATAGATAGTAAATATGCCAAGTAGCATGGGAAGCACACTGTGACAGAGACAGGGCCTGATCTGAAGTTTTCACAGGGATAGCAAAGGACTCCTTCCTCCATTCTTCCTCCTGTTTCTTTTTTACTTTCTGTAGTTTTCTATTTCCAAGAAGGGATTTGATCTCGATTGTAATATTTAGGTAGCAGAGCCTTACAAGGGCCGAGACAGCTAATCTAACAGACGGCTGGAGCTCTGGCTCAGATATTTTGTGATTGTAACTCAAGCTTTCCCCCTCTTCTTATAAATATGGGAAAGCAATCTATAACGAGGTCCGGGATTTCTCACACACAGGGTCTGAATTTTGAGATGCAAATTTCGTTCTAATTTGTTTACTCATGGGGGCTACACTGATATCGTGTTGAATGTATGGACTGGTTATTGGACCCTCTAATTATTAATGGAACTTCCATGTTGATTCCAAGCATGATTAATGTGCAGCATGTTCCTCTCGGTAATCTCATTTCGTTTGTGGTTTTCCTCATTTTGAAATAGTATAATGAATACAGTTGGTTCATCTCTAATCTATGGATTTATCTTAGTTGCTCAGTAGAAGACAATACCTATGCCTATCACAGACCTATATGTGTTATTCACTAGCATTGTAGTACCTGTAAAATTACAGATTTACTTGTGTATTTGATTAACCTGTAGGACCTGTGTTAAGCCCAGATCTATGTTAGCTTTTGGCAGAGAATGATACCCATGTCATGTTTGGTCTGAAACCTTCTTTTGCACTCCTCTATTTCTATCATTCCATCGGAAAGTCGGTGTTTAGGATTCTGTTTTGTTTACAGCCCTATCCATCGAATTCCATATTTCTTCTAGAACATTGTTGCTTAGGATTTTGTTTGTTATAGCCCTAGGCATCTTTTTCCCTCCTTCATGTTCTCCTCTCCATCATTACTACAACTTCATTTTTAAGTTGCCTCATTTTCGTGTGTCGGACACCAGAAGAAGAAGTCATTTCTTTTTTAGATTGCCCCAATATACTCCTAGCATTTGGATCCATGAGTTGGCTTGAATCTACCTCGTTGAAGGCTTATTGAACCAATCCACTCTTATTACCTTTTTACGTGACAATTGGAGTGCTGCAAACCCCTCACATATAACCTTTGATGCACTCCTATATTTAAGATGTCCTAGGCACTGGTCTACAATCAACCCATAGGCCATCTCTAGGAGGCTTTCTATCTGCTAGATTTAGCCACAACACATGACTAGGGCTATTTTTAATAAATTGACTTGTTAACTGAGAGTTAGTTGAGTTTACAACAGTTAAACTACTCAATTGAACTCATATTGACTATATTCTAGACTAGAGCTTAGATAACAGACTTTCACTAAGGATACCACCTCTACATAGCTAAATCTTAGCCACCAACTTGCAGACAACTTTAATTCTAGACCATAAACTTGAATTGACTAACTTAACTGAGTGATTTGGCCATGTCATTCCTGATAACTTTCTGACAACTCACCATGTTGAAGTGGAAAATCGAATTTCTCCATTTGAATAAAGCACAAGTCAAATGAAGCCTTTTCTTGCTACAATTTAACACTCTATCTTAGCAAGAAAAGGGTTCTTAACAACCCCAATCTTGGTTGTGTGGAACTCAAACTTTCCTCTTGACAAATCATTTGTCAAAATGTCTACATATTGCTCCTCTATAGGAATGTATTGTAACATAAAAATCCTCCTCTACACACAATCCCTTAGGTGATGGTACTTGATGTCTATATGCTTGAACCTATCATGAAACACTGGATTTTCATAGAGTTTTATACAACTCCGCTTATCACAATGGATCAATGTAAGCTGTAGAAATTCCCACCTGTAGATCACCTGATAATGCAATATACTAAAGCAAAATACTTGAACTACTTCTACAAACAATTATCCAGAAGCTTAATCGAATTGAGCAACATCAATAAGAACACATATAACTGATAAGAAGAAATCAATCACACATAACACAAAAGATATAACTAGGGGAAAGCAACAGCCTAAAACCCCAACTCTGCATTATCATACAAGTGGAAATCTTGTCCAAGTTACAAAAAGAATCATCTCAAAAGCTATCCTACTCTCTCTGTAATCAAACAATGAAGCTCATAGACTAAATAGACAAGTATATATCCTCATCAAGTCCTCCAAGCCCCTATTTCTTTGTGCAATTTTTCTTGGGGTCCAGTGAAGCCACATGTGTGTAAAAAGGCAATTCTCTTGGATAGAAATCCTTCTGCATGCAAGGAATATTCACCAAGGAATATCCTAGCAACTGATAGTACACTGTCCCTCCATCTGATCTCAACTAGTTCTCTATCTGAACTGACATGCATGAGTTATGTATGAGAGAATATTCAGTTATCTGAAGAGCAACGGTTATATGCAAGTATGCATTAACTAACTGAAATTACTTAATTTCAACTGTCTTTTTAAATCAATCTAACTGGACTTGACTCAGTTAACTGAGCCAACTAATTACATCTCAAATTAGAACTCATCCTTATCTCTTTAACTAATGGATAAATTCCTTAATTAATGGAGAAACTGTTGCATGTCCTCACATAGACTTCATGTTTGATTTTTCACAACTGATTAACTTATGGTGAATTAATTTATTTATTTTCAAATAGCTGTTAAGTTCAAATTCGAATTTCACTTCCTATTATAGTTTAGGGACTGACTAAAATAGGAAGGTATCTCGAAATTATATTTATATAAAAGCTATTTTTAGCACTTTCACTTTTCATCCATTGTAGCTAAGTTCAACACTGGATGAAACTACTATTTATAGCAGTGCTATTTTTAGAATTTTCTATTTTTAGCATTTCTTATTGCTATCTTCAACACTCTCTCTCAACAAGAAAGGGATTATCAGTAACCCCAATCCTGTCTCTGTGGAACTCAGACTTGCATTTTGACAATGCCTTTGTCAAAATATCTGCATCCTGTTCCTCAGTCAAAACATATAGCAACAACATGATCCTCTTGACCACACAGTCTCGAAGATGGTGATACTGGATATTTATGTGCTTGGACCTGTCATGAAAAACTGGATTCTCAGAGAGTTTGATGCAACTCTGATTATCACAGTAGATCATTGTAGGATCCATCCTCTGACCAAACAGTCCCACTAGAATTTTCCGCATCCAAATGGCCTCACATGCAACCTGACTAGCAGCCATGTATTCAGCCTCTGCTGAGCTAAGTGCAACTGATCTTTGTTTCCTGTTGTACCAGGAAACTACAGCTGAACCAAGGTTGAAGATTCCTCCAGAAGTGCTCTTCTTGTCTGATGGACTCCCTGCCCAATCTGCATCTGTGAAGCCCTGAACCTTCACTCCCTCTATCCATCTGTACTACAATCCAAACTGAGATGTGCCTCTGAGGTATCTCAGCACATGTTTCGTTGCCTTCCAAAACATCTTGGTAGGCTGAACCATAGCTTGACTCAGCTGGTTCACTGCAAAGCATAAGTCGGGTCATGTGTTCACTAGATACATAAGTGAACCCACCAGCTGTCGATAAACAGTAGCAGCTATTACCTCACCTGAAGTAGCATACTCCTTCCTCCAGTTCCTAGCTAGAGGAGTCTGCATGGGTTTGCACTTATCCATATGGAACCGCTTGAGGATCTCATTGGCATACTTGCCTTGAGATGCAAAAACTTCTCCATCTCTCTGCCACACCTCCATGCCTAGAAAGTAATGCATAAGACCCATGTCTTTCATCTTGAACTCTCTTGCAAGGTCCTCCTTGCAAGACTGTATCAGTTGATCATCACTTGTCAAAATCAGATCATCGACATAAAGTACAATGATCAATGGCTTACCTTCCACCATGATGTGGTAAAGGTTCGCATCTGCTTCACTCTTGGTGAAGCCCAACCCGGTGAAATAGTTGTCGACCTGGTGTACCAAGCATAGCGTGCTTTCTTTAGCCCATACAGAGCCCCCTTGAGTATGCACACATGTGACTCACTATCGAAGGTTTCGAAACCTTTTGGCTACTCAATGTAGACCTCCTCCTCAATCATCCCATTGAGGAATGTTGTCTTCACATCCATCTGGTGGATCTTCCACCCCATCTGATCTGGTAGTGCCAATATCAATCTAATCGATGAGTACCTTGCTATAGGAGCAAAAGTATCATCTTAGTCGATCCCCTCGACCTGTGAGAAACCTCGGGAAACAAACCTTGCCTTGTGTTTCTCAACACTGCCATCAGCTGCCTGCTTTACCTTGTAAATCCATCTGGAGCTCACCACTGACTTGTCCTGAGGTCTTGGGACAACATCCCAAACACAGTTTTGTATGATGGAGTCATACTCCTCCACCATTGCATCAACCCACACTGGTTGCTGCACTACCTCCTCGAATGAAGAAGGCTCAGAATCTACACACTCCCCAACCAGGGCCATGTAACCAGTGTACCGCTCTGGCGACCTCCTCTGTCTATGTTGAGAAGATGGTTGTCCCACATTCTCCCGTGCATCCAGCATCAACCTGTCAACTTCCCTTGAGAATTTCTACCCATCTCTGGAAGTATCAGCATGAGTGGATGTCTCCACTCCCGAATCCTCTACATGCGGCTACTCTGCATCAATCTGAGGGTCCTCATCCTTAGGAACTGAAAGTTCCTCATCTGCATGCAACTTGAGCTCCCTCTCAAGTGACACTTGCATGGCTTTCTGCTCGTCAAACTTCAGATCCTTGCGTACCACAGTCCTCTGAGTGGAAGGCAGGTACACCCGATAGTTGTGAGGTGTATCCGTGTACCCCACAAGTATTCCCAACTCAGCTATTGGGTCTAGCTTCTTCCTGGCATCTTTGGTCACATGACAGTAAATTGATGATCCAAAGATTCGGAAGTGACTTACATCAGGTCGCTTCCCAGAATAGGCCTCCATATGTGTCTTCATCCCCAGTATACGGTGCGGGCTTCTGTTCTGCAAGTATATTGTTGTATTGTCAGCCCACAAGTGCAGTGGTAGGCTTTGGTCATGCAACATCGCTCGAGATGCTCCCACAATCGATTTGTTCTTCCTTTTGGCCACCCCATTCTGCTGTGGTTTATGGGGTGCCATCAATTCCCGTTTAATTCCTTCTCAAGCACAGAAGTCCTTAAATTATTGAGAGACATACTCTCCACTATTGTCGCTACGCAAGGATTTTAGTTTCTTTCCTGATTCTTTCTCTGCCAAGGCTTTAAACTCAAAACCTCAAGAAGGTCTGATCCTTCTTTTGCATAAAGTAGATCTAACATCTACGAGAAAAATCATCAATAAAAATAACATAGTACCTTTGCTTAGTAGTGGAGGCTATAGAGAAAGGTCCACAAACATCTGAGTGAACTCGCTCTAGGATTGCTCCAGCTCTACTGTCTCGATCCGGAAAGGAAGGTTACACATACTTACCCAAGGTACAACCTTTGCATGTACTCGTTTGCTCAAGTTTTCCCTTAGGTAATCCGGTAGAAATCTGTTGCATGATCTTTAGGGCTCCATGGTGCAAGTGGCCCAGTCTTCTATGCCATAGCTCGCCAACATCTTGGCTCTACACCATCTCTGCTTTGGAACTCAAAGCAGCACAGTCATCTACCTCCAGCTTGTAGAGATTATTGACTCAAATCCTTATTCGCTTTGTCTATCCAGTGCTGATATGCCTCAGGAATACCTTTCCTTTGCTAAAGACTACATCATAGCTTTTATCTTCTATCAAAGCAATGGACACAAGATTCTTCTTTAGACCTGGTACATAATTTACACTAGCCAGGGTGAGGGGAGCTCCATGCTCCCTCTGAAAGACAACTATACCTTCACCTGAGACACAGTACTTTCCATCATCGCCCATCTCGATCCGCATCTAGAGATCCTTCTCCTCCAAGGTACTGAAAACATTCTTGTCACCTAACATGTGGAAAGAGGCTCCACTGTCCAAGTACCAAACACATCCCATCATGGATGAAACCATGCATGTGATAAGAGAGAAATCCAGCTCAAACTATGAGGCAAGTGCCTCAACATTAGATCCCTTTGAGGAACCCTTCTTGGATTTCTTCTATGGACAATTAGTAGCATAATGGCCCACTTCATGACAATGAAAGCATCTCACTTTTGATTTGTCAAACTTCTTCCCACCATGGGAAGAACCGGATTTGGATTGGGATGTCTTCCCTTTCCCCTTCCTTGCCTTACTCACTAAGGCTATATTTTCCTCGGTATCTTGCTTCGATGAGGATCCATCTCTGGTGCTTCTTCTTATCTCCTCCTGCATCATATCTGACCAAAGTCTTTCCCAATATGGTAGTTTTTCTCTTCCATTAACCGAGTCCTGGTAGTTATTCCAGCTCTTAGGAAGACCGAGGAGTGTAAGACTCACCATGTCATCATCCACTGTCACGATCCCTACACTTCCAAGCTCATCCCTGCAGGTGGTGAGCTTGTTCAAATGCATACAGATCATGTCGCCCTTTTCACACTTGATTTTACGAAGCTTGTCTTTCACTGCCAGCTTCCTCTGATCACTGCTATTCTGATATATATCTTTCAATGTTTTCCACATTGCAAAAGGTGTCTCTTTCCCATGGAGACTCGAGAGTATGTGATCTTGAACTCCCTCCAGAAGGATTCTCCTTGCTCTAGCCACACACTTTTTCCATTCCGCCAATTGAGTAGCATCAGTCGACTTGGGGACTTCTTGATCAATGAAGTCCTTTAGACCGTTATCTTCTAATACTACCTCGATGTGATCCTTCCAGGCTATATAATTTGAACTGCCATCAAGGGCATATTCAAGTCTTAAACCACTGAATGCCATAGGTGAAATAGAGATGTGATAAGAACTCAATTTCTATATTTAGGAATCACAAACTTCAAACTTCTCCCTTCTTTTATATTGTTCTTCCTTGATCACCTTTCCTCTGATACCATGTATAAATTCCCACCTGTAGATCACCTGATAATGCAATATACTAAAGAAAAATACTTGATCTACTTCTACAAACAATTATGCGAAAGCTTAATCAAATTGAGCAACATCAATAAGAAGACATATAACTGATAAGAAGAAATCAATCACACATAACAAAGAAGATATAACCAGGGGAAAGCAACAACCTAAAACCCCAACTCTGCACTATCATACAAGTGGAAATCTTGTCCAAGTTACAAAAAGAATCAGCTCAAAAGCTATCATGATCTCTCTGTAATCAAACAATGAAGCTCATAGACTGAATAGAAAAGTATATATCCTCATCAAGTCCTCCAAGCCCCTATTTCTTTGTGCAATTTTTTTTGGGGTCCAGTGAAGCCACATGTGTGAATTGGCCCCATCACACTCACTGAACAAGAAGAAGTAACAAGGCAATTCTCTTGGATAGAAATCCTTCTGCATGCAAGGAATATTCACCAAGGAATATCCTAGCAACTGATAGTACACTGTCCCTCCATCTGATCTCAACTAGTTCTCTATCTGAACTGACATGCATGAGTTATGTATGAGAGAATATTCAGTTATCTGAAGAGCAACGGTTATATGCAAGCATGCATTAACTAACTGAACTTACTTAATTTCAACGTTCTTTTTAAATCAATCTAACTGGACTTGACTCAGTTAACTGAGCCAACTAATTACATCTCAAATTAGAACTCATCCTTATCTCTTTAACTAATGGATAAATTCCTCAATTAATGGAGAAACGGTTGCATGTCCTCTGATCCAGGTGGATATTGGTGGCCACCCGCTAATTCCACTTGGATCCCCTCTAATGCTTCTTACAGTTTTTATCAGTTTCCTTAATTATAGCACAGTTTACTATTTTTAGCAGTTTTTCGGGTCCTAAACTTCCGGAGCCGTTTTGAGGCCCTAAACAACGTTTTTTGGGAAATCCACTGCCAACGATTTTTCTAATAAAAATCGTCTTTTCTGTCGTAGTCCTCGGAGAGATCTTTCCAACGGGCTATCATGCACGTCAAACGGAGATAGTATGACCAATTCGCGACCCCGGGAAGTTGATGTACCAACTTACCCGAAAACGGGGCCCACAATTTGGCGTTTCATCTTCTAGGGTTAGGTTTTGGAATGTGAAGGGTTTTCCATTGTTTCTCAACAATAAATAGGCCCTCGAGCCTCATTGTAAAACAGTTGAAAACAGTTCAGAGGCATGTAGCCGACACATCTCTTCTCAGAGATAAGCTACCATCGCCCTAGCTAGGTTATTTCTATTTGTAAGCATATTTCAGTATTCTCCATTAATGAAATGAAGTATTATTTCCGCGGCATCTCTGTTTTTATGGTTATCGCATATTATTATTTATGTTGCACCTCTGTTTTTATGGTTATCGCATCTCTGTATTTATGGTTATCTCTGTAATCTATTGCGTTCCTGCTTAAATCCGGATCAGTGGTATCAGAGCAGTCTGCTTTTTCTCTGTTTTTCTTTGCATGTCCCCAACGAGGTCGGGATATAAGGAGTTAGGGCTTGAACTGGTCGAACCTTTGCAAGACCAGCCTCGCAAATCACGACGTCCTCCCATGGCGGATGAGAAGAAAGACGAGGGGGCAGGAGATCCTATCAAAATCTTGCTCGAAGAAGCGCTCGAGCGGCAAAGGAATGCGATGATGGATAGCTTTGCGCAGATCCTTCAGCGGCTACCCAGAGGCGACGCATCGGCTTCCAACAGCTACTCTGGAAACACCACACCATTTAAGGTACAAGTTAATTTTGAAATCCCCATCTTCGAGGGTCAAATAGACGCAGATGCCGTACATAAATGGTTAAATCTGCTAGATGGGTATTTTTCTGTTCACGAATTTTCAAGTCGGGAGAAGATTGTTTTCGCTCTTCTCAAAGCAGCCCCCCACGTCAAGGACTGGTGGGAAACCTATTGCGAGCAGAAGGATGAAAGTACAGGCTCACTATTTTCAACCGCACCCACTTGGAATGACTTCCGGGATGCCATCAAGGAGCAGTACTACCCCGTTGGAAGCTATGAGGACAGATACATCAAATGGACCACACTGCGGCAGGGACGAGACCAAGATGTGCCGGAGTTCACAAACATTTTTCATACCCTTCGCACACAGTTGGGTATCAAAGATTCTAAGCTGCATCTGGTACTCAAATACCGCGGCTGCCTACACAGATACATCCAGGAAGAGATGGAGTTCTTGAACATCTCCTCACTCGGCACAGCATACCGATACGCTGTCAAAATCGAGCAAAAGTTCAAACAGAAGAAGCGAGACTTTGGATCTGCAAATCCAAAGCCCAAAGGACAAAGCCAAGGCAGGGTGACCCAAGACAACCCGTCGAAGCTGCAAGAAAAGAACAACACCACGAAGCCGAAGAAGGACACAGGAAAGTGGTGTGAGTTCCACAAGAGTCCCACTCATAACACAAGTGAGTGTCGGACCAAGCAGTCGCTGGTGGCCGAGTTGAAGGCTTCCGAATCAGATGCATGTTCCGACTCTGAGTCAGAACCCGACAAGGGGAATGACAAAGGGAAGCAGATTATTGATGCGGATCCCAGCGCCACTGTTGCTACTGCCAAGATCCAGAAAAATGAGCCCGAAGATCCAGAGGAGGGGGAACGTCTTTTCCACTCACAGATGTGGGTGAAGGGTTCGCCGCTGCAATTCATTGTCGACAGTGGCAGCCAAAAGAACCTCATTTCAGCAGAGGTCGTGAAGCGGTTGGGCCTACCAACTACACCACACCCACAGCCGTACAGTATCGGTTGGCTTCACGAAGGACGAGATCTCAAATTTCGCCAGCAGTGCCGCCTTCCCTACAGCATCAAGCCCTTCACAAACGAGGTATTGTGTGATGTTACACCTCTAGATGTTTGTGATGTACTATTAGGCCAGCCATACTTGTGGAGGCGACATGCTGTGTATGAGTCAAGGCCTCGCGCTGTCATCATTTCTTTGGATAATTCATTATACAGGATACCAGAGGTAGCCCCACCTACCGCCACCTCTTTGATCACTGCTAAGAAAGGCAGCAAGCTCATCTCACAGACTAGGAAATTTATTTTCTGTCTGGTTCGTTCCCAAAGTAAGGGGAAGATCGTTGCTACGTCCATGACCCCCGTGAAGGGTTCCTCCACACAGCAGCAGCAACAGAGGGATACAGTCATGACAGAACACAGGAACAACTTCTCGTTACCTGGAGGGGTACCACACAAGTTTCAGGTGGGCGACAAAGTTTGGTTACATCTGCAGAGGGAGCGCCTTACCGGAACCCATCAGAAACTCAGACCACTTCGACATGGTCCTTACACCATTACCAAAGCTATGGGAGACAATGCATTTGAGCTCAGCATTCCCCCATTCCTTGGCCTGCACCCGGTGTTCAATGTCGACCACCTTCGGCCATACTTTCCACCATTACTAGACACGTCCGACATTGCAGAACAACTCACACCCACAGAGTTAAATCCAGCTTGCATGGAACAAGTGGCAACTGATCGGATCATGGACACACAGATCAAGCACACTCGCCAGCAGAATATCCAACTGTATCAAGTTGTCAAAGCAGGACAACTCCTTCACCAGGGCAAGTGGCTCACCAAGGACCAAGTGCAGTAGAAGTTCCCTCATCTCATGGAGGAACTCAACGCAATGGGGACCATTGCTTCCTAAGGGGGGAGGAATGATCCAGGTGGATATTGGTGGCCACCCGCTAATTCCACTTGGATCCCCTCTAATGCTTCTTACAGTTTTTATCAGTTTCCTTAATTATAGCACAGTTTACTATTTTTAGCAGTTTTTCGGGTCCTAAACTTCCGGAGCCGTTTTGAGGCCCTAAACGACGTTTTTTGGGAAATCCACTGCCAACAATTTTTCTGATAAAAATCGTCTTTCCCGTCGTAGTCCTCGGAGAGATCTTTCCAACGGGCTATCATGCACGTCAAACGGAGATAGTATGACCAATTCGCGACCCCGGGAAGTTGATGTACCAACTTACCCGAAAACGGGGCCCACAATTTGGCGTTTCATCTTCTAGGTTTAGGTTTTGGAATGTGAAGGGTTTTCCATTGTTTCTCAACAATAAATAGGCCCTCGAGCCTCATTGTAAAACAGTTGAAAACAGTTCAGAGGCATGTAGCCGACACATCTCTTCTCAGAGATAAGCTACCATCACCCTAGCTGGGTTATTTCTATTTGTAAGCATATTTCAGTATTCTCCATTAATGAAATGAAGTATTATTTCCGCGGCATCTCTGTTTTTATGGTTATCGCATATTATTATTTCTGTTGCACCTCTGTTTTTATGGTTTTCGCATCTTTGTATTTATGGTTATCTCTGTAATCTATTGCGTTCCTGCTTAAATCCGGATCAGTGGTATCAGAGCGGTCTGCTTTTTCTCTTTTTTTCTTTGCATGTCCCCAACGAGGTCGAGATATAAGGAGTTAGGGCTTGAACTGGTCGAACCTTTGCAAGACCAGCCTCGCAAATCACGACATCCTCCCATGGCGGATGAGAAGAAAGACGAGGGGGCAGGAGATCCTATCAAAATCTTGCTCGAAGAAGCGCTCGAGCGGCAAAGGAACGCGATGATGGATAGCTTTGCGCAGATCCTTCAGCGGCTACCCAGAGGCGACGCATCGGCTTCCAACAGCTACTCTGGAAACGCCACACCGTTTAAGGTACAAGTTAATTTTGAAATCCCCATCTTCGAGGGTCAAATAGACGCAGATGCCGTAGATAAATGGTTAAATCTGCTAGATGGGTATTTTTCTGTTCACGAATTTTCAAGTCGGGAGAAGATTGTTTTCGCTCTTCTCAAAGCAGCCCCCCACGTCAAGGACTGGTGGGAAACCTATTGCGAGCAGAAGGATGAAAGTACAGGCTCACTATTTTCAACCGCACCCACTTGGAATGACTTCTGGGATGCCATCAAGGAGCAGTACTACCCCGTTGGAAGCTATGAGGACAGATACATCAAATGGACCACAATGCGGCAGGGACGAGACCAAGATGTGCCGGAGTTCACAAACATTTTTCATACCCTTCGCACACAGTTGGGTATCAAAGATACTGAGCTGCATCTGGTACTCAAATACCACGGCTGCCTACACAGATACATCCAGGAAGAGATGGAGTTCTTGAACATCTCCTCACTCGGCACAGCATACCGATACGCTGTCAAAATCGAGCAAAAGTTCAAACAGAAGAAGCGAGACTTTGGATCTGCAAATCCAAAGCCCAAAGGACAAAGCCAAGGCAGGGTGACCCAAGACAACCCGTCGAAGCTGCAAGAAAAGAACAACACCACGAAGCCAAAGAAGGACACAGGAAAGTGGTGTGAGTTCCACAAGAGTCCCACTCATAACACAAGTGAGTGTCGGACCAAGCAGTCGCTGGTGGCCGAGTTGAAGGCTTCCGAATCAGATGCATGTTCCGACTCTGAGTCAGAACCCGCCAAGGGGAATGACAAAGGGAAGCAGATTATTGATGCGGATCCCAGCGCCACTGTTGCTACTTCCAAGATCCAGAAAAATGAGCCCGAAGATCCAGAGGAGGGGGAACGTCTTTTCCACTCACAGATGTGGGTGAAGGGTTCGCCGCTGCAATTCATTGTCGACAGTGGCAGCCAAAAGAACCTCATTTCAGCAGAGGCCGTGAAACGGTTGGGCCTACCAACTACACCACACCCACAGCCGTACAGTATCGGTTGGCTTCACGAAGGACGAGATCTCAAATTTCGCCAGCAGTGCCACCTTCCCTACAGCATCAAGCCCTTCACAGACGAGGTATTGTGTGATGTTACACCTCTAGATGTTTGTGATGTACTATTAGGCCAGCCATACTTGTGGAGGCGACATGCTGTGTATGAGTCAAGGCCTCGCGCTGTCATCATTTCTTTGGATAATTCATTATACAGGATACCAGAGGTAGCCCCACCTACTGCCACCTCTTTGATCACTGCTAAGAAAGGCAGCAAGCTCATCTCACAGACTAGGAAATTTATTTTCTGTCTGGTTCGTTCCCAAAGTAAGGGGAAGATCGTTGCTACATCCATGACCCCCGCGAAGGGTTCCTCCACACAGCAGCAGCAACAGAGGGATACAGTCATGACAGAACACAGGAACAACTTCTCGTTACCTGGAGGGGTACCACACAAGTTTCAGGTGGGCGACAAAGTTTGGTTACATCTGCAGAGGGAGCGCCTTACCAGAACCCATCAGAAACTCAGACCACTTCGACATGGTCCTTACACCATTACCAAAGCTATGGGAGACAATGCATTTGAGCTCAGCATTCCCCCATTCCTTGGCCTGCACCCGGTGTTCAATGTCGACCACCTTCGGCCATACTTTCCACCATTACTAGACACGTCCGACATTGCAGAACAACTCACACCCACAGAGTTAAATCCAGCTTGCATGGAACAAGTGGCAACTGATCGGATCATGGACACACAGATCAAGCACACTCGCCAGCAGAATATCCAACTGTATCAAGTTGTCAAAGAAGGACAACTCCTTCACCAGGGTAAGTGGCTCACCAAGGACCAAGTGCAGCAGAAGTTCCCTCATCTCATGGAGGAACTCAACGCAATGGGGACCATTGCTTCCTAAGGGGGGAGGAATGATCCAGGTGGATATTGGTGGCCACCCGCTAATTCCACTTGGATCCCCTCTAATGCTTCTTACAGTTTTTATCAGTTTCCTTAATTATAGCACAGTTTACTATTTTTAGCAGTTTTCGGGTCCTAAACTTCCGGAGCCGTTTTGAGGCCCTAAACGACGTTTTTTGGGAAATCCACTGCCAACGATTTTTCTGATAAAAATCGTCTTTCCCGTCGTAGTCCTCGGAGAGATCTTTCCAACGGGCTATCATGCACGTCAAACGGAGATAGTATGACCAATTCGCGACCCCGGGAAGTTGATGTACCAACTTACCCGAAAACGGGGCCCACAATTTGGCGTTTCATCTTCTAGGGTTAGGTTTTGGAATGTGAAGGGTTTTCCATTGTTTCTCAACAATAAATAGGCCCTCGAGCCTCATTGTAAAACAGTTGAAAACAGTTCAGAGGCATGTAGCCGACACATCTCTTCTCAGAGATAAGCTACCATCGCCCTAGCTGGGTTATTTCTATTTGTAAGCATATTTCAGTATTCTCCATTAATGAAATGAAGTATTATTTCCGCGGCATCTCTGTTTTTATGGTTATCGCATATTATTATTTCTGTTGCACCTCTGTTTTTATGGTTATCGCATCTCTGTATTTATGGTTATCTCTGTAATCTATTGCGGTCCTGCTTAAATCCGGATCATCCTCACATAAACTTCATGTTTGATTTTTCACAATTAATTAACTTATGGTGAATTAATTAATTTATTTTCAAAGAGTTGTTAAGTTCAAATTCGAATTTCACTTCCTATTATAGTTTAGGGACTGACTAAAATAGGAAGGTATCCTGAAATTCTATTTATAGAAAAGATATTTTAGCATTTTCACTTTTCATCCATTGTAGCTAAGTTCAACACTAGATGAAACTGCTATTTATAGCATTTCCTATTTTTAGCATTTCTTGTTGCTATCTTCAACATAGGCTCCATCTCCTGACTGAAGAGATCAACCAGGATCTTCCTTATCCAAATAGCCTCACATGTTGCTTGACTAGAATCCATATACTCGGCCTCCGTTGAGTTGAGTGCTACAAATATTTGTTTCTTGTTGTACTAAGAAACTATCATTGACCCAACATTGAAGACTGCTCCTGGTGTGCTCTTCCTATCTGAGGGACTCCTTGCCCAATCTGCATCGTTGAAGCCTTGGAACTTCACTCCATCAGTCAGCATGTACCATAAACCAAAATATATTGTTCCTTTGAGGTATTTAAGAACATGTTTTGCTACTTTCCAGTGAAGCTTGGAAGGCTCCACCATGAACTGACTAAGTTGGTTCACTGCAAAACAAATATTAGGCCTTGTGTTCACCAAGTACATCAAGGACCCCACCAACTGTTTGTAGATAGTGCCATCTACTGCCTCTCTTGTAGAAGCATCCTTTTTCCTCCAGTTAGTACCTAGAGGAGTATCCATGGGTTTGCAATCCTGCATATGGAATCTCTAAAGGATTTCAAAGGTGTACTTCCCATGTCCAACAAATATCTCTCCATCTTCCTGCCACACCTCTCCTCCTTGAAAGACTAGATCAAACTATCATATCCTGTCAGAATCAAATCATCCACATAGACAACTAAGATGAGAAAACTACCATATACCATAATGTAGTAGAGATTGGCATCTGCTTCACTCTTAGTGAAGCCCAATCCACTAACATAAGAATCTGTGCTAGTGTACCAAGCATGAGGTGCCTACTTGAGACCATAGAGGTCTCTCTTGAGCCTACACACATGTGTCTCCCTACTAAAGGTATCGAACCCCTCAGGATGCTCAATGTATATCTCTTCCTCAACCAATCCATTGAGGAAGGCAACCTTAAAATCCATTTGGTGGATCCTCCACCCCAATTGTGTTTCCAATGCAATTATGGTCTTGATATATGAGTATTTTTCCATAGGGTAAAATGTATCCTCATAATCAATCCCTTACACCTATGAGAAGCCTTTGGCCACAAATTTGGCCTTATACTTCTCAATATGGCCATCAACTGCATGTTTCACCTTATACAACCACCTGGAACCAACAACTAACTTGTTCTCAGGTCTGGGCACCACCTCCCAAACATTGTTCTTCATGATGGAGTTATACTCCTCCACCATGATATCCTCTGTCTGTGAGAGGAACTAGGAGCTCCAACCTGCTCCTAAGCTTCCTCACCAATATTTCAACCATCATGTTCTTGTTCCTCCCTTCTCTATAAGGCTTTGTGTAAGTGTATGCCTCCGCTCGGTCTTCTGTTTGCTCCTCTACATGTGGTTGCTCCACATCATCCTCCTGGAATGGCCTCTTTCCTTTGAGCAAGATATGACTCTATTGATCTCACTGAGGCTCCTCCTTTGTTTACTTCGAGAAAGATCTGACTGAGGCTTCTCCTTTGTTCCCTTCTAATACCCTCCTTGGCACATAATTCTTTGAAGGAATTAGACACATAATCTCCTCCATTATCACTTCTCAAGGATCTAATTTTCTTTCCGGTCTCATTTTCAACTAAGGCTTTAAATTCAACAAACTTTGAATAAACCTCATCTTCCTTTTTCATGAAATAGATCCAACATTTGCGAAAAAAATCATCTATGAAGATCACATCATGCCTATGCTTTGCAGTTGAGACTGTGGAAAACGGTCCGCACACAGTTGAGTGAAATCGCTCCAAGATGGCTCTAGCTCTACTATCTCAGCCCTAGAAGGAGGATTTAACATGTTTTCCAAGAGTGCATCCCTTGCATACATCACGTTGATCAAGGGTGCATTTCGGAAGTCTAGTGGTGATCTGTTGCGTTATTTTCAAAGCTCCATGGTGTAGGTTTCCCATGCGCCTATTTCAGAGCTCTCCAACATCTTGGCCCTGAACATGTTCTGCCTTGTCACTTAATGCATCGCATGCATTTATCTGTAGCTTGTAGATATTTTTAACTGGACATCAATTTGTTTTACTTGTTGAGTTGCAACATGCTTCAGATAAGCGTTCCCTTTACTGAACACCACATCACATCCTATGTCTTCAAGTACACCTACATAAACTAGATTTTCCTTCAGACCAAGCACATACATTACATTCTTTAGGTGAAGATGGGAGTCTGACTCCCTCTTAAAGGTGGTAGTGCCAATCCCTTTGGTACTATACATTCCATCATCTCCAAGCTCTATGTGTAATTTTAGGTCCTTCTACTCTAAGTTGATGAAGAACTCCTTATTTTATTTCATTTGAAAGGAAACACCAGAGTCTAAGTACCACACACTACCTCGTACAGTACTTTCCATCCAAGAAATGAGGGTGAAATCCAAATCGAATTGTGATGTGAGAGCATCTCCTCCTTCTCCTGTTGTCATCTTCCTACTGGATTTCTTGTGTGAACACTTGGTTTCATAGTGTACATACTCATGGCAGTGAAAGCATTTAATTTTACTGAGGTATTTGTTCTTTCCATAGTTCTAGTTGGATTATGCCTTGCCTTGGGCCTTCTTGCCTTTGGTTTTCTTTCCTTTAACTGCTAAAGAAAATTTGTCTTCCTCATCATTTATGGATGTGATTGCATCTCTAGTGTTTCTTCTAATCTCCTCCTATACCAATTCATACCAAATCCTCTCCCAATCTAGGAGCTTGTGTTATGCAACCAGCTGACAAAATAGAATAAAACATAGATCAACAACTTCAAAATCAGCCTCTTCAAGGGGGGCAACCCCCTTTACATTACACAAATGAACAATTCTTGGATGATACAAATGACAAGACCTCCTTTCTATATATAGGGGTCTAAGGGGTCGCGATATAGTCAAACCGACATAATAATAATAATGTAAGGGCACAACAATAATAATATTGGGCTTCTATGGGGCACAATAATAACAATATGGGGACAACATGGGCACAACAATACAATAAGGGGATACAATGGAAATAATAATAAGGGAATACACTAGTATTATAGGGGCCTAACATGCCCCTCTCCTTCAGAAAAGTGTTGTCCTCAACGCTTGAGTAGTTATGGATGCTTTTGTATAAAATTTTCATCCTCCCATGTGGAATCTTCAGCGGGTAAGTTCTTCCACTTGATGAGATACTCTGAAATTGATCAATTTCATAGCTGTCGAGTTCTTGTTTCTGTGACTGCTTCAAGTTCCAATATGATTTTTCCTTCCTCGTCAAGTTCTGGCAATATTGTTTGAACTGGGAGCTTGTCACCTATAACCTTCTTTTAGCATGAAACATGGGAAAATGGATGCACTCGGGAAGTTGTAGGAAGCTCCAATTTGTATGCCATAGTATCAATTTTTTGCAACACCTTGTACGGACCATAATACTTTGGTGATAATTTATTATCCTTCATAGCTTGCTTGAGGGACATTTGTTTTTATGCTTGTAGCCATAGAAATACCCAGTCACCTACATTAAAAATTGCTTCACTACGATGTTGATCTACCTGTTGTTTCATTCTATTATGTGCCAAAGTGTGGTTATCCTTTAAGAGTTGAAGAACTTGTTGTTGATTCTTGATGTGATCTTCCACTGCTTGAACCTTAGAATTTTCTCTTAAATATGATGTGATGGATGGTGGATGATATCCATAAAGTGCCATAAATGGGGTCATTTTTTCTGCAGTATGGAAAGAAGTGTTATACCGCCATTCAGCCATAGGCAACCATTTGACCCATTGTGTTTGTTTATCAGATACAAAGCAATGAAGATACCCTTCCAAATGTTTTTTCACTATCTCAATTTTCCCATCAGATTGAGGATGATACAATGACCTATGAACTTTCAGGTTGCTTACTAGGTGTTTCCATTTTCTTTCTTTGGGGCATCAATTAATGATAATTATGCTTCACTATGTCCTTTGGATTCCTTCAAACTAATTTTTCAAACCAAACTTATGAAAAAAAATTGAAAAGGCTACACACCTTTTTTGGCTTTGTAGGATCTCGATATTAAATCTGTTGTATCTTTGTAATTTCAGATCTCCAAGGTATGAAATTTCATCCCAGAGATTCATCAAGATTTTAGCTCAAATGGGTTTTAATTTTAGCTTCTGAAACGGCGTAGAAAAAAAGTTATAGCAAAAATGCCACGATGACCTGGTTGAAGCAGTGAAACCCTAGAATCCAAACCTTTGATACCAATTGTTATGCAACCAGCTCACAAAATAGAAGAAAATATAGATCAACGACTTCAAAATCATCCTCTTCCAGGGGGAAACCTCCTTTACATTACACAAATGAACAATCCTTGGATGATGCCAATGAAAATAGCTCCTTTCTATATATAGGGGTCTAAGGAGTCACAATATAGTCAAGCCAACATAAAAATAATAATGTAAAGGAACAACAATAACAATAGTGGGCTTCTATGGGGCACAATAATAACAATGTGGGGAAAACATGGGCACAACAATACAATAAGGGGTTACCATGACAATAATAATAAGGGAATACACTAGTATTATAGGGGCCTAACAGCTTGTATCTTCCATTAACTGAATCCTGATAGTTGCGCCAGGACCTTGGAAGACCAAGGAATGCTAATCTTGCAAGTTCAAATGGAGGCACATATTCTCCAACTCCACCAAGTTCATCTCTCACCTAAGTGAATCTAGATAGGTACTGAACAATTGTTTCATTTTTACCCATTTGAATGTTCCTGAGCTTATCCCTCAATGCTAGCTTCGTAGCATCATTGTTGCTTTCAAATAGGTCTGTGAGAGTTTTCCACGTTACAAAAGCAATCCCCTTTCCATGCAAATTTGAAACCACATGGTCTTTGACTCCCTCTAGGATAATCCTCCTGGATTTTCTAGTATCTTTCTTCCACTGAACCAGTTGTTTTGCATCTGATGTTTTTGGTTTTGGAATATCATTTTTTGTGTATTCTAATACTCCATTTTCATCCAACAGACCATCCATCATGTCTTTCCAAGCACAGAAATTTGAAGTTCCCTCCAATGCATACTCAAGCCTCAATCCATTCAAAAGATAGAGTTCCTACACTGAAGAAGATACTTGCACCACAAATT
This sequence comes from Pinus tabuliformis, assembly GCA_031772625.1. Classification (NCBI taxonomy): domain Eukaryota; kingdom Viridiplantae; phylum Streptophyta; class Pinopsida; order Pinales; family Pinaceae; genus Pinus; species Pinus tabuliformis. Next base: position 143,803,304 of record CM062815.1, on the reverse strand, counting down.
TGCCTTTTGAAATTTCTTTGAGAGATTATTAGGAACATGGTTTCTATGTATTTTTCAATAGCTCTAATACTATGTAGAAATAACTCAAAATTTTCAACTGCTAAGGAAATCAGGCTGAAATCAATAGACACAAATTTCTTCTACTAAATTCTATGGAAGGAAAACTAACAATAAAAACACATGCAATCGTTCAATCACAATGAACAAAGTTTTTACTAGGGAACCCAACTAGGAAAAACCCCTCCTCTGTTTGTATTATATTAGATGATAACAATGATCTAATACAATGAAAACTTCAATGCTTCAAGCTCCCTCTACATTGTGATACTGATCTTCTCCTCCTAAGTCTACTCTGCCAAATACTTAGGCAAAATATACCTCAGACTTCCTCCTATTTCCTTGCGCAATTATTGCTCCTAAAAAGATAGGGAAGCTCATATTTCCTTGCACAAACCCCAAGAGAAATATCTCACCTTCTCAATGCAAACTCTGTACACTCAATAGTATGCAATGATAATTACAATGTGCCTTTTATCTCCAACTTCACTAGGCAATTCCAATTCCATGCATGACTAGTGTTATTTTTAGTAAATTGACTAGTTAACTAAAAGTTAGTTGAGTTTACTAATGAGCTGCCGTATTGCAGCAAGGATGTTGCAACTCTTAGGGTGACCAACTTTACTTTATCAACGCGAGGTTCATACAAACTTGGAGGTGACAGTGTTATATGCACAGCAGATGCAACAGTCTACTCTTGTCACTTCTCAACTAGGACGATAGACCACTAGGGTTTCACAAACTAGTCTTCTATTGACTATAAGGAGGCTGACTACTGACAGTGGATGTAAATCTATGCTTAATGCAGAAAGTAAATGATTGCCTATTTTAAGGAAATGAAAGTGTTGAATAGAAAGTGCTATGAAATGACATGAAATTACCTAGCTAAGAATTAACACACATTACTCGCAGAAAAGACCTGTTTCTATCATCTATCTATCTGGACTAAGTAGGAATGGAAATTATCCTAACATTTCTATGAATGATGTATGCATGCACAAACTAAATTTTCTGGAAAATAGTCTTTTGGTTTTCAATTTAGAAATGTAAATGCTAATAATAATCTAATCTTTTGTAGAGGAGGAAGGTATGGGAAATTTGGTCCAAAATGGCATTGAGGGGAATGGAAGTCAAGTTGAAGGCCTACCCTAAGCTATGATCATCATTTCAGCCCAAAACAGTCTAAAGGAGACTACTATAGGGTTTCCTGTAATTGCTATAGGGTTTCCTATAGTTACTACAGGATGTCCTGATTTACTAGAGGAAACTTAGTTGAAAGTTGTAGGAAGGTAGGGAAGGTCAAAGAAAGTTTTGGGAGGATGTATGATGGAGGACTAAGGTATGGGGAAGATGCACACTACCCAAGGATTAGCCCAACTCTTCAATATGGTTGGATTTTCTCAAGGTGGCTGTCCACGGTGGCTACAAAATAAAAATCTGAATTAGTTGTTAGTAGGATTAGGCGAGAGGTGGAGAAGACTTAGATGAGGCTGGTGGAATGAGTTCCTCCCTGTATATCATCAACTCATACAACAACACATATTCTCTTCCTCATTCATGCACAATTTTATGTAAATGTGGAAAAGATGAGTTGAATTTGAGAAATTGATTATTGACGGCTAATGGCTTAAATCTATGGAATGGAATGCTTGCTATTCTACAGCAAACTCAAGAAACCAAAATGAAAATTGCAGGTACTTCTAAGGAATCATAAACAATGATCTACTCAACAATAAATCCTAATCTATGCAATGATCAAAAGATAAATTTGCTTTTAGGGATGTGGGAGTGGGGTCCTCAAACCATGATCCCATGAAGGAGATGAGGAAGAGGCCATTGTCACAATATTTTCTGAAGTATTTCTTTCACTATGGTAACATTGATCTACTTCTCCAACTAATGGAAGCAAAACTAACCAATCATTTAAAGACTTGTAAATCAAACAAAGCAGAGATAACTTCAGCAACTAATCTATGATTTTAATATAAGAATACATGTACAAAAAGAGGAACATTTGCTGCTAAGGTTGGGCCCTAACCCAAGAGCTTCAGCCCTCTGATTCAACTCAGTGTTGGATCAAAGAAACCCTTTTCATTATCATCAAAATGTCAAAAATAAAATGAGACTAACAATCACAATATCTCAGCTTGAAATTGCCTCTTGGCTACAATAAAAAGTTGAATCCTAATGAGGCCCTGGGCCTTCTTATTTATACAACTGAAGCTACCAACATCTTCCTAAAAATTAGGGAGTCTTGGCTCCCAAACTTGATATTGACTTCAACTATCACTGGTTTGGATTCTAATGAACTCGGTGGGCTTGGCTTCTTATAACTCTGAGATGATGAGATCTGGTGGAGGAATCTTTGAGTGATTAAGGAGTTAAGGAGGGAGACCAAATCTCCTAAAATCCCTCTTGCTTGTCTACTTTGAGTTCTTACACTTAAATTAGCCCAAAACTACTCCAAATCCTGTAATTAATGCACATTAGGCCATATGACATAAAACCTCACCTTTACCCTTCTCACTAAGCAAAATATAATAAAATATGTAAAGAAATGTGAGAAAAAATGATTTTAATAAGATGGAGAGTGGCATTAAGGCCCATATGATTTACCCATTGATGACCCTCATCATCACCTGTTGGGTCCCTATAATACTAGTAATTACCCCATTACTATACCCCTTATTTATATTGTTGTGCCCCTATTACCCCCATGTTGTTATTTCTGTGCCCCATAGAATCCCTCTATTGTTATTTTTGTGGCTTTATATTATTATTGTTAGGTCGGCTGGATTATATTGTGACTCCTTAGACTCCTATATATAGAAAGGAGGTTTTGTCATTTGTATCATCCAAGAATTGTTCATTTATGTAATGTAAAGGAGGTTGCCCCCTCGAAGAGGCTGAATTCTAAGGCGTTGATCTCTCTTTTCTATCTTTTCTTGAGCTGGTTTCATAACATTTGGTATCAGAGCTTTGGATTCTAGGGTTTCGCTGCTCCAAACAGGTCATCGTGGCATTTTCGCTATAACTTTTTTTTTGTGACGTTTCAGAAGTCGCAAAACAAAACCCATTTGAGAAGAAATCGTGCTGAACCTTGGGCCCGAATTTCAGAGCTTTTAGCGCGATATTTTCAGAGATATGATCTGAGGAAGTTGGTCTTTTTGCAGACTCCTGAATTACACTCAAAACAGGTGACCTGGGGAAAATCGTCATAACTTTCTTTCTGAGCATCAGATTGAAATTTCATAAGAAGGTACAGAAAAAGGACGGACTGTAGTTTTCTTTTATATATTTTTCAGAGTCAAAGGTTGAAACAGTGACACGTGGCACTTCATACAAGTTCGCTCTACTGAACTAGTCTATAATCGGGTCACTGCGGGATATTGTGCATAACTCTTTCTTGGAGAATCCAATTTGGATCAGACTAGTGGCATTGGAAAGAGGACATAGAAGGCTACTATAGGTCACAATTTCAGAACTGGATGATTCGAAATTACAGAGATACATCAGATTCAATATCAGGTTTCTACAAAGTAAAAAAAAGGTGTGTAGTTTTTTTTTAATTTTTGCATAAGCTTGGTTTGAAGGAATTCAAAGGGCATAGTAAAGCATTATTATCGGTAACTGATGCCCCGAGGAAAGAAAATGCAAACACCTAGTAAGGAACCTGAAAGCTCTAGCATGACTCATGAAGAAGAGGAAGAAATGCTACATGATATATCAAAATTACAAGAACAAGTGCAACAAATGTCACGCTCACAAAAGCTAACAGATGCTAAGATAAATGGCGTGGAATCTAAGATAAAGGGCATGGAAGCTTAGGTGAATGGCATGGACGCTAAAATTGATGGCATGGATGATAAGATGGAAGAATTAAAGATAAATATGAATAATTTGCTACAAGAAATGGTCACTAAGGGTGAAAGAGTACTAAAGGAAACTCATGATGAGAACAAAAGAAATGTTAATCATGATTCCATAGACTCTAATGTTGGATCGAAGACTCACCATGTTCCAAAAATCGATATGAGGAAGTTTGATGGCAAGGATCCCGCCACATGGATATTACAGATGGAGCAATTCTTCGATCTCAATAATGTGCAAAACACACAAAAGGTACGTATGGCAACTTTATATTTGGAACCAAATCAGTTTGTATGGTATCAATGGCTTTGTTCTCGTAAACAATTTATCACTTGGGCAATTTTTACGGAAGAATTGATAGCACATTATGAGGATACAAAAAGCAACACTTTTTTTAGCCAATTGATAAGTCTCAAACAAAAGGGTTCAATAATGGAGCACATTGAGGAGTTCCAAAAATTGAACATAAGGGTAAAAGATATTCCAGAGGAGCATAGGATTGATGTGTTCATAGGGTCTTTAAAGGATAATATCCAACATGATGTGTGCCTTTGGGAACCTGATTCATTAGAGAAGGCATTCAGGTTAGGAAAAATGGAAAGCAAAATTATGGCAACTAGGAAGCATACCATTCACAACTATAAAGACGAAAGTGTTGTTGCCCATAGTCTTCCACAACCTACAAGGTTGACACCACAACAATTGGAAGAAAAAAGAGCAAAAGGGCTTTGTTACAATTGTGATAGCAAATACACAAAGGTCATAAGTGTGGTGAGAAGAAATTATTCTACATAGATTGTGAAGAGGAAGAAGAAAAGGAGCAAGAAAGGTCAAAAGAAGAGGATATATTCCAGGAACAAAGCCTAGATGAAGAACAAATAAATCCGACCATATCTTGTAATGCATTGGCAGGAATTACCACTCCTCAAACCATCAAGATAGAAGGACAAATCAAGAAGAAAAAGGTAATAGTGTTGATTGATTCAGGAAGCACCCACAATTTTATTCATTGTAGGGTAGCAAAAGAATTGAATTGCTTCCTATATCCAGCACCAGAGTGTCAAGTGATGATTGCAAATGGAGGAACAATAAATTGTTCTGGAAAGTGCCATAATATCAAGCTATCCATGGGAGAATATGTATTGACTAGCCCAATGCTTTCCATTCCAATGGGAGGTGCTGATGTTGTACTAGGAGTCCAATGGCTACAATCCTTGGGTACAATAGCTTTTAATTTTCAAGAACTTTTCATGAAATTTTCTGTGGAAGGAAAGGAAGTTGAATTAAGGGGTATTGCAGGGAAACCAGGAAAGATAATCAGCTCTAATGGCATGACAAAGCTTCTAAAAAAGGAGCAAAGAGGTGTAATTGCACAATTATGTTCGCTAGATGTTTCCACATTGGAATCATCTATTTCTCCAGATCTCCAAAAAGTCCTGGACAATCATTCCAAGGTATTTGAGACTCCCAAAGGTCTCCCACCTATGCGTGATCATGATCATGCTATTCATCTGATTCCAGGAAGTGTTCCTCCAAACATCAGGCCGTACAGATATCCATATGTCCAAAAAAGTGAAATTGAACGTATGGTTGCAGAAATGCTAGAGGCTGGTATAATTCAACCGAGTCAAAGTTCTTTCTCAGCTCCAGTAGTATTGGTGCACAAGAAGGATGGATCATGGCGCATGTGTCCAGATTATAGGGAGCTCAACAAGCTCACTATTAAAGATAAGTTCCCCATTCCTGTCATTGATGAATTACTGGATGAATTGCATGGATCAATTTACTTCACCAAGTTGGATCTTCGTTCGAGATATCATCAAATCAGAATGAAGATTGAAGACATTCCGAAAACGGCATTTAGAACTCATGAGGGTCATTATGAATTTTTGGTCATGCCTTTTGGCCTTACCAATGCACCTTCAACATTTCAAGGTTTGATGAATTCAATTTTCAAACCATTCCTTAGAAAATTTGTGTTAGTATTTTTTGATGATATACTAATCTACAGCAAGTCTTGGAAGGATCATGTTGAACATGTTGACAAGGTGCTACAACTATTGGAGGAGAAACAATTATATGCAAAAAGATCCAAATGTTTCTTTGGAGTCCAGGAGGTGGAATATTTGGGTCATATTGTATCTCATGAAGGAGTTAAGGTAGACCCTAGCAAAATTAAAGCCATTAAGGAATGGAAAATCCCCACATCCATAAAGCATCTGCGAGGATTTCTTGGGTTGACAGGGTATTATCGCAAGTTTGTTAAGAATTATGGGAGAATAGCAGCACCTCTAACAACATTATTGAAGAAAGATTCATTTTCATGGACTCCGGAAGCAACAAAGGCCTTTAAACATCTTAAAGAGGCAATGTGCCAAGCACCGGTCTTAGCTACACCGGACTTCACAAAAACCTTTATTGTGGAATGTGATGCTTCAGGAAATGGAATTGGTGTTGTTCTAATGCAAGATGAAAGACCCATTGCTTTTGAAAGTCGTCCAATCAAGGGAAAGTTTTTAAGCAAAGCTATTTATGAGAAGGAAATGTTGGCAATACTCCATGCACTTAAGAAATGGCGACCCTACCTAATGGGAAGACACTTCAAGGTAAAAACGGATCATGATAGCCTTAAATACTTTTTAGAACAAAGATTATCCTCTGAAGAGCAACAAAAGTGGGTCACAAAGATGTTGGGTTATGACTTTGAAATCATCTACAAAAAAGGGAAGCAAAATGTGGTGGCAGATGCACTCTCAAGAAAGGATGAGGATATGGAAGCATTGTTGTGTGCCATTTCTATTATCCAACCAGATTGGATAAACGAAGCAAAGGAGGAATGGAAGAATGACGAAGAAGTGTGGGCACTTATTCGAAAGCTACAACAAGATTCCAGTACTTCTGATACATTTAGCTGGAAAAATGATTCGTTATGGTACAAAGATCGCTTATACCTCTGTAAGAATTCCCAGCTAAAACAAAAGATTCTTATGGAATTGCACACTTCTCCCTTAGGAGGGCACTCAGGATTTTTAAAAACTTACCACAGGGTTAAGAAGGAATTTTTTTGGGATGGCCTTAAATCAGATATTCAAAAGTTTGTGGCAGAATGTTTGGTTTGCCAACAAAATAAAGTTGAAACAATTAAGACACCGGGTCTATTACAACCTTTATCCATTCCAAGCCAACGTTGGGAGGAGGTTTCAATGGATTTTATCACAGGTTTACCCAAGTCTGAGGGAAAGAGTGTCATCATGGTGGTAGTTGACAGACTTACCAAGTATGCACACTTTTGTGCATTATCACATCCATTTAAAGCCAGTACAGTTTCTACTGCATTTATGGAAACAGTTCAAAAGCTACATGGAAACCCAAAGATTATTGTAAGTGACAGAGATCCCATTTTCACTGGAAATTTTTGGACAGAATTATTTTCTTGTCTTGGTACTCAGTTAGCTCATAGCTCATCTTATCATCCTCAATCTGATGGGCAAACTGAGATAGTAAACAAATGTTTGGAAGGATATCTTCGTTGCTTTGTATCTGATAAACAGACACAATGGGTCAAATGGTTGCCTCTGGCTGAATGGTGGTATAACACTTCCTTCCATACAGCAACAAAAATGACCCCATTTATGGCACTTTATGGGTATCAACCACCATCCATCACATCATATTTAAGAGAAAATTCTAAGGTTCAGGCAGTGGAACATCACATCGAACATCAACAACAAGTCCTCCAACTCTTAAAGGATAACCTCGTGTTGGCACAAAATAGAATGAAACAACAGGCAGATCAACATCGCAGTGAAAGAAGTTTTGATGTAGGTGATTGGGTATTCCTACGGCTACAACCATATAAGCAAATGTCCCTAAAGCAAGCTAAGAAGGATAATAAATTATCACCAAAGTATTATGGTCCGTACAAGGTGTTGGAAAAGATTGGTACTATGGCATACAAATTGGAGCTTCCTGCAGCTTCTCGATTGCACCCAGTTTTCCATGTTTCATGTTTAAAGAAGGTTATAGGTGACAAGCTCCCAGTTCAAACAATATTGCCAGAACTTGACGAGGAAGGAAAAATTATATTGGAACCGGAAGCAGTCACAGAAACAAGAACTCGACAGCTACGAAATCGATCAATTTCAGAGTATCTTATCAAGTGGAAGAACTTATCCGCTGAAGATTCCACATGGGAGGATGAGAATTTTATGCAGAAGTATCCAGAACTGCTCAAGCGTTGAGGACAACACTTTTTTGAAGGAGAGGGGCATGTTGGGTCCCTATAATACTAGTGATTACCCCATTACTATACCCCTTATTTATATTGTTGTGCCCCTATTACCCCCATGTTGTTATTTCTGTGCCCCATAGAATCCCTCTATTGTTATTTTTGTGGCTTTATATTATTATTGTTAGGTCGGCTGGATTATATTGTGACTCCTTAGACTCCTATATATAGAAAGGAGGTTTTGTCATTTGTATCATCCAAGAATTGTTCATTTATGTAATGTAAAGGAGGTTGCCCCCTCGAAGAGGCTGAATTCTAAGGCGTTGATCTCTCTTTTCTATCTTTTCTTGAGCTGGTTTCATAACATCACCCCCCTATTGAAAGTTTTTCTCATCCTCTGAGCAACTTAGTATATGTTCATATCTTTCATAGCTCTTGTGGCTTCTCTGACATCCCAAGCCTCTATTGATGGAGTTTCCTCTTGCGGATAAAAGCTTGCATGCTTCTCTATTTCCTCCCACTGCTTTCTTTCCTCTTCCTGCTTTCTACCTTCTAGCATACCCAACAGCAAGGGTGGATTGAGTTTTAAACCAATCCAATTGACTTTGAGTCTCTGCATTGCATTCTTATACAATGGGGTCCTTTCTAGTGCATCTCTCATCCTCTCAGGGGAATGATACTCTCTGATCCTTAGGTTGTATGGTAGGGCGTTCCATCTCCTCTGGCATGCTTGCTAACCTTCATTCCCTAGCAATCTCAAGGTGTTCTCAAAATGTGTGATTTCTTGTTCTTGTGTAGCTAAGTATCTTGGTGCAAGTTGGAGATGATGTTGTGGGTGCTAATGACAGCCATTGAATTTATCTATTCTTCTATGATGTAAAGAAGATCATTTTCCTCTAATTCCAGCACCCTTTTCACCTCCTTAGCTTTGGCGTCCTCATGACTCATCCATGATGCAAGGGCCATTAGTTGTAAGTCCCCCAAATTTACGTTGGGGTCCCACACATTCAAGTCTGGTAAGGCCAAGTTGTGAAAGTAGAATTCAGATATCTTGGCCTTATCCTCTAGGGTGATCTTGTCACATAGTTCAATGAACTCTCTGTAGTCTTGGAATGGCATAATCCATTTTTGTGCTAGTGTCTTGATATGAAATTGTAGCCATTGATCTTTGAGGTATAAGGCATATGATTTTGGTGGAATCTTGTACCGGAGTGCCTCCATGGAGAGGCTTGCCATGGTGGCCAGTTGGCTCTCCTTTTCCTATAACTAACTCCTTAGCCATGTGTTTTCTGCCTCTGGTTGAGATCTCATATTTTGTTCCTTATCTCTCATCTTACTCAACTACTTTCCCATCTCTAGGAGTTTCTCTTCCATATGGCCCACATCCTCTACTTTCTATGATTTGTCAATTTTCATCCAGTGATGTGTCTTTCCTCTCTCTTTCTTCAGCTCAAAGAAGAGAGGGATGGAAAATTTATGTGGTATTACTCTGCCTCCCTCAATGAATCTGTAATAAGATATTAGATTGGGTTGTGGGCTAGGCTCCTACAGCTCTTGGAACTCTCCCTTAGATGTCTTTGGAGAAGCTGCCCCCTCATGCACTTGTGTTGTTGTTTCCTTGCCTTCCCTCTATCCCTGTTGTCTTTTCTGTAGCTTTTTTTGTGTTTCCTTTAGTGCTGATGGAGTTTCCTATAGGACTGTCTTAGGATCTTGTTGAAAGCTTTTTCCTCTTTGAAATGGGGTCAAAGGTGCCTTGTCTTTATTTACTGGTGTTGACCTGGTGATAGGCCTCCTAACATAGGTGATGGGAAAATTTGGGGAAGCTTGTTTCAATGTGCCCTCTTCGCCTTTTATTTCCAAGGAAACTAGCTTTTATTTCTGTTTTGATTAGTCCTCAATTATGATTGGAGTCGTGGTGGGTTTTTGTGGTTTCCCTTGTTTCATCCTAGTGGTCCTCCTTGTATTGAAATAGAGGGGAGTCTGCCTCTGTATTTTCCCTTTTGACTTGACAGGTGTTCTTAGGGCAGTCAAGGCAACAGTTACCTCCTTCTCAGTGGGTTCAGGGGACAACCTTGGAGATGCCTCCCCTTCCTTGGTATGTTCCTTTGGGCTTGATTTTTCCTTCTATTCTTCCTCCTCACTTTTCTCTTCTCCTTATTCTTTTGTTTCTTCTTCCTTTATTTTATCTGTTTATGCCTCCTCTTCTTCCTCTGGTTCTTCTTCTTCCTCTTTAGGTTTTTCTTCATCTTCTTCTACCTCCTCCTCACCACTAGAGGTATTTTCCCTATCATATTAAAGGGCTTGTATTTAAATCATAGCCTCTATGTCCATGTCTCTAAATGTGGACCATTGAATAGGGATTCTTAGTTGGCTCAAGGCATCCTCTAGTATTAGTTTAATAAGTCCATGGTGTGCCAATTGTTGATTTTTCCCCTCTTGGACCTTTAGGCTCATGTCTATTATTGATTGCAGCAAGAAGTAGGGTACATTGAGTCTTTTGTCTATGGGTATATCCTCTCCAAATATTAACTCATGGAGGAGTCTAAATTGGTATCCATAGATTATATTGAGCCTCCCTTCACAAGAAATATATTTGATAATATGATAGCTCACCTCATTCCAAGGATAGCGAAGGCTTTCCTTTCTTATCCCACTTTTGTCCTCAATTGGATCTTCATCCCTTAAGAAAAAAAAATATTATCAAAGTTCTTGCACCCTTATCCTCTTTTCTCCATTGCATCCCCCGAGGAAGAGTAGTGATTCTGCTAATTACTCAGGAATAATTGTAGTTGACAATCCTCTTACCACAGTAGTAGCGCTAGTTCTAGCTTGAGGGTTGAGTGCCATGGAAAATTCTTGAGCTACATCATCATCATAACTTCTGAGCAATTCAAGGAACCCCAACCAGTTATGCATTCTAAATATTTCTACCACAGGGGCATGGAAGTGTATCCTGGATGTCTTTGTGGGTTCCCTTTTGTTAAATCCTCTTGTCATGTCTCTTTTCTGGTTAGCTGACTGTAGGGAGGTTGGTAGGCTATCCTTAGTGTTTCTAGGGTGTCTGAGAGTTTAGAATATTGGTGGATGGCTGCAATTTCTTTCTATCTCCACACAACTTTTAAACTTCCCACAATTCTATCTAAAACCACAAGCCTAAATCAATGACTTAGAAAACATAGATTTTTCCTTTCCTAGCTTATCAATTCAAAACACAAGAGATATGGGCCACCTACCTTTCATTTTGATGCTTTGGATGATGAGAATTATTTAACAATTGGACCCTAGGCACGCCCTTTCAGAGTACTCTGTGCATTTCCAATGCTTCATGTAGCTCCCTACGTTTCCTATAGTTGTTCCTGTAGTTATGTTTCTTGTAGGGTGGCCAAAACAGGTTTACTTCCTCAATGGCTTTCCAAGGTGGTCCAAGGCTTCTCTGGTCTCAAAATGAACAAATGGTGCATGAGAGTTTAGAATGTTTGTTTTTTATGGTCGATTCCTTAGAGCACTACATTGGTTTGCAGTGTACGAGATTTCCTCTTTGGGACCATTGGCCCACCGTTGGTTATCATGCAACCTCCCCTCATAATCATCACCCACTCTCACACAACTTAACTCGACCACCTTTTCGACTCATTCTCCTTGATGTGACATTGCAATGTGGCAGGCTGACTAGGAGTTCACTTTTTTTTTCGAGTTGAGGGTGGCCAAGTTAACTGGCCACCTCCAGCTTATAAAATCAAACTTTTTCATACTCCTACAATTTTATCATATCGTACTTAGGGAATAATTTGGGTGAGGTGCCATACATGTGCCTTCCTTCTCTTGGTGGATGCATGCTGGAGGGTGACTCTACTATGCTTATTTTTTGTTCAGGTAAGATTTTTTCCTTGGTCCCTTTTCTGTTGATTCTTCTAGCTGATGTAGTTGTCTTCTTTGTTGTTGTGCGTAGGTGTTTAGACTCTATTGTTGCTGCTGAGCTCTAGATAGGAGTCATAATGTTTGTAGGGGTGCTAGAGCTCTTTACTTGCATGGATGGTGAAGGAGAATGTGTGGAGAAATTTTTGTTGTGATAACACAGACTGCTACAGGATTTTCTGTAGTCACTATAAGAAATCCTATAGCCACCTTTTTTTCAACATTTTTTTTATTTATTTTTTTTTACTTAGAGGGGGAATGGGTGGTGATGTAGGAGTGGAAGGATGGAAATGGAGGATATGGAGTAGTAGGTGAGTGAAGCCAGTGATGTCATGTTCCTTGGACTCTCTTTTTCTTTTCTTTTCTTTTTGTGTGTATTTTTTCATTTTTCTGAGGGGTTTTTTGATGGACACAGAGGTTGGTATGGTCATGAATTGGTGTTGGGTGAGAGTTGGTGAGGTGTATGGTCCCTTATTTCAACCTAGAACAGACATGCATCATCATTTTCCAATCAGGACTTCACTCCTGTAGTGTTTCAGGACATCTTGTAGTAACTACAAGAAACCCTGTAGAAGTCAGAAAACTGCATAAAAACTGATTTTTTATGCTTGGAAGTCAGGATGGATGATGGATACATAGTAGGCATGGGAGATATGAAGTGAATGGAGGAAGAATGGGGTGATTCTAGCTTGTTTCCCCTTGAACTCTGATTCCTTTGTTTCCTTTAAAAACCTGCAAAAATCACAGCATTTTATTAATGGGTTTGAGGACCCTGCCATGGCATTTTGTTTTTTTCTTTTCTATTTTTCTTCTTTTTTTTGAAAGACACACAGGTCGCCTCAAAGGAGGTTTTCAACCTGTTTTCATACCCTGCGCGGCTCAAGGGAGGTTTTCTCCCAAGGATCTTTTTATTTTCCGTTTTCACTCTTGGGCTACCTCAAGGAGGTTTTCATCCCAAAAGTTGGCCTTGGGTGCCTCATAGAGGTTTTCACCTAGGCCCCTTATTGTTTTTTATTTATTTTTTCTTTTTTCATTTTCTCAAAACTAAAAACAATATTCAAGAATTTGGTGAGTTGTAAGCTAAGACACTTCAAAGCACATTCACTTCCTTACTGATGGTATTGATGAACTCTTCCCTTGACAGAGGTATTTTATAGGCTTTCAATCTATATCCATTGACAAGCAATGGGATACCTTCTTCATCAATGGTTTGTATTTGCACAGCCCCATTGTCATGGCACTTTTCTATCAGATATGGACCCAGCCACCTGGTCATCAATTTTCCTTTGAAGTCCTTGAACCTGGAGTCATAGAGTAGGGCCCAATCTCCTTCTTGAAAAACTTTGTCTTTGATGTTTTTGTCATGTCAAACCTTTCTTTGTACTTGAACAACTTATGTGTGTAGGAGGGCCTACATCCTGAATTCATCTAAACCATTGAATTGGAGCAGCCTCTCTTGTTGTGCCTTTGTAACGTCCAAATCCAACTGTGCTTCCATTCTCAAAGTGTTGTACTCAAACTCAATGGAGAGCATATCCTTCTTCCCATAGACCAAGTCATAAGGAGTGAAGCTAGTGGTTTTCCTCCAAATTGTATTATAGACCCAAGTGGCCTCCACTAGTCTTTCAGCCTAATATTTTATGTTGTTTCTCACAACCTTGGTGAGAATGCCTTCCAATTCCCTATTAGTAACCTCTACTTGTCCACTGGCCTGAGAATGATATGCAGTCGACTTCCTGTGTTTGATCTTATGCTTCCTCAACAAGTTTTCAATAGGGTGTGATGTGAATTGAGCTCCCTGATCAGTGACTAGCTCTCTAGGGTACCTGAACTTGTAAAATACATTCTTCCATAAGTACTCATCTACTTTCTCTTATGTTTCTACCTTGACAGCCTTGGTATTAGCCCACTTTGTCAAATAATCAGTGCATACAATTATGTACTTTTTCTTCCCTGATGGTGGATCAAAGGGGCCAATGAAATCCATGCCCCGATTGTCAAATGGCTCAAGAATTACTTGAGGTTGCAAATGCATTTCATCCCTGGGAGTAGGTTTCCCCATTCTTTGGAACTGACCACATCGACTGGTGTATCTTCTTGCATCTTGGTGGAGAGTGGGCCAGTAGTAGCCAGCTTGCAGTACCTTGAAGGTTGTCCTCTTGGCTACAAAGTGACCTCCACAAGGCCCATCATGACAGGCCAGAAGGATGTCAAATACTTCCTCCTCCCTGACACATCTCCTCAAAATTTGATATGGGCCTAGCTTGAAGAGATTGTCCCCAATCCAAGTGAATGGGGCACTCTTTCTTATAATTCTTTTTTTTTCCTTGGAGGACAAATTTGGAGGGAACTATGCAGCCACTAAGTAGTTGGATATGTCAAAAAACAATGGAGAGAGAAATGAAATAGCAAATATATGACCATCTGGAAGTTGATCATCAACCATTCCTTCCTCACCTGCAAGCAAAGCAAGTCTAGACAAAAAATCAGCAACTACTTTTTCTTTACCAGGCTTATCAATGATAGTTAGATCAAACTATTGTAATAAAAGCAACCATCTAATAATTATGGCATTCACATCAGGTTTGTTCATGAAATATTTAATAGCAAAATGGTCAGTATGTACAAAGGTCTGGTAACCAGTGATGTAGCGTCTAAATTTATTTAAGGAATGGACAACAACCAGGAGCTCTTTTCAATCACAGTATAGTTCAATTCAGACTTGAACATGTTTTTGCTAATGAAATAAATTGCGTAAGGAAACTTGTCATTTATCTGGCCTAGAGCTTCTCATATATATTTGTCAGAGGCATCAACATGGATGTGGAAAGGAAGAGCCCAATTTGGGCCTCGGAGTATGGGTGTAGTATTCAACTTGTCCTTTAAAGTTTATAGGTCCTTTTGGCATCTTTCTCAAAAGCAAAATTCAGAGTCCTAGGCCAATAGTCCAAACAAAGGTGAGGCTACTTTGTTGAAGTCCTTTATGAATCTCCTATAGTATCTAGCTAAGCCCAAGAAAATTCTGACATCCCTCTACTTCTAAGGAGTAGGGACCCTCTTTATGATAGCAATTTTATTTGGGTCCACTTGTAGTCCTTCCTGGGATATTGAGTGACCTATAACAATCCTTGCATTCATCAAGAACTCACACTTCTCAGGACTAAGGGATAGGTTCATTTCAATGCACTTATTTAACACCTTCCCCAAGTTAGAGAGAGCCTCTAGTAAATCACGCCCATAGGGAGTGAAATCATCCATATAGATTTCTACAGAGTCGTGGAATAGCTCTAAAAATATGCTCATAACTACCCTCTAAAAAGTGGCAAGGGCATTACATAATCCAGAAGGAAGGACCCTATAAGCAAAGGTACCCGAAGGACAAGTGAAGGTGGTTTTATCTTGGTCCTTTGGGCTAATCTGGATCTGATTGTAACCACTAAATCCATTTAGGAAAGAGAAAAAATTCTTCCCTGCAAGACCATCCAAGACTTGATTAATGAAAGGTAGAGGGAAATGGTATTTTTAGTGGATTTGTTTAACTCTTTGTAGTCCACACAGATCCTCCATTTTCCATTCTTCTTTGGGACCAAAACTAGAGGAGACACCCACTCACTATCTGAGATGGTGTAAATGAACCCTGCATCCAACAACTTTTGTGGTTCTTCTCTAACTATGTCTTTGAGGGTTGGGTTCATTCTCCTCTAAGGTTGGCGCACTAGCTTGCATCCTTGCTTGATGTAAATGTGGTGAGTACACATCGAATGGTGCACTCCCTTCATTTCCTTATAACTCCAGGCAAAGGCATCCAGATGCTCTCTTAGCATGTCACATAACTCCTTTTCTTGATGTTCAAAGAGAGAGGGGTTGATTTTCAATGTTTTAGCCGAACCAAATTCTATCATATTGACATGAGTAGAACTTGATTTAGCTAGGCACAAATCATTCCAAGAGTTATCTTCGGCTTACTTTACTAACTCATCAAGAGACATGGTGTTGGGGGGCTGATTCTGGAGGATTTGATCAATCAAGTCGCCTTCATCAGGTTGCCCCCCTCCTATAGTAGCATCTAGGGTACATATTGGGTAAGATGTGGCATAGTAGACTTCATCTTCCTCCTCCTCTTCCAACCATAAGGGTAAGTCATGCTCTAGAGATGGTTGATCATGAGGGTACAAGACAAATTGTTTGGACAAATGCCCATTTTTAATGGTCATATTCCCAGCCCTGCAACTTATGTAAGCATCAGTAGTGGCTAGCCAAGGCCTTCCAAGGATGAGAGGATAACCATTGAATTTGGTCTTAGATTGGAGAACTAATAAGTCAATAGGGTATTCCCAGGAATCAATGGAGAGCATCACATTCGCAACAACTCCCTCAGGAGCTATTGTGGATCTATCTACAAGATGCAAGATTGTTGTGGTCTTCCTTAATGATTCTTGGAGATTCAGGTTAAGCATGGTATCCTTAGTCACCACATTGATGCCAGGCCCAAGATCAATCAAGGTATGGGGGAAAATGATACCATCAATGTTCACATATACCACAGGACTTCTAGGATCTAGATACTTCGGACAAATCACTCTCCCCAACATTAATTCAAACAGCTATCTAATGGCATTAATAGTGGGGGTGTCTTTCTTTCTCCTCCTAAGATGTTTGAAGCATTTCTCCTTACTTAACTTTTTCTAGGTGGGGAAATCCTTGATAGCTTGGAGGAGTGGTATTTTAACATACAATTTTTTCAATTCACCCAGAAGTTCAGTCTCTTCTAGGGTGTGCTGGCTAGGATTGATCAATCTCTCAGGAAAAGGAGGTGGATTGGTTGGGGTAACACTCTCTTCCTTCTCCTCTTCAATCTCCTCAGGTGGAGATGGAGGTTGGTTATGTGCTTCCAGGCCTGAGGTTGATTTCTTGAATTTGCACAGCACAGGCAGGGTAGGATGTCTCTCCACTATAGACTTGTTGTGCATGCTTGTTATTCGGGTTCAGATTTGGATGAGCAGGCATCTGAGATTTCTTAGGTGGAGCAGGGTGAAGGAGATATGGTTGAGATGGAGGTGGAGGTAGTAAGGCTGGATATTGATTGTATGGGGGCCTCTGCCCCTATGATGGTGTATTCCACTCAAGTTGTGAGGGAGCATATGGCTGAAATGATTGATTGGCAGGTTGGGAATGTTATTGAGGTGCATAAGACCAGGGAGAAGGTGTGGACCATGAAGGATGAGCAGGAGGACACCAAAGGGGAATGGATGCATTCTGGTTGGGGTTGTAATATGAATAGGAGGACACCAAAGGGGAATGGATGCATTCTGGTTGGGGTTGTAATATGAATAGGATGCCCCTTGCATGCCCTGCTGGTATGGTCGAGGTCCTTGAGGCCTCCTTTGGTTGATATAGCAGAGTTGTTCATTCACACCTTCAATTCCTTGATACACATCTTTCAATTCAGGCAGAGAATGGCACTTGTCTATGGAGTGGTTTTCCTCATAGACCGAGCATATCTCTATAAGATTCAATGGAAATTAATTTCTAGGGTGCCTCCTGGTGCATCTAGGGAAAAAGACAGCTAAGGCTCTTTCTACTTCCTCCTGCTTCCTCTTGATCTGCATGGTGTCCATTTGCAGAGCAAGGGCATGCAGCATTTCACTCCTAAAGTCTTCCAACATGTTCCCAATTTCACTTTTGATGGATGTGTTAGAGGAGGATGAACTGGCCAAACCTTGACTAGCCCTACCCTTCTTTCTCGCTGAACTAGAATTATTTTTGAAAACTATCTTGATATCGTCATAAGATAACTAGTAGATGTCCCCTCTCGACATCATGTTTAGGGTTTATAGGAGATCTTCTATGATCCCTCTAATAACGACTAACTTGAGTGATTCGGGATCGAGGTTGCATCTGGCCCTTTTGTAGCTAAGTTGGAACCTTTCCTCATAATCTTCCAATGATTCATCATGTCCCAAGTTCATTCTCAATATTTCCTCTTTGGTGTCTTTGGACCTACAATAATCCTTGTACTTTTTGTTGAAGACTTGTTGCATTTGAGCCCAGGTAGTGATTTTGTCCCCGGTTAAACCCATGAACTAGCACAAGGCTGCATCCTTGAGGGTGGATGGGAACAATTTTAACTTTTGGTCATCAGAGGTATAATCATAAGCTCTAAAAATGACAGCAAACTCAAACAAAAAGGTATCAGGGTCCTCTGAGGTTAAGCCATGGAAGTGAGGAAGGGAAGAGGGGCTTATGTTTTCATCCTAGCATCTCCATTAGTTTCTCTAATGGGAAAATCACCCTCAATTTTTTTCTCAACTCCATTTTTGTTTTCAATCCCATTTCTATTTTCAGCCATGGTGTAGGTTTGTTGAATGGGTTCTTCTTCTTCTTCCCAAATAGGCTCTTCAAATATCTCAGGTTGTTCACCTAATGGGTCCTCTAGCACCCTGCCATCTAAGAAGAGGGAAGGTTGGTTGTTTGATGGTGTGGGGGTATTTAGAAAAAAATTCTTAAGTTGTCTCTACTCCTATGAGGCATGAAAGAAATTTATTTTTTTAAGGTTTTCTTCATAACTACTTACAGAATGGAAAGAAAGCATAGATTGAAACTATATATTGAATGCAAAACAAAAGGAAATCGGGAATTACATCTATTTATTGAATGTCAAATAGAAAGGAAAGTAGAAATTACATCTACCTAGACACCTCCCCAGCAACAACGGAAAAAGTGATGAGCCCCAGTATTGCAGCAAGGATGTTGCAACTCCTAGGGAAACCAACTTTACTTTATCAACCTGGGGTTCGTACAAACTTGGAGGTGACATTGTTATATGCACAGCAGATGCAACAATCTACTCTTGTCACTTCTCAACTGGGGCGATAGACCACTAGGGTTTCTCAAACCAGTCTTCTATAGACTAGAAGGAGGTTGACTACTGACAGTGAATGTAAAGTTATCCTTAATTAAAAAAAAAAAAGTAAATGCTTGCCTATTTTAAGGAATGAAAGTGTTGAATAGAAAGTGCTATGAAATGACATGAAATTACCTAGCTAGGAATTAATAAACTTTACTCGCAGAAAAGACCTAATTTTAGTCTTGCATTCTATAATCTAGCTATCTGGACTAAGTAGGCATGGAAATTATCCTAACATTGCTATGAATGATGTATTCATGCACTAGTTAAATATTGCAAAAAATAGTCTTTTGGTTTTCAATTTAGAAATGTAAATTCTAAGCTAATAATCTGATCTTTTGCAGAGGAGGAAGGTATGGGAAAGCTGGTCCAAAATGGAATTGAGGGGTATGGAAGTCTAGTTGAAGGCCTACCTTAGGCTTTGATCATCATTTCTGCCCAAAACAGTCTAAAAAAGGCTACTATAGGGTTTCATGTAGTTGCTACAAGATTTCCTGTAGTTACTACAGGATGCCCTGATTTACTACAGGAAACTTAGCTAAAAGTTGTAGGAAGGTAGGGAAGGTGAAAGCAAGTGTTAGGAGGATGTATGATGGAGGAATAAGGTATGGGGAAGGTGCACACTACCCAAGGATCAGCCCAACTATTCAGGATGGTTGGATTTTCTCAAGGTGGTTGTCCATGGTGGCTACAAAACATAAATCTAAATAAGTGGTTGTTAGGATTGGGTGAGAGGTGGAGAAGACTTAGATGAGGATGGTGGAATGAGTTCCTCCCTACAGATCAGAAACCCCTGCAACAACACATATTCTCTTCTTCATTCATGCATAATTTTATGTAAATGTGGAAAAGGTGAGTTGAATTTGAGAAACGGATTTATTGATGGCTAATGGCTTAAATCTATGGAATGGAATGCTTCTTAAATCTATGGAATGGAATGCTTTCTAATCTACAAAAAACTCAAGAAACCAAAATGACAAATGCAGGTGCTTCTAAGGAATCATAAACAATGATCTACTCAACAAGAATCTAGATAAATTTGTTTTTGGGGTTGTGAGAGTGGGGCCCTCAAACCATGATCCCATGAGGGAGATGAGGAAGAGGCCACCGTCACAAGATTTTCTGAAGTATTTTCTTTCACTACTATAACACTGATCTACTTCTCCAACTAATGGAAGCAAAACTAGTCAATCATTCAAAGACTTGTAAATTAAACAAAGCAGAGATAACTCCAGCAACTAATCTATTATTCTAATCTAAGAATACATGTACAAAAAGAGGAACCTATGCTACTAGGGTTGGACCCTAACCCAAGAGCTTCATCCCTCTGAGTCAAATTAGTGTTGGATCAAAGAAACCCTTTTCATTATCATCAAAATGTAAAAAATAACACGAGAATAACAGTCACAATATCTCAGCTGGAAACTACCTCTTAGCTACAATAAAAAGTCAAATCCTAATGAGGCCCTAGGCCTTCTTATTTATACAACTGAAGCTACCAACATCTTCCTAAAAATTATGGAGGCTTGGCTCCCAAACTCAAGATTGACTTGTCTTCAACTATCGTAAGCTTGGCTGCCAATGAATTCTGTGGGCTTGGCTACTTCTAACTTCGAGCTAATGAGATCTGGTGGAGGAATCTTTGAGTGGCTGAGGAATTAATGAGGGAGACCAAATCTCATAAAACCCCTCTTTCTTGTCTACTTCGAGTTCCTGCACTTGAATTAGCCCAAAACTATTCCAAATCCTGCAATTAATGCGCATTAGGCCACATGACATAACATCTCACCTTTACCCTCATCACTAAGCAAAATGTAAAAAAATATGTAAATAAATGTGAGAAAAAATGATTTTAATAAGCTGGAGAGTGGAATTAAGGCCCATATGATTTACGTATTGATGACCCTCATCATTTACAACAGTTACACTACTCAACTAAACTCATACTAACTCTATTCTAGGCTAGAGCTCATATAATTTACTTTCACCAAGGATAGAACCTCTAGATATCTAAATCTTAGCCACCAACTTGCACAGGACTCTACTTCTAACCCACAAACTCGAATTGATTGACTTAATTGAGTGATTTGGCCATGTCACTCCTGCTAATTTCTTGATAACTCATCCTGCTGAAGTGGAAATTCGAAGTTCTTCATTTGACTAAGGCACAAGTCAAATGAAGTCTTTTCTTGCTACAATTTAACACTAGGAAGATAGATTCTGGTGTTTTTTAAATTGCAGAGGTCTACCTTGGGTGAGACCATCTTGGGTTGGTTGCGACAACGTTTCCACCAAAGGGTGGGAAAAGTGTTAATAGTCTGCAAGGGTGGTTGAGGATTTCGTGGGGGAAGGAATTTCCATTCCTCTGTCTAGGCATCTAATTCAAGAGCCCAAAGTTCAAACATTAGTGGGACTCCTCTTTTGGTGGTTTGTTGCACTAGTTGAAATGTTGAGACAGTGGAGGCCCGTAAGGGGATGAGGCCTCATGGCTAGCCAGGGGGAAGGGATGGCCAGGCGGGAGTGGTAGATGTTAAAGGGGTTGTGAGAGCTGAGTTGGCGGGCGAATTGGAGCATGGCCAGCTCCTGTCACTAGACCATGTGGACCAGCCACCATATTTGGAATCCTTGGACCTACATATGTGAAATACAATGGTGGTTTTGGAGGATATGAGACAACAATGGTACGATGACCGCAGAAAATTCATTACCTTTATGAATTACTTGCAACAAAATCAATGGGATATGCTTGATCGATTGGCTTATCAGTGAAGGAATTAGAGGCGCACCAACAACCACTTAGATCAGTTGGAGGCACGCCTAGCACATGTGGAATTTCATGCCCATCGGGATCCCGGTC
The DNA here is from genome assembly GCA_031772625.1 of Pinus tabuliformis. NCBI lineage: Eukaryota > Viridiplantae > Streptophyta > Pinopsida > Pinales > Pinaceae > Pinus > Pinus tabuliformis. The sequence goes on along the minus strand of CM062815.1, from coordinate 143,781,470 downwards.
TTCTTGTTGCTCCTAGTGCTGGACATGCACCGAATTTACCTCAACCTTCGTGATGATTGTTGGTTGTCTACTCATTCTTTCTGATTTTTGGGCTATCTAGTCTTTTTGTTTTTGGCAACTATGTAAAGATTGGCAGTTTATCCTTAGTTTTTGCATTGCTCTCCTCGCCCACAAATTTGGTCGAAGTGGGGAGAGAAAGGGTCATCATGTGCATCCAATGTATCATTTTGAAAAATTAATAGAAAATTTTAATCGACAAAAAAAACAATACATAAAAAAAAAATAAAAAAATAAAAAAATAAAAAAATAAAAAAAAAAATAAAAAAAAATAAAAAATAAAAAAATCCTAACTTGAAAATATTGATTTTATTATTATTTTTTTCTAAATTTTCATAAAAATTGAAATTTCATTACAAAAAGCTATTGCAAAGAAAAGAAATACAAACTTGAAAAACTCTTAAAAAAAACATCTCACCAAAAAAAAAAAAAACACACAAAAACACAAAAACAAAAACAAAAAAACAAAAACAAAAAAACAAAAACAAACAAACAAAACAAACAAACAAACAAACAAAAAAACAAAAAAACAAACAAACAAACAAACAAAAAAACAAAAAACAAAAAAAAAAAAACAAAAAAACAAACAAACAAACAAACAAACAAAACAAACAAGCAAACAAACAAACAAACAAACTTGAAAAATAGTTAATTAACCAACATTTTAAAAAAATGTGCATACTTAAGACATAAGAAAATGTAAAGTGTCAAAAATATGCCCCCACCCCCGCAAAAAAAGAGGTTGATGTTGCATCAACACTTTTCAAAATCAACATGAAAATCACCAACATTTTAAAAAAAATATTCATATTTCGTACATTAGAAAATTTGAAGTGTCAAAAATAAGCTCCAAAAAAAGGGGTTGTTGTTGCATCAACACTTTTTGAAATCAACATGAAAATAACTAATATTTAAAAAAAAAACATACTTAATACATAATAAAATTAGAAGTGTCAAAAATATGCTCCAAAAAAAAATGGTTGATGCCACATCAACACTTTTCAAAATCAACATGAAAATCATGATTTTTTGCAACCTCTTAAAAAATGAGAACTTGGTATTGTTCTCGTTAAATTAGTAACTTTGTTAAACATGAATAATGCAAGAGGTGATCCATAATAGTATATTGGTAAAATGAAAATGTGATAATAATAAATATAGGTACTGCCTCGGTCAAAATTAGCCACATTTTTCTCTCCATAGTACTATATAAAAAATAATAATAACCATAATTGCTAAAGATCAATTCTAATGGACCATTGTGTGCAATTATTTCCTTCAATAAAATTCTTAGTGACCCCAGTAAAATTTTATTTCTGCTAGCCTTATTCATTGTAGTTCATATTCAAACAACACTTGAAGCCTTCCTTGAAGCATCAAGAAGAGAGATAAACAATAAACTTACCCCAAGTATGTTTAATGAAGAGATCCAAGGATGGAATTTGATAATCAAATTTCCCATCACGAGATAGTTTGGTAGTGTGATTAAAATTCCACACAACTATCATGAAAGTTAGTTAAATTGTTTAATATGTTTCATTATTTAAAAAAAAAAAAAAAATCATTTTTCTTTGGTGAATTTATTTTCAAATTTCAACCCTAGAGGGATCAAAATCATTGAATCACAAACAATTTGTCAATCATACCTTGTTCATGGAGGATCCTCTATGATTATGGCTCAAAGATTCAGAAGAAAATAAGTCTTCACGCGTGCATTGAGAGGTGAGATCAACCAAAACTATCCTAGAACACTCCAACAAAGTTATAAACGAGAATTTAAATCATTAGCTTATCAATGGAACTTAGTTAGAGGTTTTAAATATATAGTAGTTCCCATTGCTTGTAACCCTCTAAAATCTAGTAATGGAGTCTTATTGGACAAACTGAGGATCTTAATTTAGGGATGTAAATGGGTTAATCTTTATGGTTGAATGAGAAATGATAGTCTCATTGGATAAATTGAGGATCTCAATCTAGGGATGTAAATGGGTTAATATTCATGGTTGAATGACAAATGATATTAGTCCTCTCAGTGCTTCCCCTCTATCTTTGTTTTGTACCAGTGGCTCTCAAGAATATTCGAATAACATAAAAAAAAATATTGAAATCTTTTTTCTCACGGAGGAGGTGGGGGAAACCATACAAGTCGAAGAAAGTATTGATGGTATGGATCAACCCCTCGAACCTATGTTGAACAAGGGATTAGGAATATCAGACTCGAAATTAGTAAGCCAAGCCTTGAACTATCAATCCTTTGGTAGTGCATCTCGAGTTAAAATGTTTCAAAAAAATCTACACAAAAAACAATACAAGTCCACTAATAAGGAGAAATGCCTTTAAGGCTTATGGTAAATAAAGTAGGATCCTTGATCTCGACATTGTCGGGATGTATTTTTCACTTTTGTAATCCATACCAATTAAACATTATGGAGCATTTATTGTATGTTTAGCTGGGGAAAATTATTGTGTGAACCCTTTCCCAAGTGCAAATTAGGATATTCAAATATTAAAATGTTATTTTTACATGGTCAAATATCATTTATGCCAAATTTTCGCATTTGTGTCCTCTAGTAATTAAGGGAGAATATCAAGGGTGTGTTCATTAACTTTGACTTAGTGGGCATTAGTTGTCCTAATGGTATGTATTGGTGGTCCTTTATTAATATGTGTTCATTAATTTTGACTTAATGGTGGTCCTTTATTAATATGGTGATGAGAAAGTGACTTAATAATTTGACATTAATTCATAAGGTTATAGTTCAATGTTATACATATTGTTGTCCCTCTACATCTATTTGTATATCGATTGTTATATACAAAGTTAATGCATGTGGATCAATAAAACAATGTTGCTCAAAGTGGAGCTCTCTACATATTAAGGTTTATGCACTATAATTTTGGTGGCAATCTTTATGGGTTATGTGCAATATGTATGAAGATTTATTTATTTTTGTGGAATTTTATGTTCCAAAATTTTCAAATAAATTCTAGAAATATTCTTCTAATTGAGCTAAGATAACATGGTTTCCAAGACAATGTAATCGTAATGAATATTTCTAGAAACATTCTAAAACCCCTTCAACTATAAATATGGATGGATAAATTGAGCATAAAAATTATTTGGACATCACATGTTTGGAATACCAACTTACTGCCTAGTGGAAAATAAAAAATAAAAAATAAAAAAATAACCAAAACCTTTTCAAGAGCCCTTCATAGAGCACTATAGCATTGCATAGACTACAAACTAAGGTAATGAGCTTGGTGTTGATTAGAAAAACCACAAATACCTTCTAATATGAGGAGACTTAATCAAGGGAAACACAATAAGAAGGGATTATTCTTAACTTTACAAATGTCTAATTAGGGAAACTTATCTTGACACCATGTGAGAGGATATCTAGGCCACTTAGTCTACTTTGGAAGTAAAAATATTTTTCGGTTATTTGCACAAAGAAAACTCTTAGCTACAGAAACCCTAAAGAGGGAAGGGATATATTGACATTCCATGGGTGCTCTCTTTAAAGTGAAAGAAGAAGCAAGTTCACACATGTTTCTTGATGCACATACACAAAGCAAGTTTTGGGCCCTATAATGAACCAAGTAAGCCTCCCACTATTATTGACCCAAACAGTTGGGTTACACTACTTAAGGCATGGTACTTGCAATATTTACCCATACTAACAAGGAAGGTGTGGAAAACAAGAAGTGAGAAAGATGAAGGAAGATGTTTCCTCCCCTTAAGGGGAACAAACTACGTCATGTATCTTCTCGGAGAAAATATTGAAGATAAAAGGCAGTTAAGGGAGATGACCCCTCACTCCAAGGAAAGCAAACCAAAGGACATCTCTTCATACAGAAAACACATAAAATAATTTTAAAGGCCTCAAACAAACCTCAAGGTTTTCTTAGAAGAAATGCATGGCTTAAGCGATCGAAGCTATAGAAATGACTAGAACAATTGTGGTCATTGGTCATTAAATAAAGAATTCAAACTAGTCATATAGAATTGATCCACTGAGAATAAGATCAAGTTTGGATTGAAGCACATTATTATATTTTATGGTACCATCATAGGAAATTGAAATCACATGGAAGCAAGATGTTTAATTTGGGAAGCAAATATTAGGTTGTCTTTGAATTCACCTAGGAACTTTGTAACCACCAATAATGTAACACAATCAGCAATGATATTTCAAGGACTCTTTGCCTATGCACTCTCCTCTGATGAATTTATTTGCATCAAAGACTCCATGATTATTATTTGGTAATAAAGGGGCCTTATGTCATCTTCAAATGTTCAAACATAATACCTGTGTGAAAAGGGTTTCGTTATTCTCAAGCAATTCATCAATATGTAAGGTTTCCATGTCAAGTGAAGACATAATGAAGAAGCGAAAAGTATGGAAAATCAAGTCACTTGCTTGAAAGGGGTATTAAAACGGTACATGGGAGACAAGTAGAATTAGACATCCAATATATCCCTCTTATAAGATGGTCATATACAACATACCAACCACTAACAAGGGGTTAAGGGATCATAGTTATTAGTGAGTCCCAATATATCCCTCTTATGAAATGGTCATATGCAACATACCAACCACTAATAAGGGGTTAAGGGATCCTAGTTATCAGCAAGTCCAAATATCCATGTCCATTCAAGGTTGGTAGGAGTGTCAACCCAAAAATAGATAAAGGTGGTTGAGTCTTACTAAATTGACCCTTGGGGTATCCATGGAATAGCCTCACCTCCTAGGATACCTTACAATGAGAATAAGATTTCCAAATTCATGGTAACATACAAAGTACATTTGGTATATGATTCATTGGTGGACTATATTCTCCCTAGCTATAAACAAAGATGTATTGCCCACATGTCTGTTGTAAAATTCCATGTTGAATTGATCTAATAAAGAGCATATGAGTTGTAGACAAAGATATCAATGTTTTCAAAACAAGTGTTTAGAAATTCAAAGAGATATTGTCATGTTGCATGGGCAAGGCCAAGAAGGTGGTACATCTTAATTAATGATGAATTTAAATAGAAAATAGAATAAGCACAAGATCAAATGCTAGAACTTCAAGTGTATATCACTACCAATCAATCTTTGATTCACAAAATTTTACATGGAAAAAAGGTTTGATAAAAATGGATGATTTTGAAGGATGAATGGATGAAAATGGGTGAATGATGCAATTTGAAGCTCGGGTATAGGAAATTTCTACCCTTGAGAAGAATGTGATCTTTGGATGATTTTATCCATGTAAATGTTGAGTTTTTGTAGCTCAGGGGGTCTTCTTCATGTGATAATGCCTAACATGAAGGGACATTAAAAAGTATCTATAAAAAAAAATAAAAAAGTACGACTTTATGTTTTTGTATTTAATGACTTAAAGTAAAATTAATAACTTAAAGTGTATTTAATGAGAGATTAAATCATGACCTTTGATCTTGAGAGTGAATCTCAGCCATAAGATCAAAAGAAGTTAAGTTAGTTAGGTTAAGTCATTAATGAGAAAATGTACATAAAGATAATTAGAGAGGGCATTAATGAGTGTGAGAGATTCACATGTGAGAAAGAGAGAGGGCATTCATGAGCATTGAATGTGAGAGAACATAGTTGAGAGGAAGGGTTTATTGCAACAAAATTTAAGTGCAAACCAAAGGAGAGAGAAGGGCACGAAAAACCAAGCAAAAGACTCAACATTAATTGTTGGTACAGTGACCATACAACAGCAAGAATGGAAATTTGAGGCATGGTTTCCAAGGCAAAGAGCATGTTGGAAATTACTCACTGCTTGGATAAAAACAAAAATATTTTTTAAACGTGAATCAAGGAAGAGACGAGTTGTAATCTGGATTGTACAATACCATATAGTAGTATGGATTTCTAAGAAAAATGGGCACAAAAATCAAGGGTCAGATTTGGCACATTTATTTTAGAAATGACAACAAAAATTAATGAGTAAAGTTGCATTTATGGTTGAGTTGTATTGTTGTAATTTATTCCCATTTACTCAAGAAATAAAAGAAATTTATTTCTCTAAGTTTTCCCCTTAGGGGTTATTTTCCCGTGGGCTTTGCCCCAACATCACTGTGTTCAGGAATGTTTGTCTGCTATTGTTATTTTTTATTGCAAATTACTTAGCATAGTATTTTTGCTCATAAAATCAAAGTTGTAATTGTAAATTTGCTCGCATTACTTTGAAGTTTTATTAGAGTTATAAATCAGTGTATGAAGTGAACTATTAGTGATTTTGTGTGATTTTTCTACAATAGAGTGATCAAAGAAACCAAACCTAAAAAGGAGACAGTTTCAAGGGAATAAATAAGAAGTAAACCTACTAAGATTTATGTTATGATATTTTGATATTTGGTCGTGGAGAAATAAATTGTATAATAGTTCAAGATATTAACATGTTTTATATTTACAAGTTGGTTTTGTAACAAAGTGCAACAAAACTTGAGGAAATATCTATTAACATTGTTGATATAGTGAGCTATTGGAAATGTAACTATGTTCGGTCTTCGTAATTATCATTGTACTTATGCCATTGTATATTTCATGTAAAAAGCAAAAGAAGAAAAAGAAATTTTATTTTTCAAGCATGATTTTCTTGTTCAAGTCAAATTGTTATTTAGGTCAAGAATGTTCTTCATGCCTCTAAGGTTTATTGAGACAAATGAATATTTTTCAAGAGTCATTCTATTGTACTTGAGTCAAGTCCCATTTGCACTTTTGAAATAAAGTGGAAAAAGAATTTTATTTAAGTCAAAATAGTCATTTTTGTCCCCAAAATACCAAGTAGGCCCTGGAAGGGACCCATTCAACCTCCTAGCTGTGTATAAATAGACCACACTTCGACCTCATTTGGAACATCTCAAGCAAGTTTGATTTTTGTGCGAAGAAAAGAGAGTAATACCAGCAAAAAAGTCAAAAGAGAGAGTGTGTTAGAGTCCTATAGTGATAGGATTCATAATGTTGAATTGGCTAAGTTTGAGCCTTGTAATATTGTACATACCTTTGCTTTCTGAAAAAAATTTCCATATTAAAAATTTAAAAAACGTAAAGAGGGTATGTCCTAAAAGAAACATCAAAGGACAAAAAGAATAAGGAAATATCAAAAAATGAAAAAATATGAACCCCAAAAACAAAAATAGTTCATGAAAGTGTGCAATTCTAAATGCCACTACTATTTTATTGCTTTATTGTTTTAAAATTATGGTTGTGTGCAGCTTGTCATACATGCCACAACCCATGGTAGTCAAACTGCTTAATCTTGAGTATTTCATGCTTTGAATTTTATGTTCATATTTAGAGAATAAAATCTGACCAAACAACGTAATCTTGGCAGATCATCAGATAGGTAGAGAAAATAAAAGGAGCTCATCAATTTAATCTGAGACCTTGGATGATATAAGGTTAGAATTAGATAGTTTACTTTTCAAAAGAAAAATGAATGATAAAGGTTTGCTAGCCTAAATGCACCCAAATAAAATGAAGAAAAAATGGTAGGGTAAGTAATGGGTAAGTAGAAGAAAGGTTGCTGAAGTATAAAGTTGATTGGATAAAAGCACATTTATCATGCTTGATTATATGTTTCAATGTGCATGAACATTTAAGAAGGCAAAAACAATGGTTTACAAGTTCATTTAATTAACTCCCCTTCATTCTTTTCATCCTTTTACTTACTAATTTCCCCATCCACAAGTAAGTTCTAGTACTAAAAATCCTTCAAGTCATAAAGGCTCAAAGCATTTCTCTGACTTTTGGTGGGACCAGACCCTCGGCTTAATGACTTATGGACATCAAGTGTTAGAATTCCCTTCATAAAATTCATTTCCCCTCATTACCCTAATAAAACCCCTTTTCCTAAGGTTAAACTCAATTTGCCTTTGAAAAGTAAATAACCCCAAGTTAAAATTCCATTTCATTCAAAAAAAAACCCACAAAAGTGTTTTATCTTAAGTATAAAGTGTATGTGAATAAAATGCACAAATGTTACATTATTCTTAGTGGTATGTTCACTCCGCACATTCATTTCATATTAATTTTTAACTTAATTATATAATTCTCGATATACCTTTTCCCGTATATTAAATAAATCCCCTATATAAATATCCCAACCCTTAGTTTTAATATAAACTATACTTTGTCCCATATTCCCAACAAAACCCACTTAATACACCACTACGCGGTAAAGCTAAACTAATCCCATCATTAAGCCTCACCTGATCGTTTAATCCCATGATTAAATCCTAATTAATCCCAAACCACCAAGGATTAAAGCCCTCGGCCCCCCTGAAGCCTATGATCATATCATCCGCACACATCCCTCGCCCAATTATCGTCTGATTATCATCACCCTCATCCGACGATCCACAGCCATATCGGCTTCACCCGACGGCCGACCTTTACCCGCCCAATAAAGTGATTTTCCCCAGCCCCCCATCTGCGATGTGTCAAGCATTGGCGTAGATCGGGTGACCCCTCCTAAACACTACCTCCTCCATGAAAGCAGTGTGATGGCTTGGGAAACCGCCTCCCCACACAACCCAAAAAACTGCCCACTGTTCATGTGTAAAATTACCCGCCAAAAAGTGACCATTGCTCAATAAAAAGGCCAAGAAGCCTTATTTCACCTTTTTCGCTCATTTTCTTTGTAAAACATCTGCAAACCATTGCGACACTTGTAAACACTGAATTCGACCATTGAACTCCAATTTCACTCCTGAAGAAGCTGCAGATACCCCAATCAACCTTTCAGTCCATACCAGAGCCATTCAAATTTCTGCAATTGCTAAGAATTCCGAATTTAAAGCTAATTCACCCAATTCTAGGTATTTGAAGACGAATTTACCAGACAACCCTTTCAATTGGAAAATGTTCAGTCCGTAAAGTGTTTTGATTAAGTGAAATTAATTGAAATTACTTTAAATTTAAGTCTATGCCCAAACCCTTATAAAAGCTTTCAGTTTCCTTCAAAACCTCTAAATAAACATGTAGTGCCAAATTCAAATCCACAAGAACTGAATTATGGCTGCCCCCGTCGCCATGGATGTCAAACCTATCACAACTTCCCATTTGGACCTTGACCACCTCCCCTTGGCAGACAAGGATTTTCAAATCAGAGACACAAGTGCATATGAAGTCCTGCTCAAAATTCATTATTTGAGTAAAGACATATATCTGAACCATTCTGATGACATTAGCCTTTGGGACTCCAATTTTCTCAAATACCAGTTTCCCCAAGTACATATTTTTCCTGAAATTGTCCATATGTGCCATGCCTGTTACACTCCCAGCCAGAGAGCTATAATGTCTCCGGAACAAAATCTTTTGTTCACAATTACAATTGAATCAATTAATGAGATGTTACAAGTCCAACCAGGTCCAAACCTAACCCCACTCTCCATTAGGGATTTGTTAGACCTGTACACCAAGTTGACTCCCTCTAGACAGGCCCAAATATTCCAAAATTTCATTGTAGAAGAATAGCACATTCCTTAAGATGTCCCTCCATACGTTTCTACCATTTTCTCTGAAAGGGGCAAGCATATTGTGACTATCATATCATGTATTTTGGGTTGTACCACAGATGAATTTGTTGATGAGCTCGTCTTAGCCTTCATGTCCATTTTCACCCCAGGAAAGCCTCCTGCTACTTTGTACAATTATGCCCAGTTCATAGCTGAAAGGATGCATGAACAGTTTACCAGAATGCACAATGAAAGAGTATTCAAGTACTCATATGTACTATACCACATGTTTTTGTATTATCAATCAGACATATTTCCCTTCACCCTCCAGAAGCTAGACACTAGAGGCCAGCCCAAGTCTGTCATATTTTGGACACCATTATTCCACAAGTATTCATCACCATACACCTATACAGACTTCATTAACTCTTTTGTCCATCCAATCATGACCATGCTGACAGGAAGCCCTCCACCCAGGATAAGTCAAGAAATCAAAAGAGTCCTCCAATTGTCCAAGAAAAGTAAGGTGGGAGATTGGTACCTTTACCAAAATCACACTGAAATAAGAATCTATGGTTGCCATCTAGCCCCATACAAACTCTGCAAATACCTCCCCATGAGGTTATTTGCTCTAGAGTATTATAGGCAGATAATGAACTCTGATGAAGTCAACTTTGTCTCAGCCAAGAAAATAACTCAGTTCAAAGTCAAAAATCAGTTAGGCCCTTTCATTTGCAATTCTAGAGAAGCAGGGCAGGAAGCAAATCAGATTTTGCAACAAATGAAGTTCCAAAACAGTTTCATGTGGAGATATGACCCTCAAGGGTTTATGACTAAACTTAGACAAAAGGTCAAATTGGGGCCTTACATTCATCACCCCATACCAGAGATAGAAAGATATGCCAATCAATCTGAGTGGTTGGAAAACACTCTCATAGACAGGGATAGTACAAAGGTAGATGTTGAAAATACCTTGTGTGATTTAGAAAGACAGCTTGATGAAAGCTCATTCCTGTAGGTACCATAACAAGAAGCAACCATGAGTACCCCTGTTGTTTTGCAGACTCCTCAGAATGAGGAAAAGAATCCCAAGAGGAATAGAGAGGGAGCCTCCAGTTCAGGTATGGACACTTCAAATGTGCAGTATGAAGCCAGCCAGAGCAAAAGGCCAAGGCTCAATCCTGTTTCAGAACAGGAAGACACAGAAGGCTCAGTAGAAGTAACTAATTCTGAGTTAGACATGAGCAAGGGCACAGCTCGATCTAGAGAAACACAGGACCCATCTGCATCACAGACTCAGATGTTAGAAAGGTAACTCAGTGTAGAAGTCTCCTCATTTAGTAGGCCTGCTGATAAAGATAAGGACATAAAGGACAGGTTCAAGGAAATCAAGATGAGAAATGAGAAACTGAAGGCATAGTCTTATGCACAGTATCTCAAGCTTACACCTACCAATCAAACCAGGTTGATGTTAGCTTTTGACAAAAAAGAAGAAAAAATGCAAATGTCCTTCATAAAGCCAACTGTACAACAACCAAGGACATCAGCAGATTTCAAGAAGATTGATTTTGAGATATTGGACAGGGATATTCATCCCACTGACCAAATTGAATTTCACAAAGAGGCTAGAGAAATGGTTTACTACACTCTTACTGGAAAAGCCATAGCTGCCCATCAATTGCAGAATTCATTGAATAACATCTCAGCCTAGTATCAATTGGAGAAGGCCTCCTCACAGGCCAAGGACACCAGAATCAAGTCTTTGGAAGACTTGGTGATTGAATTGGGACATGATCCCAAAGACATCAAAGCTACTGAACAACTGATCAAGAAAAAGAATGATGATATTGCAGCACTTAAAAATCAATTGAAGATACCTCAACTGCAGCAGCCCCAGGCACAGGAAGTCTTGGAAAATCAAACCAAGCATGAAGAATTGATGGAATTAGTCCTCAAACTAAATGATCAGTTAAGGGAGACAGAGAAGGAATTGGACAACCTAATCCAATTAAAGCAAATTGATATTGCCACTACCTCAGTGAATGTCATCCCAACAATTACCACGGTTGTTCCTTCCACATTGGCAGCCTCATTGGCTCCCACAGCTCCTATGGCCATGTTGTGGCCAGCAACAACCCCCCTTCTTATTTAATGTTATTACTAATACTAAATAAGTGGGGACCCTTATTCAAAAATTAAAAAAATCGATTAATGCTTGTATTTCCTTTTTCAATAAAACTTACTATCATAAACTTAGGAGAATACCCTCAAAAATATAAAAAGACTTAAGTTTTATGATAAGTTAGAATAAAATCACTCCTTAAAACAGGTCGCATCACAAAAAGGGTAATGGATACCTTCCCACAAGCGGAACTCTAAAAATGCGAAATTGCGATGCGAAATCACGCATCAAAAAACCCTCATCACATCGCATGCCTTAAACATCACCTACGTTGAAGTGCCTTAAAACGCCGATATGCGATGGCGCATCTCGCGAATCGCATTTCGCAGAAAACACATTGACGGATGCTTGCCACACGTAAAGGAACTGTGATTTGCGATATGACGATATTGTGATATTGCGATCTACGATACTGCAATCTGCGATATTGCGAAGCAAATCGCAAAATCGCCTTATCGCAGATCTGCACGACCCGTTGTTCTAAGAAATATTTTTCCATAAACCGAGGCCCAGTTATGCGCATTAATGTTAATCAATGAGTTAGTTGGCAATCATTAATGAAATATGGTTTTGATCTTATCAAGGAGCCAGTTCATGTAAGGTAATATATTTTATATGTTTTCCGCATTTAAAGCTTTCCCGTCACCTTTTCTTATCATTGTTCTCACCTCATTTGTAAACTGCAGGAGCGAAGAGCTGAGAAGTATACAGAGCAGAGTTCAAGATATTATGGGAAAAAAGGGTAAAGCTCCCAATTCTGAAGATAAAGAGATGACTCCCTTGTACACAGACACCACCTGTAACAAAGACGTCGGTATTACTACTTGGGAAGGCATGTATAGTTTACTTGAGGAAGAAGATCCCAAGGTAATGGAAGTTACGGCTACTGCAGGATCACACGGGTCTTCTGAGGCATCTATTACAGATCTAGCATGTTCATTCTTGCATAGGATAGCAGTGAGGCCCAAAATTCTCCCGTATACGGACATGGTTAAATGGATACTAGATAATGCTGATATCACAAACTGACAATTCAAGACTCAAGGTCAAGGACTCATTGGCTCTTTCACTCCACAAGATTTGAAGCTCATGTATCATTTACCAGAGCCACAAGTGACTTATAACAAACAGTTCATGGAAAAGTTTGCTAAAGAAAATAAATATTTAGCAGAATGCACCAAGGACTGGTCAAGAAGGGATGAACCACTAAAAAAGGATAAGCACGGTATGTATAGTATTGGTTCTCTCACCTCCCCATATTGCTTTGCTGTTGTTATGCTCTGTAGACTTTTTGGAAGGCCAGACATCAACAAATTTTCATCTGAATGGCTACCATTATTGGATGCTGCCATTGATGCTACTATTATGGGTTGGGCTAAGATCTTGTCTGACAATTTAGCCACAGCCATTCTGAGTTACCGGTCTAAAAGGACTATCTCTCAAAGAATTTATCCCCCTTTCTACTTATCTGCATACGTGATGGATGCAATCTGTTATATTTCCAAGTTTCCTCTAATGGGTTGGAAATGGACTACTCAAGATCCCTTATACATTCATATTTATCACAAAGAACTGTGGGATTCCAATTTCACTCCTTATTTCTACAAGATTTGTCATGGAATCATGCTGCCTCTGTACAAAATGTTGTATGATAAAGACCCTCCAAGATTTTCTCCCGAAGCAGAGGTCGATATGCTCCCTATCGCGAGATGGTTCGGAGAATAACCTTTTACATATGTCAGGGTATTCGAAAATCTCACTTCCCCTCATGTCTTACCTTTATATGTTCCTGAAAAACTACTAGCACAGCAGATTGCTTATCAGACCTGCGGAGAAGGAGGTATGAGTAAAGAGTTGAAGGACAAGAAGAAGGCCATTTGGCTACAATTTCCTGTGGCCCGTGCGGCCTTTTCACTATTTGATGTAGGCCATGCATTCAAAGAAGTAAACAACATGTCATGTCTACGATTGTTCAAATTTCCAGGAAGGTCGTTCGACCCTTCTGATATTGTTAAGAATTTCACTAATGCAGTCAAAATAAAGGTGTTTTCTAAAGAAGATGACCTTTTCGATGATATGTTCCAACAGAAAAGTACACTTAAAGAAGTTTTTCATTCTGCCCAAATGTGATTCCCTCCAGCAGAATTTCAAGAATTCAAAATATACAGAGAGAGGAGGTTAGCTAATATCCCTTTGGATAAATTACGCTTGGAACCTGTGAGGGAACCAACTCCTAATATCAGTCTCAGTGGAAGTTCAGGAACAAATAGGTCTAAATCTAAGTCTGAGAGAGAAACGTCAAAACACTCCAAGAGGTCCGAGAGTGACCATAATAAAAGCGAAGGGTCAGTCAGGGATACTGCCCAGTCTAAGGAGCTCCCAGAACAACAGGCTTTGACCTCTCCACAGGTATATCCTCCCCCTCTCATCGTCTAGCCACCATCAATCAGAACTGAGTTGGATAAATAATGGGATACATTCAATGACTTAATCAATAATGAGGGACAAAGCACAAAAACACCTGAGAGTAATGTACAGACGGTGAATGATATAGTCACAGGAACAACCAGCAATGTACCAGAAATGGAACATATTCCCATTACCCCATCCTCTGAACTTATGATCAAAATAGATGAAATTCCCCCTCTTGATGTATTCTATAGCTTGCAGCATAAGGCTGTGGTGAGAAGACAAAGAAAGAAAAGGAAATTGGAAAGCGTGCTTTCTCATGATGCAGAACAATTAGACATCCTTTGGCAAGATCCTACCACTAACCCTACTGAAAATCTCACTAAATTATCTCAGATCGCAGGAGCATATGCTTTTGCAACCATTTATAAAGCATCTGAAGTACAGCAAATACTGAAAGAAAAAGAAGATCAAATACAAGTTTTGTAGCAACAGCTACAACTAGCCAGTGCAAATAGCGAAGCACAGAAACAGCTTGAAAAACTACAGCAGGACTTTCAACAGATGCAAATAGGATACCAGAATAGTTTGGCCGAAAGAGAGAAACAGTTGCAGGTTATGCAAGAGATGCACAAGGATGATTCTAAGCTTACAAAATTCATTACAGAATCCATTTCCTTAAATGATCAGCTACTACAGCAATAAGAAATATTGTGCCAAAAAATATCACAGTGGAGCTCTTATTGTGAAACAAGCGACGGGATTGCTAATCAGGGAAAATTTTAAGAACCCCCCCCAAATTTATAAATATAATAATTGGGCGAATCTCCATGGTATATAGGAAAAATGGAAGGCGATTTTATCAATAATATAATATGTATATATAATTTTCTGGCGAATCTCTCACCAGGCATGGCGAATATTTTACTCAATTATAAAATCTTGTAAGAACTTGGCAAGTCTTTCACTAAATAATAAAACTTTGTAAAGTCCTAGTGAATTTTAGCATTGTGAACTCTTAGAGAATTTTTTGAAGAAGTATAAAACCATATATGATAAGAGCCACATGGTGGCAATATCACTATCTTTTTTCACATTTCCACGACATGGAACTTGTCTATAAAATTATAAAAAACCAACCAGGAACAGGAACAACTCAAATGCTTTGTGAGAGATAGTCTAGAAAAAAGCAACAAATAACATGTCGGCAGAATTGTTCATCGGTGAGCCGCTATTTCATGGGCAATCTGTAAAGGAGCAGTTGGATATCATATTTCCAAATCCGGGAAAGCCTTTCCCATCCCTCACAAGATTTGTTAAAAATGTTGGGTGTCTAGAAGGTGTGGATTTGCTAAAACAAATGTTACAAGTGGATGGAAACAAAAGAATAACAGCTAATGAAGCTTTGCAACATCCATACTTTCAGTCCTACAGGACTATAAACAGCTGCCATAAAGATTAAAAATGGAAATCAGCTACAAATCTCTTGATGACAACACTATCAAGATAGAGGCTGATGCTCTCTTAAAGACAGAGCTGCTGGAAATGGAAGCAGGTGCTATGAAGCTGACACTAGTAAAAGATGGGACAGCACAGCTTCCCATAGTGCATCCCACTCTGGGACAATCAGTTTTTTGATGTTTTGCAGATTGGGTTACAGTCTTGCAACTTGTTTTGGATTTGTCACCAACCTGATGTTTTGCTTCTAATTTATTTTCATCTGGTGATAAACAAAGTGTCAATCTTTTCTCAGGATAAAATAGTATTCTTTACAGACATATTAACTTGGCTGAAAAGTCCAGGACAATATGAACAGGACAGCTTCCAGGTTTTTTTGAAGATTTCTCCTATCAATTTACTGCCGGAGGGTTTTCTGTGATTTCTTGCACTTCTGAAATTTAATCAAATTTCTACTTGAAATAAAAGTTCAGAAGAGAATATATCACTAATGTTAAACACACATAATTGAGAAGCCGATATGAAGCATTGTTTTTTTGGGTGTGTTACAACTTTGGTGACCATGCAGCTCAGTCATTGCATGTTCAGTTTGTAGCTCCACCTTGAAAGAGTGAAATGTGTGGTGTAGGATAAGAAGCTCTCTGTTAAGGCGCAATTGTTTTTCCCCAAAATTCTAATATCTAGATTCTATCTTGTTCATGTCTGTGTCAGGTGATGTTTCTTTTCATGTGCATGTGTTTAGTCAGATATAAAATACTCAAGTTCTCACCAGCCTGGGCTACAGTGGCCATTCTGATGATCTATTTCATACTCATTGCATTTTTCTAATAAAATGACATTATATTCATTTAAATTATGTGATTGAAATAGGGATACAAGAGCTTATTTGTATTTGAAGGTCTATAAGGCAGAGTATAAGCTCACACCAATCCTTGTTATTCTCTGCAAGAGAAAATCAGTTTCTATTTCACTCCTCAATAACACTGACTAAATCTCAGTTTGAAAATCAGTTAAATTAAGAAGACTAAATCCCAGTTTGAAAATCAGTTAAATTTAGATGAAATTACTCATTCAAAATCATTTGGATGAGGAAATTGTCAAATAATTGTAAGTTGTCGTCTTAGAGAACATGAAGGGAGCACATTCGTCATATTCTACCAACTGCAACATACCTACCTTCAATGCACTCTCTGTAAGGACCATAACGGGAGCAAATGTGGACCCATGTACAAATTTTTACTGCCTCAGGGTTTGTTTCGTCCTGTGACTACTAGGTTCGTTAGTCCTTCACATAACTCTCCAACAAAATGAATCCAATAGTGGAATATAGACTCTTTACATGCAATTTATTTTCTAGAAAGTCTATACAGAGAAATGAAAGTTGCAAGTATAAGAATTATGCTTCAAAAATGAATTTTCTTGTGTAGTGAGCTATACCAAGGGTATGCTTTTGCAAAGTTTTATAACAGAAAAATTTGTCAAGAGGAATTTATTAAGGAAATCTCTTGTTAGAAATGAAATCCAGTTGAGTTGAGATAAAGTCCATAGTTACAAAGAAGTATTGTTGTGGAAAGCAATTCCACTATGACATTCCTGTACATTTTAATACAATATAAAAAGAAATTGATGTGATTTCCAAGCTACTTGAATCCATTGAACACAGAGAGAATCAGTTGAGAACTGATGAATGAACATGGAAATCGATGTAATTCCTAAGCTACTTGAATCCATTTTGAACACAGAGAGAATCAATTGAGAACTGATGAATGAACATGAGCTGAAGTAGGACACTATCATTAAGCTAGTCGACCCTGAAATTGAAGAAAATGATCATGTCAAACAAATCTACTAGCAGTGTACTAATAACGGTAAAATCGACTTGCAAGATGAAAGTAACTTAAATACCACATTTGTTGGAAAATGAAATCAATCAAAAAATGTTCTAACCAGAGATGAAGTTGATTCAAATGAAAGAAGTTCAAATCAGGGTGAGGTGAACCCAATAAATGAGATGTCGATAATCCCAGGAAAAATCAACTAGCAACAATGAAGGAAATTGATTGAAAATAATTAGTTAATTCCATTGTTAAGATTTCAACTTGGATATCATTTGTTGCCCAGGTACATTCTCTTGGAGAAATCGACCTGCATGTTAGGATGTAAATAAGTTCCAATTAAACAGAACATTTTTATTTGAGGGGAATTGAGGTCCAAAAGAGCAGAGTTCTTGGCAGAGGAACAATATAACTGCAAACACCCATTCAATATCTATGACTGTAGATTGAAGTTCTGCAACCTTGGAAGCACTATTGAGTACTTAACCAGAGTTGTAGAATCATTGGTACTTTATTAGATTTGATATGCAATACAATGCTTGATTCGCCTTGATTCCCATTTATTCTGTTTAATTTCTGCATACTGATTCCTACTGATACCGTTCCAACTGCTTGAAACAATAACATTTTCAAAAGGTCTCTTTCACTCTCACTTCAATTAGAACAGTACCCCTTTCTCTACTACATTCATGCACATATGCTTACATTTCCAATTCTGCAGATTGGTTTTCATGAAATTAACCAATACTTGTTTTGCATCTAACGAATTCACATAACTAAACAAAGCACTGAAAATATCACCAAAACTGAGTGGCCTCTCTAGTATTACAAGAAGATTTATTCAAAAGAAACAAGAAGTTTTTTTAAACTACCCTAGAACAAGTCCATGTGGATGCTTATTTATGACATGCCACAATGTTGTCCATCAAAATATTTTCCTAAAAACTGTCTCTATATTGGGTTTCAATGGTAGGAGTTTTAGAGTTTTCCCTGATGATGACTTGATTTTAAAATAACTTACTTACTTGGGACCATTCACCCTTAATTTCAGAGGTGGTCGTGGTAGAGGAGGCAGGCACTCATCTAACAGTCGAAAGCCCTTTACAAAGGGGAATGGTACCAGCATAGAGAAGAAACACAGACGGTTTGAAGAGGATGATGGATCTGCCAAAGATGAACGATCAAATAAGGTCCAAAAGCTGGAAAATGATGGTGAATTACAGGCATCTGAGACTTCCAAAGCTGCTGAGGATAATTGAGCACCTCAGATGATTCAGCAGACCATGCCATACGCTTTATTTTTTTTATTGATTATAGCTTTATTTTCTTGAACAAATTTTGGGTTTCATATTGTATTTCTTGCCTTTTCTTTTTTCCCTACAAAAGGTGTAGGCATTAAAAATTTTGAAGTTAGAGATGTAGGATAGTTTTAATGTTTTGGATTTGAAGGCTGAATTTTTTAAGGTGTAATGTTATAGAACAGCTTTGCAATTACCTGAACTCGAGAAGCAGCGTTTCATGGCAATAAAAAATTGCCAAAATATAAATACTATATAATTATAAGTTGAGCTCATATATTTGCAAAATCTGTTAGATTCTTACAATTATTATTCTTTTAGTGATGAGATTAGTATGTTGTTAAGTCAGCAGAATGGTACCTGTCTCTTCATGTTATTATGTAGCAAAATGGTACCATGGAAGGAATATGACCCACGAACATATAGTGGTGGAATTTTACACAACCTAAACCATTCTTATTGAATTTTGTGGATATTGTCATGATTATGGCTTGGTAATTAAATAAAAAGGAATTAGGTTCAGTCCTTTACAATAAGTGATGAATATGCACATTAGTATGGTGACAAGGTCTTTAGTTATTGCTATTGTTAACCATAAATCCTTCCATCGATGGAAACATTTCTATGGATGAAAAGTGAAAATGCAGTGTGGTGTGTGCTGTGATATCCTTGAAGATGAATAAATGCATTCTACTGTGTAGCTTTTAACTTTTGATTCTCATTAATACCATAGTATTCACCGGTACACCTTTGCATTGTCTTCTGTGATATTCAACCTGAATCTTGAAAACCCTGCATCTGTTCATTCCTGATATTATGCAATAAAAATTGCTAGTGTTATAAATGAAATTTGAAAATTAGACATGGCTACTCTGTTTTAATAGTTGGTGAATGCTAACCATTAACTATTTGAACCCTTGGTCCTTTTGTTAGACCAAAAACGCATCAGGCATGGCCCTTATGGCGCATCAAAGAAGGATCTCAAGCTTCAGCACATTTGATCCATTTGATCAATCAACCTGGCATCCATGAGAACTGGTTAGTAGTGGGTAGTTCTTTCTACGGTTCTCTCCACCACTTCTGAATTGACAATATAGTAGCATTACCAAAAAGTTACTCTTCTTGGTACTTGTCTACCCAGAGCAGTGTAATGAACACCGTAGATCCATTTTCACTATTTACATGAGATTGACAGTAAAAAGTAGAAATGTGGACACGACACTGAAAAAATCAGCATGCGAACAAAAGATGCCAACTAGTCAAACATTGCTCAAATCTGCAGCCAAGATAATGGAGTACTGACATCTTGATCTTCCTTTCCGCCCATGAGCTTGCTTCTAACTTCAAGGAATGCTTTAACGAAGTCAATGTTATTGTTCAATCCCCTAGTTTTCATACAATCCTTAGCTATTCTTTGAGGTCTAGCATAATACGTCACATTCCTGGCCATATAAGAATATGAAACCACTGTGGCCATGGGAAACTTATAAAGCAACCATAAACAAATGTATTGCTGGCAACAAAACTCACTTCTTTTAATCTTGAATTAAAAGCTTGATGAATTGCTACATCGGCGCAGTCCGTAATCTTCCAAAGAATTGTTTGTTGGCAAAATGCCCACACTATGATCTGTGCTACTAAGTGATACCGTATCATCATCCACCCCAAGCATGGCAAGGGTGAGATGGGTTTGTATATCATGCCCCCCCTGATTTTCTACAATGTCATCCTCATCTGAAGTATCCATATCCTTGATCATTGTATTCTGGCACCACGCCCAGTCAGTCCTCTCATCTTCTCCTTGTAGTAGTTTTAAAATCTGCCATTAATCATATCTTGGTATTAAAGAGTAAGCAGAGATGAATAGATGTGGTTAACATAGAGTGTTTTATAGCTAAAAGAAAATGTAAGAGAAATTGCACCCTAAAGTAATTTTTGCAGGTAAAGAATACCCTCAAAAAACACACGAGGTAGTAAAAACAAGCCCCTGAAGCATATAGAAATGAATAGAGGAAGATAAATTACTCGGCTCATGCAAGGACGGTAATGAGATGTTTCCCTTAGACAAAGCGTAGCAGCAAGCATCATTCTATGCATTTCATTTGTATCATAAACATTTTGCAAACATTTGTCAGCAAGACTTTCCATATTCCCATCCTGTAAGAGTGGTCTTGCCTGGTTTCAACATTTACAGAAGGTTAAACATGAGCCCCTAATAAGGATAATCAATATAAATAAACATGAAGAAGAGAGTCAACTGTAAAAACCAGGACTTACCCACATAATCAGGCTTTCTTGACCCTTGGGACTTGCTGTATCAATTGGCTTCCTTCCAGTTATTAGCTCAAGAAGGACCACACCAAATGCATACACATCCGTCTTCTCATTAACCTTTCCATAAACAAAGTATTCTGGAGCAAGATACCTGTCAAACTACAATCACAATTAGTGAATTTACAAATTGGATAGCTTTAATCTGAAAATGGCCAATCGAAACTGGGAAGATGCTTACATACCCAAATGTTCCTAAAACATCGCTGCAAGTGATATATGAAGATGTTGGTGCCCACCTTGCTAGCCCAAAATCTGACAACTATTATAATAACACGCACATTAATTCTGTTGAAATTTTTCATTAGTGCAGAATTCCAAGTTTCAGTTTACAAGTCTAGATCACTAAGATCTCTTCAAATACTGAATTGTGCAATTTAGTCTTGATTCTTCTTGCAGTAAAAAGATTTATACCTGTGGTTCAAACTCTTCAGAAAGCAAGATATTGGAAGACTTTACATCTCCATGAATGACAGATTGAGAAAAGCCATTATGCAAGTAATCTAATGCTTCAGCAACTCCTACAGCCACTTTTAATCGCACTTTCCAAGGAAGTATTGGCTTTTCCTCTCCTCCTGAAAAATATATACATAGTCAATAGCTAGGACTATAATCAAATCTCAGAAAAGAGAAAATGAAATACCCTGCCATACAATACATAACACTATGATGCTTAAAACGTACTACTGCTTAATATTTCTACACGATTTCATGATTCTTAAAATGCAATACTATTGAGTATATACCATGGAGATTCTCTTCAAGGTTTCCTCTGGATACAAAATTATACACCAGAAGGCGGTTAAGGCCTTCTGCACAGTAACCGATAAGTGTAATGACATGGTTGTGCTTCAATAGAGTAAGAATCTCAACTTCAGAAAGAAGCTCTTGCTCTGTTTTGGATGATGAATTCAAGATTTTCACTGCCACCGATTGTCCATCAGGAAGAAATCCTCTGTACACCTTACTGCAGCCTCCTCTTCCTATAAAATTCCCTGCAAGAATAAGGATGTTACATAATTGAATTGAGTTCACAAGGTTAATATACATTTCAAGGGAAATTTCCCATTCAAAACAGAAGCACAGAAATGAAAAACTCCATGAGGAAAACTACAAATGCAACCTGTTGAAAAACCAGAAGTAGCAGATTGCAACTCCTGATATGTAAAATGCCTGCAGGTTTTACTTAGACAAAGGAACTCTAATCTCCTTGCCAAACAATTTTCTTCTCGATCAGAATCATTCTGCTGACTGCAAGGAAACCCTTCTTCTTTAGAGCATGCTTCAATTGGTGCTACCTCATTTGAAGACCGAGCTTCATGTTCATAGTTGCAAACCTTCTGCATAATCTGTCCTTTCAAATGAAGCTCTCCAATTGCCTGTGTAAGCCTATTTGGCAACTGTAGTGCCCATTCAACTACAGATGTTTGTTTTGATGTAGACTGTGGAGTAGGAAGCTTGGTCAGTGAATCGGCTCCACGTAAGAGGGGCCATCCAGGTACTGATTCTCCTTTCTCTGTAATCAGTCCCGAAGTCGCCCTTTTGGGAACCTTTTGGTTAAGAACTACCCACTACTAGCCAGTTCTCATGGATGCCATAACAAAAGGGAGAAGCATGCCAAGGAAAATGGCATGAGTAAAGAAGAAATTGAAAAGGAGATTTATGAGTTGAAGGAGAGATTCAACATAGTCAAAATGAGGCTTGAAAGAGAATACCAAAGGTAGAGATGGGACCTAAGGAAGAAGGGCAAATTACTTGTCAGAAAAAAGATTTTAAGAGGAAGACCCCTAAAGCTAGAAAGCTAGGGAGGAAGATGAAGCACCTGTTGAGCCTAAAGTTGAATTAGTTCACTATTTTGAACCAGAGCAGGGAATAGTCCTTGATGATGAGGAAGATGTTGAAGAGAGACTATCAGAGAGTCTCATGGACTGCATAAAGAGTTCAAATCAACATATGGATTTGTTGATAGAAGATATGGTGGAAAAAGCATCATAACAGTAGAGGGAGATACACAAAGAGGATGTCAATGAGACAATAAATGAAAGTCTCATGGGAGGTTAGCTAGAAGTGCTCATAACATATATACCATATGGGGCTAAAGAGCTTGGTGATTATGATACTGATGCTATGTGTATAGATGCAGATGATAAGGATTTTCAAGAGGGACAATCATTCATAGTTGTCATAAGAATAGAAGAAAGAGAAGGAGTACCTTCCTAAAGCATGGAAGGAAGACAAAATTTGATGTTGGAGGCATCAGAAGAGGCCAGGTAACCTTTTATTTTTAAAATTGGTGAATTTTATGTGAATGCATGCTTTGCATGTGAGGAGAATGGACAACTGGTCCAAAAGGAGAACGAGAGCACTAAATTGATCCAAGAAATCCAAATTGAGGTAGTAGATGCTAGACAATCCTCAAGGAAGGATGAGTTTCCAAAAGGAAAAAACAATGCATAATGAAGCCAAGATAACCTTGCAAGCAATTTTCAGAAGTGACCATGGATCCTAGCAGCCATGTGAAAGATGGATAACAAAACCAAGTTTATGTTAAGACAAGGAAGGAGGCAAAATTATCCCTCAAATGTCATTAAGGAGGAGGCCTTGAACAATCAAAGAATGCATCTATAAGAGAGAAATTGTAGAAGAGGGGATGAACAACATCATGATGCAATGTTCTTTAGAGATCGGTTGATCAATCCAAGGTTTAAGGATTGGCTTGAGTAACATTGTTCAAAGAATGCAATCAATAAGACAAAGGTGTCGAGCTTATTGCTGCAACTGGAGAGCTTGGTTCAACAACAAGAATTATGAATGTTGGCACCCAAGGTATAGTACAATTAACCACAAAGAGAGACTCATTGTACTTAGTTATAATATATAGACTGTTGTATAGACACTCTATATAACAGTGCAATTTGTCTTATAGCTTTACTAATTCTTTAGCAACAGTGCAATTTGTCTTCTTACCCTCCACAAGTCTTAACAATCAATTCTTCAATTATATGTTTAGCACCCTTCACTTGAAGATAGGATAATTCTTCCCATCAAGCTTAACGTTGGGTAGAGGGATGCTTTAAGATGAAGCTATCCTCCCCCTTGCTCAACAATTCTCTACAGATCTCAGAACAGAACCAAAGGTAATCTCAGGAACAGCGTACTATACTACTATGACAAAGAACCACAATTCTGAAAGAAACATCAGTTTGGTTAGGATCTTCAAACAGCTACCAAGGAATCAAGCAAATGCTGCTCTGCAATTCCAAGACTTCAAGTATCCAGATGCATTGCATTGCTCTATGGCACATCAATGCAATTAATTAAGCATAGAAATAACATCTCTATGTAGCGGCACTTAAAATATTACAAAAGGTGATCATTCACTGAGGTACATTCCAAAAAATATATAATTATTGTTGCCACATCATCCAGGTTTAGAATAATAATCTATTGGAATGGACACATTGATAAAAATTCCATTGTTGAGTTTGGGTTTGAGTTATTTCTTCCTCTAACTGCTCTCCAAAGCTAACTATTCAAACCAAGTCACCCTTCAATGACATACAACTCACAAGGTTCTTAAAGGCAGAAAAATCAAAAGCATATAACAGTTAATATGTCCTTTACTGCTCCATTTTCAGGTGAAAGATTCTCAGTAATATAAACAGATCTTCCAATAGTCAACATGTAACAACAACCAAGAAAATATAGGAATCCACCAATAAACTATAATGCAAGGTCTTTTTTCTCTTTTCGAAAGGTTTCCATGAAAAACTTGTTCAAATTCATTTGTAGAGTAAGCACATAAAACGTTAATGTAATTAACCTTGAGCATGGAACATAATTCTTCTTAATCTCCATGATATTCAAGAATCAAACTCCAATGGCAGCATTGGCTTCAACACGTCTTCCTTTTATCCCTTCAAAGCTGCCATGGGTCATGATGGCTTGATCAATGATCGCATGCTCTTAAGACCAACAGTCTATACATAATTAGACTACAGTCTATACAGACACTGTGTTCAATCCAGATTTTGATTACAAACACCATTGAGGCCATACGGTATCTTCAATTTTTCACATCATTGAGGTCATCAGTATCTCCAGTTTCAAACAGCATTCAGGCCACATTTGCTTCAAAGTGCTTACAAGTATTGTCAAACGGCAGTACATTCTAAATTTACTCATATTACACTTGAGAACTAGAACACATACCGCTTGAGAAGAGAGCTATTGCCGCTTCAAGTACCTCAAGCTCAAACTAGTCTGTTGTTCTTTCTTGCATCAAAAGAACTGAGTACAATAAGAAACAAGTTCCATGAGTATAAAATCAACAAATACAAATGAATATTACATTTTTTATCATCACCCAACGAACAAGAACCAAACAAAACTCAAGTCTAAGGGAAGGTTTATCAACTTGATGTCGAAAGAAGTACCATGAACAGGTATACCCCATCTTCCGGAAAGCAATTGCAATCCCTGAGAAAAGAAATCATCTTATTGTCTACCACAGTACAGACTATCGACATCTGAGACAAAAATTCATTCCCAAGTAGTCCAAAGCACCTCATAGCAGTTTCTCTATTACAAATCAGACAATATTAATACAACAGATTTCTTGCCTCGAAAACTTTTCAGCAATAATAACTGTCAGCAATATACCAAAAGTGAGGAGAGAAAGAGATTGAGAACGGAATACAGGATTGGAGCATATTAAAGAAGTACCAACCAAGTGTAAAGCTAGGAAGAACTGAGATATTGAGACCTCAGAGGTTAAGGAACTAGTAGGTAACTGGTTTGTATTTTTTTTTAAATGTATACAAGATCTGATCAGCAAGATCTGATACGCTTAGGCCTAAATCAAGATCTGATCAGCAATAATAACTGTCGTAGAAATATTGGCAAAAGTTCAACTGCCAATATACATGAAATAAATGCCATATATATATGATTTGCATCGACTAAACGCTGTGGAGTAACATGATCTTGGTTGGAAAAAGGAGCATGTAGTGAAAAAGAAAGGTTGGAATATAAATCAGACCATTCAGTAAAGCAAATAAAATGATGTTTGGAACAGCAAGGGGCTATTAACAGCCATTCGCACTTTTTGCTTGGGAAGGGAAATCAAGAATTCTTCTATTTTTTCCCAGATCCACCTATTGGAAGATCCAGGCTCCATGTTTCCATAAGTCCAGATGCTGTATGTTTCCCATATACTTAAGGGCCCTACAACCCTATCTTTTGCCAATAAAAATAACTACTGCGCCACATTTTAGACAACACAAATCTAATATTTTTTAGCAGTCTGCATTTCTGGGTTTGTGAGAACAATTTGGAGCCACGGTTATATTTGCTTCCAAACCAACGGAAGCATTCAACGTTCACTGGCAAAGTGATTATCACCCCTGTTCCAACTGTAGAGGCATGAATCCACCTAATTTGGCCTTCCAGAACAACTGATAATCTATAAAAACAAGACATATGAAGCCAACTTACCCTGGTTCAAAAGTCGGCTACAGATGGGCAGGACCTGCATAAAGGGGCCTAATTTCTCGCACTCAGCCAACAATTCGGTCAAGTACCGACTGTTGTTGTTGCTGCTGCAGTGGCATGAGCCGTTCAAATCCAAGAAACAATGGATACCGAAACCAGAGAAGAATAAGCGGATTGAAATCTGAAAATGCAAGAATATCCCACCGAAACTGCTGCTGCTAGATTTGTGAACTAGGATGAAAAAACCTATTTCAAAACCATTTTTATACAGGGATCCAGGGAGCCATATACACCAAAACAGCAGGCTGAATCCGTCAAAATAGGGGGCCGCCCTCGCTCCGCCCTCCATTTCAAAATAAATCTAACATCCCATGACCAAATCGACCCTCACAAACCACTCCCGGGACCAAATCGACCCTCACAAACCACTCCCAAACCAGAAAACCCAAACGGTAAATCAAAATGGGGGCGACTTTGATCAAATACGATTCCGCAAATATCAAAATGGGGCGATTTTGATCAAATACGATTCGGTTAGTTTATCCGCCCTGGGCTAAAATAAAAAAATAAACTAATTTTTAAATAAAATATGGGCTAATTATATTTGGCTTCCCAGGAAACAGAGGAAGGGAAAAGGGCAGGTGCACCAATAATCAATGACACCCACAAAGAAATGCTCTTTAATAAATGGGATGCACAGATCAGGAAAGCAGAAGAAGCAGCCTCAGCAGCAAATAATGTCATTGATTGCATCAATGAAAATTTACACAGGGAAAATCTGATCTCAGAGACCACTCCAGGATATCTACCAAATGTACAGCATCTACAAACAAGCTGGAGATAGAAGGCTCAAGAAAAGGCAGAATCAATCCAAAGGTTAACCAAGTTGAATTGGGATTCTTACTGGGCGTACTTTGTAAAACCACACAAGTAGTGCATGACTCTCAAATGTGTCATCAATTCTGCCGAGAATATGGCACCAGCTCTTACCAATTCCGTTTTCGCAAGACAGCTAAAATTGGAAGTCGGCCAGCCAACTCTCTTCAATCAAATGCTAAATGCTTGCGACTTCAAGGAACAGATATATAAATAGTTACTTAGTAGCTTTAGTTTTAGATTCAGTTTTAATTTTAATCTTGCTTTATTTTTTCTTGAAATGAGGACGGTCATTTAAAACGCATCCTACATTTTTGTAATAAATTATTTTTAGAATTAGTTAGTAGTATTTAAACCCTTCTCATGCATTTAGAGAAGGGTCCAGAAATTTATCAAAAACTTGTCCTCAGAACATGCACTTTTTCACCCTCCGAGGAGGTTTTGATGAATGAATGGAACAGGATTTACTGATATCTGCGTTTAATATCTACTACTGATGTTGCACTTTTGTACTCTTAGTGGATGTTGGATTAAGAAGAAATAGATCATTATTGTTGGAGCTCATGAGTAGAACTAGTTATAAATGGTACTTTTATCTCTTAACTATTTCTGCTTATGTGTTAGGGTGATATTCATGTTCTGTTATTTGTATATGAATGCTTAAATGCTTGAGTTATCATTTGGCACTTTTGTACGGTGATAGCTATTTATTTATGCTTAGTATATGAGTAGCTTATTATGCGATATGTTTTTCACAACTGTTTCATCTAACTTTTTATATGAAATGGTTTATCTTTACTGAATTCTTTTCTCATAGCAGTTGAATGATCTTTATTACCAACTGTTATTTGAAATCATTTTAGATCGCATAACGGAAATATTACATCCCAGGTTAGTTTAGAATTAGATATTTCTGTTTATTAGATTACAATTGTAGGTTGTTATATTAGATTTAGAATAAAAAGCATTTTACTTAGGAATAATTAGGAAATAAATATCAATTCTCAACACACACACACACACATATTGGGAAACTGGTCCCATATCCCCAGTCGCACCCACTATACCAAATGGAAAAGGAGCTACTAACCAAGGTCCGGACTGGGTGGGTATACCCCTTGTTGTAGACCCGATTTTCAGGGCTTCAACATATTTGGCACTAGAAGGAGGGCCCTGAACTATGAATGACAAGTAAGTCTAAATCTAAATACCATTCTGAGAGTAAATCACCCTCACCATCTCTCCCGACTTCTCCATCGCACTTAGAATCTTTAAATCTTGAGCAAGAAGTCGAAAGAACAACAACCACTGCCACAAACCCTGACATTTCAGAGAAATCTACTATTGAATCTCCTGAAGTTGAATCTTTAATTCATAAACTTCAGCGATTTTCTATATCACCTCAAAGATCTGATAAATCTCAAGGCAGTGTGACTTCGCAATATAACCCTGCTCATCCTCTCACCAAATTAAAGAGCGAAAAGTTTGGTATTGAGCCAACCGAGTTACCTCTACCTACAAGGAAGAGAGCAAGGAAATCACCTAAAGGGTCTAATAGTGAGACTCTTTCGTCATCATCATCCATATCAACTTCCCCACCGCGAAGTCAACCATTGTTATATACCTAGGGGGGATAATATGGGGTACCAAGGGAGGTACCCAAGGTAATAATGTAATAATGGGATGGGCCATAGTAATAAATAAGGTGGTTAACCCATATCATGTAAGGGACCACAAGTAGTTAATAATAATGTAATGGGCCCATGGTATTAGTTGATGGTATGAGGGAACCATGGTAATGACCCATGGTATTGTATGTATGAGGCCTATATAGAGGCTAGAGACTCCACCTGGAGAGATATGAAGAGAAGTATTATTGTATGAACAGGCATATGGCTTGTGGAGTGCTCTCCTTCCTTAAGGAGTGAATGTATGGTGTTGCCCTACCTTAAGGGTTTGATCAATAAAGAATCATTTCATATCATTTCTGGGTTTAGTCTATTATCATAATATCTTTGGATCAGATATACAACAATTGGTATCAGAGCACTTTCTTGGGCAAACCGTGGAGAAATTTTTTTCATTTTTGTAGGGTTTCTGGGGCGGCGAGTTGCAGGTCAGATCTGTACGTTTTGGTGTAAGATCTATAGAATCTAATTGCAGATCTGTATTCCTTGTGAAAAAATACCCAAATTCAAAAAAAAATCAGTTGAATCGGAGTCCGGATGAAGGAGATATCGCTGATCTAAAAATCAGTGGGGTTGCAGACAATTTTCAGGGCAGCGAGTTTTGCGGCGCAGATCTAGAATTCCTGGTGCAAGATCTACAAGATCTAATTGTATATCTGGAATCTTTTTGAAAAAACACATGATTTCAAAAAAAAAATCAGTCGAATCGGAGTCCGGATGAGGGAGATATCGCTGATTTAAAATCAGCTCTTTTTGCAGAAATTTTGGGTGACGCTGGGAGAGTAGCAGCGCGGATCTGAAATTCTAGTGTCTGAATCAGGATTTCTATCACATGGGCAGATGCAGAATGGTTGTTCCATTTCTAAAAACAGGTTATAATAGGGATTCTGAGCAATATTGACGGATCTGTGACCATTTCAATTTTTCGCCAATATTTTTGTGATGGCGGGCCTAGATCGCTTTGAACAGGAAGACTCTTTTTTGGGTCGTCTCACTAAGCTCCGACAGACTGGTACAGTGGAGGAATATATTACCGCTTTTGAAGCCTTAGCCTTCCGCACTAAGGGTCTCACAGATACATTCTTCAAGGAATGTTTTATCAGCAGTCTTAAAGAAGCCATCAAAGCTCAAGTTCTACTTCACCACCCTCCCACGTGGAAGGAGGCTTGCCAGGTAGCTCATCAGGTCACATTGCCTAGCAAAGATTTTATTTTTACAAAGAAGGAAACCATGGAACCTAAAGGGTTATTTCCTACTAGTATATCCTTATTGCAGATTCATGGATTGATTCAGAAAGAGAAGATCATTGTTTCTATCAATCCTAGTTGTAAACATAATTTTATCAGTGTTAATTTGGCAAAAAAATTGCAAGTCCCAGCAAAACAAATTGAACGTACACAGGTTGATGATAAGGATGTTCAAATTTATAAGGATTTGAAGCTTTCTTTGGATAAATATGTGTTGCATGGTGATTTTTATGCTTCAGAGATGGATAATATGGATGTTGTTTTGGGATATCCTTGGATGGAATCCGTGGGTACTATCAATATTAATGTGCAGAAGAAATTCCTGAAGCTATGGTATAAAAAGAAGAAAATTACATTATAGGATATTTCCATCCATAAACAGGTAAAGCACATGGAGGCTGAAGCAGAAGATGTTCAAGGGATTGACATATCAGATGATGAGTCTTTGATGGTCGACAATCAAACACAAACAAAGGCTGCAGAAGAAAAGGTTACAGGTGATGATACATCAGAGGAGGGCTCAGTGGTTGAAGTCATATTGAAAAAGAAGACACCACAACAGGCACCACAGCAGGGTGAAGTAAAGAAACAGCCATCGTGGGTTAAAACTTCAACATATCATCACCCACATCACCTAGCGAGACAACCATCAAGATGGAAACCAAGTCGTCACATGACGAATCGCGAGGAGAGAAGATCCACCCACTGCACATCAACACAGAACAGCTGCCACGGTCAACTTCCATCTCAAGCGAGCGAGGCACCAGCGAGATCGAGGGTTCACCTTTCTCTTGGATGGCTAGATGCACGTGCATGGTATTAGTGGACTACTCTTTTGAGTAGATCTTATTATTTGTGTTCTTCCCATGTTTCGGGGACGAAACATGTTTAGGGGGGTGGAATGTTATATACCTAGGGGGGATAATATGGGGTACCAAGGGAGGTAACCAAGGTAATAATGTAATAATGGGATGGGCCATAGTAATAAATAAGGTGGTTAACCCATGTCATGTAAGGGACCACAAGTAGTTAATAATAATGTAATGGGCCCATGGTATTAGTTGATGGTGTGAGGGAACCATGGTAATGACCCATGGTATTGTATGTATGAGGCCTATATAGAGGCTAGAGACTCCACATGGAGAGATATGAAGAGAAGTATTATTGTATGAACAAGCATATGGCTTGTGGAGTGCTCTCCTTCCTTAAGAAGTGAATGTATGGTGTTGCCCTAATGTAAGGTGTTATCACTCAAGAATTCTAATTTCAAAACCGCTCACATTAGTTTGATGGTAAAAAAATTCGGTGCTAGTCTAAGTTTGATTTTGGTTTTTAGAGTCTTGAGTCAACTGTGTATTCTCATTCATCACCGGTCATTCTCATTCATCCCCGTCTCATAGCCATGTGTCAGTTTTGTTCAAAAATTACTATGTGTCACAAAGCTCCTTAAGTAATTTCGTAGCGTATAAGTCAGTTTTAGGTGTTTTCGCAGCGCAGCATGTTTCTGGTGATTTCGTAGCAAAGCAACACAACCATAGCTCACCCATATCACCTCTGTCTCCTATGGATTCTGTGGGAATATCTGACTCGACATGTCACAGTGCTGGATCTTATCATCAACATACAAATAATACTGTTGTGTTTCATTCTCAAGGTTTTTCCTATAATCCCGCTACATTGGCCGAAGTTCTGGTATCCAGTGGAGGTCAAAATCCTAGCATGCCTATTGTACAGAGTTCTGCTTCCCTCCAGAAATCTGCATCTAGTGAGAATCTCACAGGGGAATATACATCAGGTTACCTAAATTTTCCGTCATCAGATTGCCAAAGAGGAGCTATACATGGTAGTATCTTTGATGAAAATCCAGAGTACATCAGGCAATGGCTGCAAGAGTTGGAGAGAGAACTTTTTAGTGATATTGATGAAGCAAGTATTATTAGCCCCGCTCAAAGCACATATATTGACAGGGAATGGGCAGACACAACAGAAAACCTCCTGTATGAGGATTCCCCTATGCATTCTCCGATGGAGAGCACAACCTTGAAGGATTATTCTAATGGAAGCATAGATTATCCCAGTGTTGCAAATATCTCTGATTCATGTTCTGTTTCACAAACTAATTCTTTGCAACAAGAAGCATATGCATCAACTGGTCACCGGCAAGATAATGTTCATACAGGGAGCTCTTCCAAGCAGCTGTTAGTTCAATGTGCAACTGCAATATCTGAAGGTAAAGAAGAAATGGTATCACAAATAATCACTGCAGGTTAAAAGAGATAGTTCTGCAAAACATGTAGCATCATCTTCTGCAAATAACGAGGATCAAGGATCACAATCTGGAAGAGGAGTTACGGGGAATTGTTCAAAGGTTAAGGTAGATGAAGGAAGCTCGAGTCACTGCAAGGAAAAAATATATAGTTTGCATTCATGGAGAGAATCTCTGAAGTGTTCAATGGGTACATTGGAAGATGCAAACCGAAAGATAAAAGTAGAAAAGCTGGTCAGATCTTCAGTACCAAGGACTGGTTCATGTGGTAGGAATATTCCCATGGATAATGTTGTTATTATAGATGATGAGGATGATGACACTGGGACAAGTACTTGTGATGTAAGTTCAGATAATGAACAAGATGACCATGATTCATGTATAGAAATTAATTCTGGGAATGTAATTTCTGATACAGAACTAGATGGTGATGATGAAAGCATAGAAAGTGATTCTAGTTCTAATGAAAGTACAAGTTCCTTATCCAAGCAAACTGTAGAGCAGAATCCTAATGCTTGGCCACCTAGTTCCCAATCTACAGATCTTTCTGAGGACGATGATGATTGTCAAGTTGTGTTTGAATATGGCAGCCAACCACCGTTTACTTCAATGAGAGGTACTCAAATACA
Organism: Pinus tabuliformis; assembly: GCA_031772625.1. Classification (NCBI taxonomy): domain Eukaryota; kingdom Viridiplantae; phylum Streptophyta; class Pinopsida; order Pinales; family Pinaceae; genus Pinus; species Pinus tabuliformis. The sequence continues at coordinate 143,748,220 of CM062815.1, read as the reverse complement.
TCGCAAGCAAAGTTCTTCAGGATATTATAGAAATGTTCTAGATTTGAATACTGATAGTTCTGATTGCGAAATTCTGGAAGCAACTCATGGGGAAATACGCCAAAAGTGGGAAGAAGCAGCTTTGCGGAAACGAAGTGCCCGAGAAACAAAGATCAGGCCACCATGGCTCTACTGGTTCAGATGTAAAGCGGCGTGTTAAGAGGGTAAAGTGAATTTGACATTTGGCAGCTGATGCAACAAATGTCAGATCTGCAATCGCGGAAAGAATCTCACAACTGTCTCTCAAAGGATTTGCGGGAGACACAGCAAAAGCGCATGCAAGAACAAGTCTGGTATAAAGCCCCGAGCTTCTGAATCTCAAACAAAGCCATCAAAGTTAATACCACCTAGAGATGAGGATGATATGTTGGATGCAAAGGAACGTGGACGGTATATCACAAAGGTTCAAGTAGCCATGCATCTGAATCTGCAAAGCTAAAAAGGCACTTGGAAGAAGTGGTGGTGTTTATGTTCCTCCTTTCAAGCTGGCCCAAATGATGAAAGATTTGCAAGATAAAAGCAGTTTGGAATATCAGTGTATGTCTTGGGATGCTCTTCGTAAAAGTATCAATGGGCTTGTAAACAAAGTGAACGCATCAAACATTAAAAACATTATTCCAGAGCTCTTTGCAGAGAACCTTATCTGGGGAAGAGGTCTATTTTGTAGGTCATGTATGAAATCCCAGATGGCATCACCTGGATTTACTGATGTTTTTGCTGCCTTGGTTGCTGTGGTGAATACAAAGTTTACAGAAGTTGGTAATCTCCTTTTGAGAAGAATTATTTTGCAGCTTAAGAGAGCTTTCAAACGCAATGACAAGCCTCTGTTACTAGCAGCAACAAAATTCATAGCTCACCTAGCGAACCAGCAAGTTGCACATGAGATCATTGCTTTGGAACTTCTTACTGTTTTGCTGGAGAGTCCTACAGACGATAGTGTTGAGGTTGCTGTTGGATTTGTAAAGGAATGCGGGTCCATGCTTCAAGACCTATCACCTCAAGGCCTCTATGGAATTTTTGAGTGATTTAGGGGTATTCTTCATGAGGGAGAAATTGACAAACGAGTGCAGTTTTCGATTGAAGGACTCTTTGCAATTCGCAAAGCCAATTTCCAGGGTTATCCTGCTATTCGTCCAGAACTGGATCTTGTGGAGCAAGAAGATCAGTTTACCGATGAATTTTCCCTAGAAGATGAGCTTGATCAAGAAGTTGGCCTCGATATTTTCAAGCCAAATCCAGTTTTTTTTTGGAGCACGAGAAAGCTTATGAAAACCTTAAGAAAGATATCCTTGGAGAGGAATCTTCAGATGAAGTAGAAGGAGAGAATGATTCAGGTCAGGAGTCAGATGAAGATATGAAGATGGTACTGTTCATTTAGTTGTATTTGCTGGATTTTCAGCAGAGTCTCTTGCTCAACGAATTATACACCACAAAGCTAAAGCACTGCTAACTTGTAATGTTGTCCACCGGGGTGCTAAATTCATTAATCTGAAAGAAATAAATAGACTCTGCGCTGGTGGAATCATCTAAAAATGGAGTTCCTGTAGGTGTCTGTTTGACATATGCAGATGAGTTTGCATTAAATAAAAAACACACCATGAAAGAAAGGAAGAGACATCTGGTGGCAGGATACAATTCCAAAATACATGACCGAATGTGAAGTTAGATGGATTGATGCAGAAGATCCTTTGTTCCTTCTATATGCAAGTGGTAGTACAGGGAAACCTAAAAATGCTGCTCAAAGATTGCTGGTCTTGTGAACTTAGCTGGTTTTGTGAACTTGACAAGTCTGGATCTAAAGAGGTGCTCAGGGATTCATGGTGAATTGGTGCATCTAAAAGGGCTTACAAAATCAGAAGCAAACTGTTTTTAAAAAAAAAAAAAAAAAAACTCAGCAGTTTCGTAGCGCGCTACAAAACTGCTGTAGATGATGATTTTAACACAAAACAAGCAGTTTTGAATTATAGGCGGGAATTTTGAAAGGGAAACATCTAAAAAGCATACAAAGAATCATCTGAAGCTATCTAACAGTTAACCAGGTCAAGACACGTGGAGATAATATGCATTCGAATCCAACTTTGGATTCTTGTCATAAAGGAAGCATATCTCATATTTATCACACTTCAGGATTGGTGAAACAGTTACAGTTTGCAAAGGTTTTGGCTTTCACGTATGCAAACGGTGGACAGCACATCAAAGACGTGGCAGTTTTCTCCATTTTGGGGTAATTAAAAGATAAAGGATATACTTCGTTGGATCTGGACATGGTAAGGCATACTCAAGACAGATACACAGGGAAAGTTTCATATATTTCAGGGTATTGGAAAGGATGTGGCATTAAAGATCAAACATGGAGCTTTGAACATCCATTACAGCCAAACTAAAGGGGGAGCAGATGTCAAAAAACGAAGTTCATTGTAATTAAAGCCATCAAGCATGTAATATGGAGTTAGAGTCATAGTTAATTTAGAACTCTTAGAAAATTCCAGTCAGCACTTTATTGTATTTATTAGTTAGTTAAATGGTTGATAGGTGTCATTAGAGGTAGTTTTCGAGTTCCCCTCATGCTGGAGGAGGAATCTCGATCAGTTAGAATAAGAATTCTATATATAGCTGAAACAGCAAGGTAATGAGGGTTGGAAATTTGATGAACAGAGCATTGTTTTGGCTTATGTAAAGACAAAGTTTCAGTAATATAATTTAGCTGCTTTACTTCTCAGGATTCATGAAGGATTTCCATGTTCAGAATGTATGATTTTATCTTTTCCTTAATGTCTTTTACAGTTGCATAGGTGTACAATCACTCAGAATTCACTGATTGTGCTCTGATTTCCTGTGTGCATTTATGAGCTGTGGTTCCATATGTGTTGTGTTCTGAATATTCAAATGCTAAGTGCCCTGACTTCTATGTAAAGGCAGTACCATTGTTTACTGAAGTGTTGTTGACTCCATAGGCCCAATGGAAATTTGTTTGATGTTTTTCCAGCACCCATATTTATCACAGATATGTCACAAAGAGTTAGCCATCTTATCTTAAGTAAAAATCATTAACCCATTTAGAGAGAGCCCTCTCAGGTTGAGGAGGCTAAGCCTCAACCTAAAGTAGGTCTGAAATAGTTACTTGAAATCTTCCTGGTCTGCAGCCTTCCAGGGTCTGATTTTGAGATAACATAAGGGACCACCTTATTTATTACTATGGCCCATCCCATTATTACATTATTACCTTGGGTACCTCCCTTGGTACCCCATATTATCCCCCCTAGGTATATGACAACCATCCACTCCTCCACTTCAAATCATCATCCATCAGACCACTGGAACTTCAACATCTCCTTCTCAAACATCTAGAACTGTAATATCCTCATCTTCCCAAATGCAGGGATCATCTTCTGCACTTTCGTCTATTAGCAGTTCAACGATGGCCCAAATGCCATGGAATAACCCTGGGGAAATCTTAATGCCTGCACCCTTGAGTCAAATACCGACCCATCTTGAAAAATGGCTACCTAAGTTTAATCCTGAAGCAGGCATGCTAGCAGAAGAACACATAAATAATTTTATGTTATCCATAAATCTCAATGGGGTCACTAATGAAGACGTTGTCATTCGGCTTTTCCCTTACACGTTGCAAGGAGCAGCTGGATCATGGTATTTCTCATTACCATCCGGGTCTATTACTAGTTGGGAAATCTTCCAAGAACAGTTCTTGACTAAGTTTGGTGATGACAGGTCCACTGCAACATTAATCAATGACCTGTCTAACCTTAGAGCTGAGTCAAAGGAACCTATCAAAGATTTTAACTCGCGTTTTAATAAACTATTGAACAAAATTCCTACTGCTTCTAAACCAAGCGAAGAAGTGCGAAGTGAATGGTACATCTCTGCTTTACCATCAAACATAGCAATCTTCGTGGATAGAGCTAACAAAACAACTTTAGCTGACAATATGAAGGAAGCAATAGCGGTAGAGAAACGTATCATAGCTCTAGAAAAGAAAAACGTCGTTGAAGAACGTAAATCTAAAAAGGTTTCTTTCAAAGAAGATCCAAAGAAAAAACAGCCCAAAGACCCATTTGATTTAGAAGGATTGCAAAAAGTTTTGAAAACCATGTCTAACGAAATGGTTGATATAAAGAAACAAGTAGCAGAGACTTCTTCTAAAAAGCCTTACAAGTCTTATAGAAGAAATCCTTCGACTGATTCAAAGCCCCCTAATGCTATTACAAATGTTGAATCAGAAGAAGAAGAAGAGGAAATTACTACCGACATACCTACTGATGAAGAAGAAGTTGTAGAGTTACAAGGTATGTGGGATTTCATCCTCCCCGATGAAAAGGATCAAGAGGCATCGCTAGTTAGTACTCGAAGTAGAAATCAACTCGATCCTCCTCAACCTACTCCTAAGCCAAAGAGCACAAGCTCAATGCCTAAGGATAAAGTCACAGCCAAGAAAACGACATCCAAAGCGACTCAAACAAGCCCAGTCCAAATAGATTCACCAACTCCATCTAAAACATTGATTGTTTCGGATGAAATGGAGTATAATATCATAGAAGACATGAAGAAGACTAGGGCTAACATCACTTTTTATGAATTGAGCAAGTTAAAACATCAGCAAAAGCTCCTTTTGAAAGAATTGCATGCAGTACCAGTTGCACCTTTGCCCGCCGCTGTAATCTCTCAAGCTTCCCATGAGATGGGAAGACCTCCAAATACTGTGATTAACAAAGTTGATCCAAATGACATCTCTCTAATTGGAGGAAGGTCAAGATCTCATACTCTGCCATTTCTTCTTAGTTATGAAATTTTCAATAAAAATTTGCATAATTGTTTAGTGGATTCAGGAGCCTCATCCAATATCTTACCTAAATCGATTTGTGCAAAGTTGAACATTCAACCTCAAAAATCTGTTGTGTGCATAATGCAGCTGGATCAGTCGCAAGTTGAAGTGATCAGCGAATTAAATCAGGTTACCATAGGGCTGTCATCTAATCCAAAGGTATGTCAAGTTATCGATATTTTAGTTGCAGACATTCTAGAATTCTATGGCTTAATTCTTAGAAGGGATTGGTCATAAAAGCTTCATGGATACTTTGCAACCGATTGGTCGCACATGTGGCTCCCTTACAATGGTAAACCAAATCAGATAAAGGTTGAGTGAGAAAGACATCAAAAATACATAGTAACAGAATTGGAAGGAGAAAATGAACTGGTAGCATATAGCAATAATATAATTGGCAACTATTATGTGGATTCTTTCCTAGGAAATTTTAATGCGCACACTTCACCTTACTTAGAACATTATTTTTTATCTCAAGTAGAAAATTTTTCTCAACCAGATAGTTCTAAATGTATTAATTTTATAGATAATCCTATAAATAAATCTTTATTTTGGAAGTTATTTTTTGACGGTTCTAAGTCTAATGAAGGAGCAGGAGCAGGATGCGTATTAGTTAGCCCAGAGGGAAACAAAACTATGCTAACTTGTAGACTCGAGTTCGATTGCACCAATAATACTGCAGAATATGAGGCTTTAGTCCAAGGATTATACAAAGCAATCGGATTAGACATCAAATATCTACAAGTCTTCGGAGATTTTGAAATTGTTATTAGACAAGTACGGAATACTATACATTGTCTATCAGGTCATTTAAAGCATTACCAATCTTTAGTACAATATCTGACTGAACATTTTACAGCATTTAATATTTCATCAATTCCTAGAATCCAGAATGCTAGTGCCGACCTCTTGGCAAACGTAGCTTCCAAGTTCATTCCCTCAGAAGAATTTAGCCCGAATATATTTTCAATCGAATTAATCTTTAGACCCTCGATTCCTGATAACATTACAAATTGGACAATTTTCAACGATGATCCTGGTATTGTAAGCATCCTCATCTCTGAGGGATCTTATACTAATCAGATAATTGATGAGGACCAACGTGACAGACAATTGCAACAAGATAGAACTAATAATGCTATGCCAAAATCAGTAGTCAAATTAGAAGATCTACATGATTTGAAAGATCGATTCAAAAGATCTACCAATTCAAATCTTCAAAGTTCAACTCTGAACTATGAATTAGTAAATCTAGGAACTGATACCAAGCCACAGAATATCAACCTAGGCCTTGGCCTAGCTCATGAAGAAAAACTAACGTATGTTCGTCTCTTGAAACAATACAAAAGTGTCTTTGCTTAGAACTATGATGAACTTAAGACTTATGACACTTCTATCATCCAACATACTATACCAATGGTAAACGATGAAAAACCTATCCAGCAGAAACTGAGAAAGATCCATCCTAATTTAGAAAACCAGATAAAATCTGAGCTTAATAAGCTATTGAAAGCCAAAATCATTTTTCCCGTCTGACATTCTCAATGGGTTTCCAATATGGTTCCTGTTAGAAAAAATAACGGAGACATTAGAATTTGCATTGACTTTCGAAATATGAACAAAACCTGCCAAAAAGATAATTTTCCTTTGCCTCCTATGGAGCAAATATTGCAGGTAGTTGCAGGATCAGAATTAATGTCCTTCTTGGATGGTTTCTCTCGCTATAACCAAGTTTTGGTCCATCCCGATGATCAATTAAAAACCACATTCATAACCAAATGGGGTACTTATGCTTATCACAGGTCTGATCAATGCTGGCGCCACATTCCAAAGATCCATAGACATCGCATTTAAGGGATTAGTAAACAAATCGGTAGTAATCTACCTGGATGATATAACTGTGTATTCCAAGAAGCGAGGCAATCATATCAGAGATTTAAACAGATCTTCCAACGGTGTCAAAGGTATGGAATTTCACTTAACCTGAAAAATTCCTTCTTTGCATTAAGTGAAGGAAAACTTCTTGGATTCATAGTGTCAAAATGTGGAATCCATATTGATTCTGACAGAATCAAGGAGATTTCCGAAATACCTTTGCCTCACAACAAGAAAGCTATGCAATCTTTCCTTGGCCAGATTAACTTTGTAAAGAGATTTGTTCCAGATTTTTCAAGAATCGTATCTCCTTTACAGGCAATGATTAAAAATAACTCAATCTTCAAATGGGGCCAAGACGAATATGAAGCATTCAATTTAATCAAACAAGCGATTGTTAACGCTCCATCTTTAGCAACTCCCAATTTTTCCGATCCTTTTATTTTATATACATTTGCATCTGATAGATCATATGCTGCGATACTCACTCAAGAAAATCAAGACAAGGCAGAAGCCCCAATTGCTTTTTTTCAGTTCAAATCTACAAGGGGCTGAGTTAAATTATTCAGACGTAGAGAAACAAGCATTTTCTGTTTTCAAAGCGATAAAATATTTCAGACCCTTTCTGCTTAAAACCCATACAAAGATCATAGTACCGTTTCCAGCGGTAAGAAATCTTTTAGTACAGAAAGATGTGGGTGAGAAAAGAGCCAATTGGGTTACCGCATTACAAGAATATGACATTGAGATTAAACCAGCAAATATTGTTAAAGGTCAAGGCTTTTGCAAAATGCTAGCTGGAGCATCGCTTATTTCCAAAATACCATCTACAGAGATACAAATGTACGAGGTAAGCCTAAACGATGTTGATTCATTATACGCTGATATCATATTTTATCTAAAGAATGGATATGCCCCTTCAAACCTCGATTATACAAAGAAAAGAGCTTTAAGGTTGAAGGCTAAGCAATATCAGCCCGTGAACGATGTAATTTTTAGAATGAATTATGATTCTGTTCTACCTAGATGTCTTGAGAAATCTGAAGCTGAAAAGGTTTTGCAGGAACTCCACGATGGACCAGCAGGTGGACATTATGCTGGAGATGCTACTGCACATAAAATCCTCCGCGTAGGCTATTACTGGCCCACACTATTCAAAGATGCGCATAGCTACGTAAGGAAGTGTCAAGTTTGTCAAACTGTTGCTGGAAGACAAAAGAAGCCATCATTACCTTTGCAACCAGTCAACATTGAACAGCCTTTTAATCAATGAGGATTGGATATAATAGGTGAGATCGTTCCTCACTCTTCTAAACAGCATAGGTATATCCTTATAGCTACAAATTATTTTACTAAATGGGTAGAAGCAGTGCCTCTCAAGACAGCTAATGCCGAACACATCATTGATTTCATAGATCAGTTCATAATCACCAGGTTTGGTTTACCCTCTGCTTTAATGTTTTATAATGCATTGTATTTTTCTGGAAATTCTATGACTGAATTTGCACTCAAAAGAGGTTTTAAGCTTAAGTACTCTGCCAATTATTACCCACGGGGGAATGGGTTAGCTGAATCTACAAATAAAAATTTGATCAGGATCATTAAGCGAACCATTGACCAGAATCATAAAAATTGGCACAAGTCTTTAATATATGCTTTATGGGCAGACCGAATAACGCAAAAAGCCTCTATTGGCACTTCTCCCTTTAATTTAGTTTATGGGAAAGAAGTGGTTCTTCCAACTCATCTAGTAATTCCCTCTTTGGCCTTAGTTCAATATATTGATGAAACACCAACTTCCTCCTTACAACTAAGGCAGCTACAAATTCTTAAGCTAGAAGAGCAAAGAGAGCATGCTAAAATAACTCATGCTCATCACCAAGCATTAGTAAAAGCTTCTTTTGACTCAAACATGATGTCTAGAAAAGACTTTCAGATAAGGGATCTAGTTTTAAAATGGGACAAGGCTCATGAGGAAAAGGGCAAACATACGAAGTTTCAACGAATGTGGCTTGGCCCTTTCCAAATCGCAAAAATCATAGGCCCATCTACCTTTATGTTACAGGATTTAATAGGAAAAAGAGAATCTTTACTTGTTAACGGGAAGATCCTCAAAAAATACTTTCCATAAGAGATCGTTCTTCTATTTTTATAGATTAGTTTTTATTTATTTTCATAATAAAACCAATTGTAAACGGTTACATTTGGAATTCACGTAAAGGACAAGTATTTCTTTTAGATTTTGTTTTTTCCGCTTGTATAAATAGAAATAATTTAGAAATTTAGTCATTATTATTGAAAGATACAGTCAAAAAGCTATAATCATGAATATGATACTAGTTCTAACCTTGTAAATTTTGATAAAAAGAAACCTTTAGTGGGAATTTGTTTTATATCAGTCAAATGAAAGGTATCAATAACAAAACAAAGATTCTCTCTAGAAAATCTCTTTCCAAAAAACTCTACCCTTGTCGTCCAGATCTATTCTTAAGGAAACAATGACTTCCTCCCCACCTAAGGAATCACAAGCTTCAGGGAATAATCCAATGATACACTTTAAACTTAAAGAATAAGAGGTCTCATCACGATCCAACTTATCATGATCATAGATATTATAGTTTGCTGACTTTTCCAAAACTGCATACCACAACAAAGCAATGACTCGAGATTGTTGCAATCAAAAGACAAGGGGTCTCATCACGAGCCAGCTTGTTCAGCAAACCTATAAATCAAGTGAGTGGCACTGTCATAATTTGGCTACCAAACCAAGGCATTGTTCTTTAAGGATTAAAAGAAAATGAAAGCAATAAGTGTAGATATGGATTTCTCTTTGAAAATTGTATATTTCTCCAAGTGGGATACAGGATCATTGCTAGGTAACAGGTAACCCTGTTGAGGCTATAAACGCTTGCTGGCAGCAGTGGCTCTACCTACGACAAATGAGCATATTTAAAACTGATTTACAGAGAAGGCCTTGTTTTTATCTTTATAAACCAAGTAGTGACTGATGTAGATACAATAACTAGCTCTAGGAAGTAAATAAACAAAGTTCACATAGAAGAAACAAACTATCATTGACGGTTGAAAAGCATAATGTATTTTATCTTTCTATAATAAAGTTTGATTTTCTAGAAAATTTTCTATTTTGGAAGTTTAGGAAATTCAAAAGAAAAGTAGAGATAACTGGTTCTTCCAAGTGAATCGCCAATTGTTGTGGCCAGCAACAACCCCCCTTCTTATTTAATGTTATTACTAATACTAAATAAGTGGGGACCCTTATTCAAAAATTTAAAAAATCGATTAATGCTTGTATTTCCTTTTTCAATAAAACTTACTATCATAAACTTAGGAGAATACCCTCAAAAATCTAAAAAGACTTAAGTTTTATGATAAGTTAGAATAAAATCACTCCTTAAAACATGTCGCATCGCAAAAAGGGTAATGGATACCTTCCCACAAGCGGAATTCTAAAAATGCAAAATTGCGATGCGAAATCACGCATCAAAAAACCCTCATCGCATCGCATGCCTTAAACATCGCCTACGTTGAACTGCCTTAAAACGTCGATATGCAATGGCACATCTCGCGAATTGCATTTCGCAGAAAACACATTGACGAATGCTTGCCACCCGTAAAGGAACTGCGATTTGCGATATTGCGATATTGTGATCTGCGATATTGCGAAGCAAATTGCAAAATCGCCTTATCGCAGATCTGTACGGCCCATTGTTCGAAGAAAGCTTTTTCCATAAACCGAGGCCCGGTTATGCACGTTAATGTTAATCAATGAGTTAGTTGGCAATCATTAATGAAATATGGTTTTGATCTTATCAAGGAGCTAGTTCACGTAAGGTAATATATTTTATAAGTTTTCCGCATTTAAAGCTTTCCCGTCACCTTTTCTTATCATCGTTCTCACCTCATTTGTAAACTGTAGGAGTGAAGAGCTGAGAAGTAAACAGAGTAGAGTTCAAGATATTATGGGAAAAAAGGGTAAAGCTCCCAGTTCTAAAGATAAAGAGATGACTCCCTTGTACACAAACACCACCTGTAACAAAGATGCTGGTATTACTACTTGGGAAGGCATGTATAGTTTATTTGAGGAAGAAGATCCCAAGGTAATGGAGGTTACGGCTACTGCAGGCTCACACGGGTCTTTTGAGGCATCTATTACAGATCTAGCATGTTCATTCTTGCACAGGATAGCGGCGAGGCCCAAAATTCTCCCGTATACGGACATGGTTAAATGGATACTAGATAATGTTGATATCACAAACTGACAATTCAAGACTCAGGGTCAAGGACTCATTGGCTCTTTCACTCCACAAGATTTGAAGCTCATGTATCATTTACCAGAGCCACAGGCGACTTATAACAAACAGTTCATAGAAAAGTTTGCTAAAGAAAATGAAGATTTAGCAGAATGCACCAAGGACTAGTCAAGAAGGGATGAACCACTAAAAAAGGATAATCATGGTATGTATAGTATTGGTTCTCTCACCTCCCCATATTGCTTTGCTGCTGCTATGCTCTGTAGACATTTTGGAAGGCCAGACATTAACAAATTTTCATCTGAATGGCTATCATTATTGGATGCCGCCATTGATACTACTATTATGGATTGGGCTAAGATCTTGTCTGACAATTTAGCCACAGCCATTCTGAGTTACCGGTCTAAAAGGACTATCTCTCAGAGAATTTATCCCCCTTTCTACTTATCTGCATATGTGATGGATGAAATCTGTTATATTTCCAAGTTTCCTCTAATGGGTTGGAAATGGACTACTCAAGATCCCTTATCCATTCATATTTATCACAAAGAACTGTGGGATTCCAAGTTCATTCCTTATTTCTACAAGATTTTTCATGGAATCATGTTGCCTTTGTACAAAATGTTGTATGATAAAGACCCTCCAAGATTTTATCCCGAAGCAGAGGTCGATATGCTCCATGTCGCGAAATGGTTTGGAGAAGAACTTTTCACATATGTCAGGGTATTCGGAAGTCTTTCTTCCCCTCATGTCTTACCTTTATATGTTCCTAACAAACTACTAGCATGGGAGATTGCTTATCAGACCTGCGAAGAAGGAGGTATGAGTAAAGAGTTGAAGGACAAGAAGAAGGCCATTTGGCCACAATTTCCTGTGGCCTGTGGGGCCTTTTCACTATTTGATGTAGGCCATGCATTCAAAGAAGTAAACAACATGTCATGTCTACGATTGTTCAAATTTCCAAGAAGGTCGTTTGACCCTTGTGATATTGTTAAGAATTTCACTACTGCAGTTAAAATAAAGGTGTTTTCTAAAGAAGATGACCTTTTCGATGATATGTTCCAACAGAAAAGTACACTTAAAGAAGTTTTTCATTTTGCCCAAATGAAATTCCCTCCAACAGAATTTCAAGAATTCAAAATATACATAGAGAGGAGGTTAGCTAATATCCCTTTGGATAAATTACGCTTGGAACCTGTGAGGGAACCAACTCCCAGTATCAGTCTCAGTGGAAGTTAATGAACAAACAAGTCTAAATCTAAGTCTGAGAGAGAAACGTCAAAACACTCCAAGAGGTCCGAGAGTGACCATAATAAAAGCGAAGGGTCAGTAAGGGATACTGCCCAGTCTAAGGAGCTCCCAGAACAACAGGTTTTGACCTCTCCACAGGTATATCCTCCCCCTCTCATCGTCCAGCCACCATCAGTCATAACTGAGTTGGATAAAGAATGGGAGACATTCAATGACTTAATCAATATTGAGGGACAAAGCACAAAAACACCTGAGAGTAATGTACAGACGGTGAATGATATAGTCACAGGAACAACCAGCAATGTCCCAGAAATGGAACATATTCCCATTACCCCATCCTCTGAACTTATGCTCAAAATAGAGGAAATTCCCCCTCTTGATGTATTCTACAGCCCGCAACATAAGGCTGTGGTGAGAAGACAAAGAAAGAAAAGGAAATTGGAAAGCGTGCTTTCTCATGATGCAGAACAATTAGACATCCTTTGGCAAGATCCTACCACTGATCCTACTGAAAATCTCACTAAATTATCTCAGATCGCAGGAGCATATGCTTCTGCGACCATTGATAAAGCATCTGAAGTACAGAAAATACTAAAAGAAAAAGAAGATCAAATACAAGTTTTGCAGCAACAGCTACAACAAGCCAGTGCAAACAGCGAAGCACAGAAACAGCTTGAAAAACTACAGCAGGACTTTCAACAGATGCAGATAGGATACCAGAACAGTTTGGCCGAAAGAGAGAAACAGTTGCAAGTTATGCAAGAGATGCACAAGGATGATCCTAAGCTTACAGAATTCATTACAGAATCCATTTCCTTAAATGATCAACTACTACAGCAACAAGAAATATTGTGCCAAAAAATATCACAGTGGAGCTCTTATTGTGAAACAAGCTACAGGATTACTAATCAGGTCGTGGACTTGCGACATGATTACGATCTAATTGATAGAAGAGTTACTGAATATTTGGCTTGGCAGTAAATAGAGGAAGGGAAAAGGGCAGGCGCACCAATAATAAATTACTCCCACAAAGAAATGCTCTTTAATAAATGGGATGCACAGATCAGGAACGCAGAACAAGCGGCAGAAAAAGCAGCCTCGGCAACAAATAATGTCATTGATTGCATCAATGAAAATTTACACAGGGAAAATCTGATCTCAGAGACCACTCCAGGATATCTACCAAATGTACAGCATCTACAAACAAGCTGGAGACAGAAGGCTCAAGAAAAGGCAGAATCAATCCAAAGGTTAACCAAGTTGAATTGGGATTCTTACTAGACATACTTGATAAAACCACACAGCCAGTGCATGACTCTCAAATGTGTCATCAATTCTGCCGAGAAGATGGCGCCAACTCTTGCGGATTTTGTTTTCGTAAGACAACTAAAATCGGAAGTCGGCCAGCCAACTCTCCTCAAGCAAATGCTGAACGCTTGCGACTTCAAGGAACAGATACATAAATAGTTAGTTAGTAGTTTTAGTTTTAGATTCAGTTTTAGTTTTAATCTTGCTTTATTTTTGCCTGAAATGAGGACAGTCATTTAAACTGCATCCTACATTTTTGTAATAAATTATTTTTAGAATTAGTTAGTAGTATTTAAACCCTTCTCATGCATTTAGAGAATGGTCCAGAAATTTATCAAAAACTTGTCCTCAGAACATGCACTTTTGCACCCTCTGAGGAGGTTTTGATGAATGAATGGAACAGGATTTATTGATATCTGCGTTTAATATCTACTACTGATGTTGCACTTCTGTACTCTTAGTGGATGTTGGATTAAGAAGAAATAGATCATTATTGTTGGAGCTCATGAGTAGAACTAGTTATAAATGGTACTTTTATCTCTTAATTGTTTCTGCTTATGTGTTATGATGATATTCATGTTCTGTTATTTGTATATGAATGCTTGAGTTATCATTTGGCACTTTTGTACGGTGATAGCTATTTATTTATGCTTAGTATATGAGTATCTTATTATGCGATATGTTTTTCACAACTGTTTCATCTAACTTTTTATATGAAATTGCTTATCTTTATTGAATTCTTTTCTCATAGCAGTTGAATGATCTTTATTACCAACTTTTATTTGAAATCATTTTAGATCGCATAACGGAGAAATAACATCCCGAGTTAGTTTAGAATTAGACATTTCTGTTTATTAGATTACAATTGCATGTTGTTAGATTAGATTTAGAATAAAAAGCATTTTACTTAGGAATCATTAGGAAAGAAATATCAATTCTCAACACACACACACACACACACATATTGGGAAACTGGTCCCATATCCCCGGTCAGACCCACTATACCAAACGGAAAAGTAGCTGCTAACCAAGGTCCGAACCGGGTGGGTATCCCCCTTGTTGTAGACCCGATTTTCGGGGCTTCAACAGGCCACAGTACAACAGTTTTCAACAGAGTCTACATCAGCAGCAGGTACATCAGGTGAAGAAGCAGCAAAGTTGGTTAGAGCTATGGAAGAAATGTCCATACAGGCAACAAAGATGAATAAGCTCAAAGAAAAGGTGACAAGCTTGGAAACTGATTACAAGCTTGCCAAAATCATGCACAAAGAAGAAGTGCAAAAATTTGCCAGGATGAGTGAGAGATTAAAAGCCATGGAGAAGGACCTAACATTAAAGGAACCCCTTGGGCAGGCTAAGGAACTACTATGGGCCAATATCATTGACTCTGTCAATGATATTTGGCCATCTATTCAGGTGATTTTTGAATAGATAGATTTGATAAAGATGGCTACAGAGGCCATCCAAAGAGTAAAAGAAGAATTAGGAGAAATGCCAGAAGAAGCTACCAGAATTATCCAATTCCTTAACAGTAAAAATAAGTATGAGCTTCAGGAATTGGAAATAGAGGACAGAATAGAGACAATTTTGGAGGTGAGAAAGGTCCTCTCCAAAAGAAACTTAATGCTAAACTTGGAGGACAAGTGTCAGAGTATGCAGGTAGCCATTGACAGATTTATGGCTAAGAGAGAAAGGGTTACCCAATCCCTTAGTAATAAATGACAAGCTCATGACACAGTAGGATTACAACAGCAAAATCAGAGAGCTAGCAAAGGATCAGGTGAATACATCATCAATGAAGGCATTACCAACAGGTAAAGTACTCTACCAGACATTTGAAAACTTGTTTTACCTCCAGCATGAGGTAAAACACTTGTTTATTAATAAGCCTACTTTTGCCAAATACACCGAGGCAGATGAAATATATAGAAGAATGCTAAAAATCCAATTACCTAATGTTGAAACATGGGAGAAATTGACTAATTTACTATAGAAATGTGCAGTAAAAAGGTTAATGTACAGTAAAAGTGAAACAGCCAGGTAAAAGGATGAAGACAGATCAATAGGGTCAAAGTGTATCAGATGAAAGCCTAAACTAAATGAAGCTTTTAGCATGAAAGGTCAAACAATAAAGCAGCATAAAGGGCTAAAATCAAACCATAAAAGCCAGCAGTACCAAAATAAAAGGGACAACATGAAGTAGTTGAATAGTTGTCTCTATCTTCTTGCAAGAAGATATTTTTATTTCCTAGATTAAATCTCAAATTAGTTTGAGATATTTTGTAATAAACTTTTGTATAAATACTTCACAATTCGAAGTATGTAGGGTGGATTCTATTAGACATTTCTAAAGACTTTTTTATCAAGAATAACCAGAAGTTTATTGTATCAGTTGATGAGCCAGCAAGCTGGATTGATTAATAAAGATCAGAATGTTCCAAGGATTCATGTGTTGAGCGAGTTTCAAACAAGTATTTTCATGTGTTTTTGTCATTTTCTCATAGTTATTCATAATCTTATATGTGTTTCAGTCTAAATGCTATAACCATAATAATATTTCAGAACTTGTTTAAATCACACTCGGTTTTAACAGTTAAGCATTTGAATGTTTTCTTCTGATATTTAAATTAAAGAATTATCAATTGCTCTTTAGTTTAGATTGATTTCATAAATAGTCCAGGTTAAAGGATCCTTTACTGCCCTTTGATTTCGATTACCCTTGCCTTCCTCATTCATTATCTGGGTCTGATAACCCTTAACTGCTCTCTCACCCTGAGTGAAACCCTTTCACCCCTTTGTATTAAATATCTGAAATACACTCTGCTATCTTGCCCTTGGAACATCCCCTTTAGTGAGTTTATCCAGCCTTTCTTCCTTATTAGTTGACTCCATAGCCCAATGGTCTAAAAGACATCAATTTATCCATCTGTTAAAGAGATCCCACCACCCAATTTCAAACAAAATCAAAACCCCTTGAACAATCATAGCTAGCCTAAATCATCTTAACTAAAACAAAGTTAAAACTTAAAGAGAGATCCCTCTCTGAGCATCAGGAAGGCTAGGTCCTGATCTCCAAAAGTGGCTAGTGGTTACCTTTGGTTTTTCCTTCTTATTACTTCAAAGGAATTATTAGAGTGATAACAGAGTGAAGGTCAAAGAAGGAAGAATTCTACCACACATGCAGATAATATTCCCTAGAATCTGCCACACATGCGAACATTTCAAGAATTGCAGGGGCCGAAAATTGAAGACCTAATTGCAGATGCCAAAATTCTATTTCAAGGGCAGAAAATCAAAAGTTTGATTAGATTTTGAATGGTTTGACTATTGTCGACTTGAGTTGACTTTTATTTGTTGGAAGATCTTGAAAGGAGGATGACTTGGGTCTTGTGGGAGGTCTTGGTCTTGCACTTTGGGACTTGAATTTCTGACTTTGATCTGATTCTATAAGAAGAGAAGATTTAACTGGTTTTTCCCCTTGGAGGGGTTTTTCCCTGGCTTGGAGCCTATATCTTGTGTTCATTGTCTTTTTGTGATCTTCATGGTTATGATTTTGGTAATTGTTTGATGAAAAGAACATAATAAAAGTAATACTAAGTTAACATATCTTCACAAGCAATTATCAAGTAATAGAAAAATCACCCTAATTGTTGCCCTATTGATTTCTCAACATGGGATCGGAGTTGAGGTGAGGAGAAGGCAGCTTGAAAGACATTCATAAGAGCTACTTTGGAGGAACATCAATTTCTAAGGACGGAAGGAAGGGAATAAGGAAGAAGACTTGTCATTCATCTTGAAGAAATATTACCATCTCTCTCTCTATCATTGAAGCCTCACGGTTATTCAATATATTTTTGAATAATATCATCATCATCTCTCTCTCTTGGAAGCTCTTTGATCATAAATCATTTTGGAAGGAATCTCTCTAGAAGTCATCACTCAAGAAGCATCAATATTTTTGGAGCATCATCTACACTATTGGAAACATCACCATTCATCTTTGAAGCAATTTGAAGTTGTTATTGCACCTAGAAGTCATCATTATAGGACATATTTGAAGTCACTTGGAAATCTTGGGAGAATAAAGGTATGTGAAGACATCATCATCAAGTAGGTCACTCTCTTGACAAGTACTATATTACTCTCTATGTCTCAATGTTCAAATAAAAGGACTTGATTTTGTAAATAAGGCAATAAGCTCAATGGATCAGCGAACTTTCAAGCATGGAAGAAGATAATTGATTTGGTGCTCATAGAAAATGAAGTCATGGACCATGTTCTAGGCAAAGTTACAGAACCATAGAAGGATAAGACTCAAGAATGGACCAAGTATACTAAAGGAGAAGTTGTTCAAAAATGCAGCAAGAAATTCTCAATTTGATTTTGCCCTTGATTAAAGTGAGAAAGTTCGAATTTCCACATCAGCAGAGAACTTGGATGATGTTAACTTGTGTGATATGGCTTGTGTCACCTAGTTTTCTCAATAAATTAGAGCTGGAAAAGTTAGAGTTTAGTTTAGCATGTGTGATTGCTAATTTGTAGCAATCAAGGTCACTTATCTCAGGTTCTTTTCAGTTAAACTAGTTCCAACTTTTTGAGAAACTAGTGGAAGGTCAGTTAAGCAGTGGGACTTGAGTCAAACTCAGTGACCATCTAGTTAACTGATCAATCAACCCAAAATAGCTAGTGCATACATAGAATTCAAGCTCCCCAGGCTTAGTGGAGATTCTAAGACAGTGTAACATCAGTGCTAGACTAGTCTTGAGTGTACAAGTGTTACATGTAGTCAGATGATCGGCCTAAAAGAATTATGCAATCAATTTGAGGAATTTCCTAAATAATAGGGGCCTAGTTTCTCAAGGAACGGCAGAAGGAAATAGGAGCTCAAGCAGAGGCAAAATTTGACTAAGTCTGGGTCAGAGTCTTTCAATGAGAAGAGAGATAGGTTATGCATTTGCAGGTTGTGCTCAATTGAGCAAAGCAATTGTAATACATCTCTATTCTTCTTATTTAATTTAAGCATGTATTGGGGTATTTAGCAGTTTACTTTCCTTGAGAAAAATACTTGTTGCATGTGTGTTATTTTTTATTGCATGTCTAAAATTTTTGTTCTAGATTGTGAATTACTTTCCAGAGAGCAGTAGAGTAGGTTTATGTCTTGTGATTTTGATTAAAACTTCATAATAAGTTTCAAAGCTACATCGTAAACTCTACATGGTATCAGAGTAGGATTCACATTAGATCATAAATTTCAAAGTTGTTTCTCAGGTTCGAATTTGGAGCTCAGTGCAGCATGATTTATTCAAAGATGAGAAGATGATCTTCAATAGAATAAGGCTAGAATATGCCTTGGAAGGCACCTCTAATTTTGTTGCATGGAAGGATCGCATGGAGGTGGTATTGGATGACAAGGGATTGCTAAAATACATCAAGACAGATGTTGCAAAACCACCGAATTCTAATGCCAAAAACCTTGCTCAATAGAAGAAAGGTGTAGCCAAAGTGAGGAGAATAATCTTGGAGGGAGTACAAGATCACATTTTCTAAAATCTCCACGGAAAATAAACTCCGTTCGCAATGTGGAAAACACTGTCATAATTATTTGGTAATAACAGTGACCACAGTAAGTTGTCGCTCAAGGATAAACTTCGAACTATCAAGATGTGGAAGAATGACACAATTCTGCAATATCTGAGAAAGTTTACATAGTGTCATGATGAACTTGGTGGGGTCAGTGTTAGTGTCCCTTAAAGAGACTTGGTAAACATAGCCCTTTTGGGCCTTCCCACAAGCTGGCATAACCATCAAGATTCAGTGAATGGGAGGGAGAAACTTCCAAATTGGGAGCACTTATGGTCTGATTTGGTACAAGAGGATATAAGGATAAATACCAGAGATGGGACTTCATCCAAGGGTGAGGATGAAGAAAAATTTGCATTGGATGGAAAGAAAAAGAAGGAAAAAGGGAAGCAATCTCAAGCCAAACCATAATCTGATCAAGGGGGCAAGAAGAAATATTTTTCCAAAATTAAATCCTTGAATTGTCATGAATTCGGGCACTATGCCATGAAGTGTCCGCACAAAAAGGCAAGCAAGAAGACCATAGGAGGAGCAGTAGGTGAAGGCTTGGCATCACAATTCGAGCTTGACTTTACCCTTATCGCATGCATGGCCAGCATAGTGATGAGAAGTGTGTTGTACTTGAACTCAGGTGCATCGTTCCACATGACAGGGTGTAGAGATATTTTCAGTGACTTGGAAGAAAGCAATTTGCAGATACACCTCGAGATGGGGAAGGTCAGAAGGTATAGCATGACTGGGATTGGTACGGTCACCTTTCAGAGGGAGTCGGGATCCCCCCTCGGGCTCAAGGATGTCATGTTCGTTTCAGGCCTAAAGAAAAATCTCATCCTTGTTGCAATTTCGGAAGACTGTGGTTATGATGTGATCTTCAACAAAGGAAAGGAATTCCCAAGACACATAACCATGGGACAGGTGAAGCAGATCAGGGTTCATGTGAAGAACCTACATAAGCTAAGATGTGGAATACTATGATGCATTGAGCACAAAGGCAGAGAAGGTGCAGAGTCATGATGTCAGTGAACTTTGGCACAGAAGACTTGGCCATCTGCATCATGGCACCCTGAAGATTATGCAACAAATAACCACAGACCTCCCCAAAGGAGCACTTGAGCAGCAGGATGTATGCAAAGGATGTACTCTAGGGAAGTACGCAAAATCCACATTCCATGATCAGGATAGCAAATTCATTCAATCCTTGAAAGGATCACTTTGATGTTTGTACACCTTTCTCGACAGCCTCCACTGCCAGACACAAATATTTTGTCATTTTTATTGATCACATCTCACGGAAGTGTTGGATCTTCTTCATGCGAAAGAAATATGAGACATTCTCCAAGTTTGTCGAATTCCAGGCACTGGTTGAGAAACAAATCGGCAAGAAGGTGAAGGCTCTTAGGAGTGATAATAGAGGTGAGTACATGCCAAATGAATTTAAAAAAAAAGTGTGCAAGAGAAGGAATTCAACGAGAGTTGATAGCACCCCACAACCCACAAGAGAATGGGATGGCTAAGAGAAATAATTGTAGTATTGTGGGAGCAACGAGGGTGACATTTCATGACCAAGGCCTACCTCTACATTTGTGGGTTGAGGCATGCAACACAACAGTCTATTTACACTGGAGTTCTCATCAGATTCTTAGCATGATTGCATTGGAGGAGGCAAAAAGTTGGATGTATCACACTTCAAGATTTTTGGAGCCTCTGTTTACTGCTATGTCTCCAAAGAATCAAGGAAGAAGCTAGAGCTAACAGAAAATTGGGGGTGTTAGCAATCCGTAATTTTCTGAGGTTGCAAAAGAAAATCACAAAGTTAACCACAAACCTACTTTGGAATATGGGATCTAGCCCTGCCAGCTTCAAAGAGGGCTCTCTCTGTAAGATTTAACTTTGTTGTATTAAATATTAGGTTGTTGAAATTTGGTACCGGAGGACAGGTGGTTCCCTTAGGCTTTGATCTTTGGTCTAGGGAAAAGTGTCCAAAAGAATTTAATTTTTCTCCTAAAGTGACTTTATAATTTTATAAAGTTAAATCTAATTTAAAAGTGAATTTAAGTGATAAAGTTACTAAGTCTAATTTTAAAGTGACTTTTATAAAGTCAATGAAAAATTAGAAAGGAAAAGTGACTTTGGAAATAAATGACTAAGTGGGTCTTTATTAAAGTGGGGTGAATTAAAAAATAAAAAGTGAGATTTAAATGAGCATTTAATCTCAGCCATTGATCTAAATCTATTTCAGCCATTGGATTTAGAGATCACCCAAAAGTCACTTGGGTCACCCAAAAGTCATTTGGAGTTATATTAAGGGAGGAAAAGGAGGAAAAGATCACATTCGATTCAATTCTTTCATGAGCAGATTGGGAGAAGGAGAGCAAGAGAGCAAGAGAGATTTCTGAGCAGGGAGGAGAAGGAGACAGCAGCTTGGCACACATTCCAAGGCAGCAGTTGAGCAGATTTGTACAGCTGATTCAGCACACAGTGAAAGGCAGATTTTGGCACAATTTTCGAGGAGAGGTTTGCACAAAAATCGAGGAGCAGTTTGCTGGTTTTTCTGCACGCAAAACGAGGGCCATACAGCAGCATTTAATGCTGAAAGTGGGCACGAAAATCGAGGAGACTGTATAGCATTTATTGTTGTCATGTTTGCTGTAATTTTCAGTTTGCTGTGAAGCATGGGAAAAGAGATAAGTTGTAAATTTGCTTGCTGATTTTTTTGCTGAAAATTTCTCACTGTAAAAGGCAATTTTCAGAAATAAAGAAGAGCTCTCAAATTGGTTTTCCCCAAGAGTTGTAGGGGGTTTTTCCAGGGTCACATTGACCAAAAATCTCAGTGTTTAAATGTGTTTTAATGGTTGTTTATTACTGCTGATTTTTATTTCTGCAATTTCCAGCATTCTGTAAAATTTCCAGAATTTGTGTTTTCAGCAAATTTATTTTTTTCAGCTTGTTAAATGTATGGTTATGGGAAAGGGCATTTAACTATATGGGAGAAATAAGGAGAAACTGAAAACCGGGGTGGGAAAACAGAAATTTCTACATAGGCTATTTATGAGTGTTCAGAGTTTGGTTTTAAATTGATTGGTTGATTAAGTGTCGGAACCTTCCATTGGTCTATGGAGTCTACAGTTCAAAGGGGGTCTGTTTCAACTTTTAAAAGGAGTTTCACAAGGCAAGGTAACTAAACTAGATGGATCCTTTATATTTAAGTGAAATGGAATGGAGGAAAAGATATAAGTTCAATAGAAGTTAAAAAGCAATTAATAATTCCTTAACATGGTATCAGAAGAAAACATAGAAATTACCTACAACTAGAAGCAAAGTGTATTTTTCAACAAAGTATGTTCATCAATTTTCGGTAAAATAATTCAGATTTCAAAAAACATAAGGATGGAAACAAAGTAATAAAACATTAACAATGAAAGAAGAAAATCACTAGATAGTATAACACATGAACCTGTGAAGAATGTCCTTTTTATTACTGATCAGCCCATCAAATGAAAATAGTACAATAATGTTCTGAAATGCAGAAATACACACAGAAATCAACCCTTGATACTTCTAAAAGAGAAGTATTTATAATATATTTACAAAAAATCATGTCAAAACCGACTAGGATGTATTTCAGAATTCCTAAACTGAATCTATCTAACTTATTACAAATAATTATGAAAATTTGAACTGTTTGAAGTGCTGGCACCCGATTTGTGGGATTGCCCACTGTCTAGCCCTCTGAATCCTGTTGTGTTGTTGATGTTGATTTGTACAATAAAATCCTCTGCTTATTCCAGTAATTCACATAATTTATCCCAGCACTGCTCACTTGGGATAGTTGTCTTCATTAACTGCTGTAAACCTCGTCGACTTCAGTATATTTAGCAAATGTTGGTTTGGAAATGAATATGTGTATAATTTCATATTGAAGGTCCAGGTCATATGTCAATGCTTCCAAGAATGTTTTTCTTGTCATGTTGATTCTTCCACCTGTAACTTTGGAACTGTATTTAGCCTTGATCATTAATTTCTCACTGTAATCAGACCATGTACTGAGCTTATCATTTATTACCAATAAATTAGGAAGTCCCTTCTTATAGAGGGCTTCTAGTTTTTTGAAGAATCTTTATACGCCAATGTCCAGAGTCTGACACTTTTCTTCAAGCTGCCTTACCAAATTTCTCTTAGTCAACACCTTCTTGACTTCCAATATAGTTTCTGTTCTATCTTCAATCTCCATCTCTTCTAATTCCTGTTTGTTTTTAGAGTTAAGGAATTTGATGAGCTCAGTAGCTTCACTAGGTTTGTCACCTAGCTGTTTTCTGAATTGTTCAATGGCTTCATTGGATCTCTCAATAAGTTCCTGATGTTCAAATATAATTTGTATAGAAGGCCGAATATCTATCATATCTTCATTGATCTGTTTCCAAATATTTTGTTTGACCTAGGCTAAGGTATTACCCACAGCAGTGTATTTTTCCATCTGCTGCAATCTCTAGGACAATGTTTGGGATTTTTGCATCTCTGTCATGAGAGAATTCTCATATCTATTGCTCTTCTCCTGTAGGACTTCCATATCCTCTCTTAATTTCTTTATTTCTTCTCCCTGTATAGACATGGTTTCCAAGGATTCAACCAACTTAATTGAATCATCTGCAGTTGATGTGGGAAGTACTGTAGAAGAGGATATTCATACTCTTGTAACTGTTGTAGGAATTCCTATTTGAAGTAGGGATGCAAATGGTACTGCATTAAGAGGAACTACTGCAAGTTGTGAACTCTTCTCCTCTTTTATCAACTTATCCATCTCTGCTTCCATCTCCTTGATCTATGCACTCTGCTCCACCAGTAGCTTAAGCATTTATTCTTTATGTAACTCTGTCTCTCCTAACTCCTTTTCTTGGGGATCTTCAGTCGTAGGCAGCTTCAATTGCTTCTTCAGGGCTGCTATGTTAGCATTCTTCTTCTTAATGATTTATTCCATAGCCTTTGAATTATCAGGATCAAAACCTGCTTTGATCACCATTTTCTCCAAATATTTAATTCTATTTTCTTTAGCCAGGGAGCAAAATTTCTCCAGTTTAAGCTAAGATTGAACATTATTTAAAGAAAGTTGTAATTTGGAAGCAGTGAGGACAGTCTGTGTGAAGGTTGATTAGACCATTTCTCCTGTCTGCCTGTGCATATCCATCTGATCCAAAGGATGAACATCCTTTGCCTCAAACTCAAAGGTAGTCTACTTGAAGTCAACTACTAATTTTGGTTGTGGAACCTGTGCCTGTAAGAATTACATATGCATTCTCCCTTTCTCTGTGTCATAGGTTGAAATGATCCTGTGCTAGATTGAGCAAGACTACTTCCTGAATTGAGAAGAAATGTTGTCATGAAGGGCTTCATTCCTCTATTTGTTTTCTTTATATTTCTAGAAAATCCAGCTACCTATGTTCACTGAATGTCTCTGGTGTGTGAGGTGTTGTAGCTGGAGTCTCTTTAGTAGTCGAGGATGATGGAGAATCGGTGGTACTGTTGTCAAACTTCAAAGTTTGAAGTCCAAAGAGTACAATGGTACCCTGTGTTTCCTCCAGTAGTGGGAAGTCTATCTTAGAGCCTATCTTAATCTTCTTTGTATATATCTTGAATTCTTTAGCTGAGACTTCTGTGAATGAAGGAGATTCCTCCTCTCTCAGTCTCTTCTCGGTCTTTTCTCTGGGTATAGGAGTCTTTGAGGCAGTCCTGGAAAGAACCTGCTCTTCGGCCTCCTGTAATGTGTTCTCTACCCAATTCTGTTGGTTCATGTACTTCTTTATTTCTGGTCTTTGGGTATGCACATAAGGAGTTTCCTTCTATTCCACTCTTAGCTTAGAAATTACCCCAAAGGGGTCATAAGACCATGTAAATATGAGAGGGAAATTCATATGTTTCAGCAGGAGGTTTGCTTCCTCTCATGTTGCTCTGTTGTTACAGATAAAAGGTCCTATCAATGTCTTAATTCTGAACTGAGACTTCCTATTAGCTACCACAAAATGGATGTTGTCTAAGTGCATTATGTAACAGCCCTGAAATTAAAACATGTAATTAATTAGATTATCATGCGATTTATAATCAACATGCAATTTATCAACTAATTGACGTCAAATTTCAATAAATGAGTAGAGACTACTTACTTGTGGTGATGATGCTTCTCACTTGTGATTTCAGGGTTGAACGCTAGTTGAATTCTGCTAACTGCAACAAAGTTTTGGGAACAACTCTCCACCCAACCGTAGGCTCAATTGCACAAAATATTGCTACAACTGGCCACCCCCAAGCCCTCAATCAACGTACCACTGCCAAGGAATCCTTCGTCTAACAACACTATTCTCCCAAGAGAATGGATCATGGAATCGTGGAATCATGGAATGCCTCTCATCTTCCTCACCATCTATTAAATAGAGCAAACCTTGGAAGGAGAACCACATGCACACACTCCATGTGTCAACATGCAACTTTATTGCTTTCTTGTTTTATTCTTTTGTTTTTACTTTTTGATAGCTTTACTAATTTTTACTATTTTCTTGTTTTATTTCTATTTATATTTATTTAGAGCTTTAGTGTTGTTATTTATTATTTTATTATTTCTTATTATTTATTTACTATTACTATTTTTTATTTATTGTTTATTATTTATTTTCTTGCATTTTAATATTATATTATATTATTTAGTATTTATTATTTATTATAAATTTATTTTTTTTTAATACAGTAAAATTTATCATATTTTATACGGTGGATAGGACATTTATCATTTGTTGAGGTGTTAAAGCATAATCTAAAAGTGTTTTTATTTAGTTATAAGTTTATTTCTTTTAATGTAAGATAAGGGTCAAGATATAAAGATGAAGATGAGGAAGAGTGGAGGTTAAATTTTTTAAGGATTATTCTTAATTACATTAAGAGTCAAGATTTAAAGATGAAGATGAAGAAGAGTCAAGGTTAATTTTTAAGGATTATTTATAATTTATTTTGTTTTTGTTATTTGATAGTTTATTTTTAGTGATGTAGATTTTTTGAATATTAGTTGTGAATAATAAATATGAAGATTATTTAAGATTTAATTTTTTAAAGTTTATTTTAATTGTTGTGGTGAACTAATTAGGAGTGCTTATTTAGCTAATATAGATACTTTTATGGAGCATCTAAATCATGTTTTATTGTTTAAACTTTATGATACATCTAAACCGTACACTATGATTTCAGTTTAGTTTAATTAACTGTTATGATGTTGATTATAATGTTACATGAGGTTTCGTGATATAATGGTAGGAGGATAATGATCCACATGTGGTTCTTATAGTGATGATGTATCCTTATGATGATGATGATATGCACAGGCATTATGATGTTATGTCGAGGTATACTGACATATTCATTTACTACATGATGATAGGTATTTAATGTTGAATACTCATGATGGATATGATATGCATAACGTGGCATAGGAATTATGATGCTATAATATGAGATTTATTGACATATGGTTCATTTATTATGTGAAGTCATGATATGTCTTTGATGCAAATATGTTGATGTTATAACTTGTGATGGTATTTCATGAGGTGAAGCATGTGATAGTTGCGTACAAATTTATGACATGCATGAGCATGCGGTTTGTTATTATTCATATGTTGTGATTAACAATGATGAATGTTCTCATGATGACGTGCAAGACTTGGCATGTGGATTATTTTTTATGATACTATGATGGTATAGTTAATGCATTGGTTGCATGTTGAGGTGTGATGATTGACAAGACACCACAAATGGGCCGAGAGGGCCGGTTGATTTGATGATCTCGTGCGAGCCCATACGCACGAGGGAGAATAAAGTAACACCATATGGGCTAGGGACAAACTCAATCAACACTACATATGCTAGTGGTTCCTTTGTCTTATGTAGCTTGTGATGGATAGCTCTTGAAGGGCTATGGGACCATCTTGAGGAGGCCAAGTCCCTGATGTTCTAGGCTAGGTCCGTGTTATTGGATTGGGATGTCGAAGTTTGGTGGAGGTGTAAGGACTTCGATGCCTAGGGTTGTGCACCTTAGTGAGTTGTGGAGGGAGTGGGCCAACCTTGCGAGATGCCCGGAGTCATTGAGTACCATACCGGATGCCTGCCTTGGGGAAGATGAGGTCTGAGTCAGGCGCGAGCCTTGGGGCCAGCCTTGGACTAGGATACAGACCGGGGAGGCTTATGCCTGGTTCCGAAAGTGGGAAAAAGGACAGAGATTCCTTGGAATTCCCGGGTGTTGTGAAACTTTCGATGCATGCTGGTTATACTAGTTCAGCAGAGGGTGTAGGGCAAACATGAAGTAATAAATAACAAAATAAAATGTTAAATAATTCAACTTAACTTTGGGACGAAGTTCCTTAAAGTGGGGGAGTATGTAATGTCCCTTAATAATAAATAATAAATAATATTAAATAATATTAAAATACAAAAAAATAAATAATAAACAATAAATAAAGTAATAAAGTAATAGTAAATAAATAATAAGAAATAATAAAATAATAAATAACAATACTAAAGCTCTAAATAAATATAAATAGAAATAAAACAAAAAAGTAGTAAAAATCAGTAAAGCTATCAAAAAGTAAAAACAAAAGAATAAAACAGGAAAGCAATAAAGTTGCATGTTGACACATGGAGTGTGTGCATGTGGTTCCCCTTCCAAGGTTTGCTCTATTTAATAGATGGTGAGGAAGATGAGAGGCATTCCATCATTCCATGATCCATTCTCTTGGGATAATAGTGTTGTTAGACGAAGGATTCCTTGGCAGTGGTACGTTGATTGAGGGCTCGGGGGTGGCCAGTTGTAGCAAGATTTTGTGCAATTGAACCTACAGTTGGGTGGAGAGTCGTCCCCAAAACTTTGTTGCAGTTAGCAGAATTCAACTAGCGTTCAACCCTGAAATCACAAGTGAGAAGCATCATCACCACAGGTAAGTAGTCTCTACTCATTTATTGAAATTTGACGTCAATTAGTTGATAAATTGTGTGTTGATTGTAAATCGCATGATTAATCTAATTAATTACATGTTTTAATTTTGGGATTGTTACAGATTATTTTCCTGATGTACTCCAAGGAAAATATCCTCATTGGAAGGTACTTGGGCAGCTTATATGGTGGCAGCTCTGAGCCATAAACTCTGATCTTTGTAAATGATTGGTATAGGTACCAATCTCTTGTCTTCACCTATTCACTAAGTTGTAACACTTTCTGAATATCCTCACTGATTCTTGGAATCTATTGGCCACTTAGCAAACAAGTTGTTGGATACACAAACTGATCAATAAACTCTGTAAAACTAAATTCTTGTGATTGTTTTCTGATGATAGAAGTCCAGAAAATAATGGGTTGAGGCTCTCCTTGTTGATTGAGCTTCTGTACTGCAAAGGGAAACCTATCTGTCTGGAATAAAATGAACATATACATAATAATTGAAGAATATCTAAACATTCTTTCAATTAAAAACTGAAGGAATTGTTCGTGAATTACATTTGCAAGGAAGTGACCATAGTCAAAGGTGACTGATAGTCCTTCTTCTATAAAAATGGTGGATAAAAAACCTAAAATAGGCTCATCTACCCATTCATCTTAAAAGTAACCAAGAAGGTAGGACAAGACAGAGATAATATGTTTGGTTCTTTGAGGGAAACTAGAAGTGGTATAAGGGGGATTGTTCCTGGGAAGTTGAGAATCTTCTGGCAAGAAGACCTCAAAAATCCTGGCTCTCAAGGGGAAGGTTAGTTTCTGATAGATTTCTTTGAGAGCCTCAAGGTAAAATGGAGTCAAAGAATCATTATATGGGACCTGCAACATTTGGTTTATACTTTCAGAGGTGATAGTGAAAAGGATTTCACCACTAGGGGAGATAATAGCCCTCTTACTTGAGAGGTAAGAAGCATGACACTTGAGGAAAATTTCAGGGAAGTAATAGGACTGGGGAAAGATGAACAGAGGTAGTCTAGATTGCCACAGGTTAATTTTTTCAGAATGATCAAGATAAGTGTCACGAAACCAACAGCATAATTTGAAGAGGTCGAATTCACATTGTGTCTTGGCAATCTTGTAATCTCTTTCAGCAAGGTGAATGTGGTCTAAATCCATAGGTGGAGTGAGCAAGGGGTTTACCACAGTGGAAGTTTTTGGGGCCATCGTGGTAGACAAATAACAATGCAGAGGGAGACAGACGAGATTTGCAGATGATCACAACAAATTTCGTAGGAAGAAAATATGGAGGCCATTCCTCTGTAAACAATAGATGATAGGCAAGAATGCAGAGGGCGGGAGCACTGTAACAGTTGGAAAACTAGAAAAGGTTGTGATCACGGGAAACGTCGAGGCTTTATAGAGTGTAACTGGAGCGGGATTGTTAGCCAAATGGTTGTTCGATGGAATTTACTCATTGACAGGATGGAGGAAACGGGAGGGGGCTGCAACAGAAAAATGTAACGACCATTGGCATGGCGGCACAGGATAGGCGGACGAAGGCATAGAGCTGTTGGAAAGAAGTAATAGGCGGAGGGATACGTGGCAGTAGTGGAGTGGAGGTTGAGCAGGGACATGGCGAGTGAATGTTGGCGGGAAGGGGGGTTGCGACAGGATGGAGGAAACCTCTTTTGGAGGGGAGTCTAAGTTGTTTGTGGTATTAGGGGGGTCCTAAATAATGAGGGGAAGGCACGTAGCGGAGAGGAAACTTATTTTCATACCCCCCATCTCACTGTTAAAGAGAATCATAGCGAGGGGATCTGAAAAGGCTTAAGAGTCGTTGGAATAAAGAGAGGTCGTGATCGAGGGAGGTAAGGTGTGCAGAATTTAATGTCGATGGTTCCACATTATATCTCGGGCATATATTTTTATAATAAAGTCCAAACTTTGGACAAAAATAGTCATTGTCAACTATTTACATAATAAATCCAACTTTCCCTAAACTAATGTAACTTAAACCAATGAGAGTGCATTTGAGAGTGCAAACCCTGTTTATTTTTCCATTCTTAAATAACTTAAAAATATCTATCCAACAACTAAACTAATCTAACAACTGCATTAATCCATATTAAATTGTTGGATTAATTTATTCACCTATTCTACCTATCTAATCTCAGCCAAGATTACACCATTCTGCTAAGTTATTCACTCTATTCTAATTCACATAAATTGAAATTTGTTTGAACATGATGAAATTGTATGTTTCAAACAAAAAGAAGTATTGTGGCATTTTAAACAATTTGCACACAATTTCATGATTTTATTCTCTACAAAATTATTGGACTATCGGTGGCACTTCAACTGGTATCACTTTCACATTTATTCTTTTTTTGTGGGGTTCTTTTATTATTTCTTTTTATTTTTCTATCTTTTCTATTTATACCCTCTTTTCATTTTTTATTTTCATTTTTATATCTTCTTTTGGAAATCATTTGCAGTATGCAATATTATTTACAATCTTATATATTGAAAGAAATCATTCAATCATCATTTGATCCTATAAATTATAGGACCCTAACAGTGGCTCCAATTGGGGATGTCACTCTCCTTGTGAGGTGTCAAGAACAGTAGACTAGTAGCCTTGAATCCTTGTCTTCAGTGTTTGACTACATCTTATTTTTTTTGTAATTGTTGTAGTTATGGTGACAAAATGACTAAAATCTTAGGGCCTTCTCCATGAGCTTTAACTTTCAGACATAAGCTACCCACTCCTAACAGTACATAGTAAACGGTATATATAATGGGTGTGATGAAAACTTTTTTTATTGCTAAAAAACATAATGTTTCAGCATCTTTCCATTGACAGGTCCTCCAGGTAGCTCTATTCCATCCATGTCCTTCAGAAAAAATGCATTATTACCTCTATAAGCATGAATAATGTAAGGTCCCATCCATAAATTGTCAAACTTACCATGCTTGCCTTTCTCTTCTCTTTTGGAATCCCATTTCAGAACATGATTGTCAATCTGAAAGTCATCAGCCTTAGTTCTTATGTGAAATGTATTCTTAATACTTTCCTGGATTAACTGAGGTCTGTTATGGACCTCCTCTCTTGACTGCTACAAGTGAATTTTTTGATTTATTCTCCTCTGTAAATCATTTGGTTCAACCTCTAATTCTTGAAGCATTTTCAAAACAGGAATTCCCAACGAGGTTGGAAAAACAACATATATTCCATAAACTAGCTAGTATAGAGACATGCCGATTGACTTCTTGGTAGTAAGTTTGTCTGCCCATAATGCATTCACAAGTTTATCATACCATGATTTCTTGTTATCATGTTTATAATATTAACCAAGTTTGTGTTGGAAGATTTTGCCAGTCCATTTCGCTGAGGGTAATAGGTTGTAGAATGTCTCAAAGTTATTTGATATTTGTTGCAAAAATATACCATCCTCTTTGACCTTAATGCTACAACATTATCTGTAATGATTTTCCTAGGGCACCTAAATTTTGAAAGGATATTGGTCTCTAGGAATTTAATGATTACTGCATCAGAGGCTTGTCTAGTAGGTATGGATTCTATCCATTTTGTAAAGTAATCAATGGTTGTAAGAATCCACTTATGTTGGGTAGAAGAGGAAGGGTGAATTTCTCCTATAAAGTCAAGGCCCCATTGTTGGAAAGGAGTTTCAATAGATATGGGCTTTAAGGGTAAAGGCAATAGTTTCCTTTTGCCTTCGAATATTTGGCATTTGTGGCATGAGGTGACTTTCTTTTGGACATCAAAAAATAAGGTTGGCCAATAAAATCCTGCTCTTAGGATCTTGTTGGCAGTAGTCTTCCAGTACAGGTGTCCACTGTAGTCTCCTTCATGAAATTCCTGCATCACTTTATCTGCTTCATTTTTCAACAAAAAATTTAGTAAAATTCCACCAACATCTTTCCAATACATATTTTTATCCAGAATACAAAATTTCATAGCTTTGAGTTTAATAAATCTAGCTTTCGTTTTAGTCAAACCAGGAGGAGCTTGTAAATTATGTAGAACAAAAATAATGTCTGCATACCAGGGAGAGGTAGCAAAATCTTTTGCTACCTATGGAGTCGCTAGCTCATCTAGTTCATTGAATATTGCTATATCCAAAGCAATATTAATTAGATTCGGCCATTAACTTTGCTAACCCCTTACCCTTAATGAGTTTGGTAGGTCGGATTTCAATGTCATATTCTAATATAATGGCAATCCACTTACCCCTCTTCCCATCAGGATCGTTTTGGGTTAGCATATATTTAACCACTGCATTTGGCACAAAGTCAATTATATGTGAATGAAGGATGTACACTCTAAAATCTTTTATTGCCTTTACCAGGGAAAAAGCTTGTTTTTCCATGATGTCATATTTTAATGCAACATCTCTCAAAGATTTGCTAAAGAAAGCAATAGGTTGTTCATGGCCTTCATTATTCTTCTGTAAGAGAACTGCAACAATTGTATGCTCAGAAGCAAATGAGAAAATCAGAAAATATTTTGTGAAATCTATACTAATTAATAGAGGAGCCTGAGTTAAACCCTGTTTTACCTTGCCAAATGATTGTTTTGCTTCAATGTTCCATTTCACATCAGTGTCTTTCTTCAACATGTTGGTTATATTTTTTAAAAGCTCTGCTAGGTTAGGAATGAATCTCCTCAGAAAATTAATCTGTCCAATAACATATTGAACTTCCTTTACATTTCTAGGGGGATTAATTTTTAATATAGCTTCGATTTAGCTAGGATCTATCTTGATTCCTTCCTTTGAAATTATGTGTCCCAACAATTTTCCTTCTTGTAAATCAAAGAATGTTTTCTTAGGGTTGAGGGAGATACCAAATCTCCCACGTTTTTCAAAAACTCTTCTTAGGTTATTTAAGTGTTCCTCATTTGTTTTCGAAAAAACAGTGATGTCATCAAGGTATATGACTATAAAATGACCCATTTCATCCGCAAAGGTAAAGTCCATTGCTCTCTGAAAAGTAGCACCAGCATTCATTAGACCAAAAGGCATTTTCACATACATGAAAGTGCCCCAGGGTGTAGTAAATGTTTTCGTCTCTTGGTCTTCCAGGTGTACTAAGACTTGATTATAACCAGAAAAGCCATCTAACAGGGAAATTCTACTAGATCCAACCACCTTTTGTAGAATGTGGTCCATCTTGGGCAAAGGGTAATTATCTTTTAAAGAGGCTTTATTCAGATTCCGGAAATCAATACAGAGTCTGATTTCACCAGTCTTTTTCCTAGTCAGAACCAAATTAGACACCCATTTGGAATATCTTAAGGGCACTATGATCTTTGCATCATACATTCTTTTAACCTCTTTTTCAATAAGAGGCATAAGCATTGGGTTGATTCTCCTTAATTTATGTTTAAAATATTTATGATCTTCTTTTAAGGGAATCTTATGTTGTATAATGTTGGTGTCATAGGATTTCAAATCCTCATAACTCTAAGAAAAGACATCTATGAATTCTTTGAACAATTCAATGTACTTTAGCTTTTCTATTAACGGTAAATATTTGGACAATTTGATTAACTTAGGTTCTTGTTCAGTGCCAATATTATATTTCTCAACTCCAGCTCCAGTGGGTTAAATTTTAGGCTTCTTAGCTACATCATTAAAGTCAAACAAATCTTCTAATCGAGCTAATCCCCTGGGCAAAACATTGTCTTTCAGTTGCAAAATTTTTGTTTCGTGTTTATCTTGATCTATTTCTCTTAATTCTAATTTATTCACACTATTATGTACAGTATCTGCTAAATCAAATTATGTATCTATATAAGCATCTGTCAGGCCAGGTAGTAACTCCACAAAGCAAAACTGATTCGTATTATTCATTCAATCGGGTAGGTCTGTTATATACATGAGGGAGAGACTGTTCAGTTCATCTCCCGATGACTGTTCACATTTCTAATTTATTTATTTACATATATTTACCCAATCACAAGGATTAGGTGTCAACATTCCCCCCTTAATCTGAAGGGATGTTGGTGAGTCCAAGCATTGTTCTGAATCATTCAAGCTTTTCTCTTCCAAGCGCTTTGGTGAAGATGTCTGCAATTTTCTCATTTGTGGAACAATGGCGGAGATGGATTGTTTTGGCCTCAACATGAATCAGATGATATTTAGTATTGATGTGCTTCGTTCGATCATGGAACTTTGGGTTCTTGGCCAACTTTATTGCAGAGGTATTGTCAATCATGAGTGGAGTTGATTGTACTTGTTTTACCTGCAAATCTTCAAGAATTTTCCTGAGCCACACAATTACTTTTGTTGCTTCAGCCGCTGCCACGTATTCTGCTTCTGTTGTGGAATCTGCTGGAACTAATTGTTTGTGTGATCTCCAGGAGACAGCTCCTGATCCAAGACTCATAGCATATCCTGAAGTAGATACTCCAGTTTCTTTGTCTCCATCGAAGTCTGAATCAGAGTATCCAATCAAGCTGAATTCGTCCACCTGTGTATACTTGATTCCAAAGTCTTGAGTTCCCTTCAAGTACCTTAGAACTTTTTTTGCAGCAGACCAATGTCCCTCACAAGGCTTTTGCATAAACCTGGAGAGGATTCCAACAGCAAATGAAATGTCTGATCTGGTAGTAGTTAGGTCTAAGTTGAGACTTCCTACAAGTTGTCTATACTTTGTTGCATCCTCAAATTCTTTTCCTTCAATAGATGTGAGCTTTAAGTTTTGTTCCATTGGAGTAGTAAGAGGATTGCACTCTGTCATGCCAAACCTATTCAACAAATCTCCAATGTATTTCTTTTGAGAAAGAAATATGGACTTTGGATGTTGGGTTACTTCAATGCCAAGATAGTAATGAACATAGCCCAAATCAATCATTTCAAAACTTTTCCCCAATTCCTTCTTTATAGATGCAATGTAGCTTTCATTGTTCCCTGTCATTAAAAGATAATCTACATATACCACAAGATATACAACTGTTTTTCCAACTTTTTTGACAAATAAAGTTGCATCATCAAGATCAAAATGTTTGAAATGAGTTTCAGAAGATGCTCAGTTAGTTTTTCATACCAAGCTCGCGGTGTTTGTTTGAGGCCATACAGGGACTTCACAAGTTTGCATACTTTATTTTCATGTCCTTTCACAACAAATCCTTCAAGCTGGGACATAAAAACATTCTCTTTTAGATCTCCATTCAAGAAAGCAGTTTTTACATCCATTTGATGGACTTTCCAACTGTTCTGAGCTGCTAGTGCAAAGAGTGTCCGGATGGTAGCCCATTTTGTTATGGGGGCAAAAGTCTCCTCATAATCGACCCCTTCCTTCTGTGCAAAACCTTTTGCCACAAGCCTAGCTTTGTGCTTGTCAAGTGAGCCATCAGCTTTATACTTGTTTCTGTAGACCCACTTGCAGCCAATTGGTTTGGTTCCTAATGGAGGATCAACCAGCTTCCAAGTGTCGTTCTTTATGAGGGCATCAGACTCCTTTTGCATCGCTTCTTTCCATTCATCATGAGACGCAACTTCTTTGAAGGAAGTTGGTTCAAAATCTGTAGACAAGTTCAATTCACAATCATAAGAAACATCCATATCAACAGGTGAATTAGAGTCATCTACATCACCTCCATTTTTCCGGTTTGAATTTCTGGTTCCTGTCTTTCCAACTTCATCAGGATGAACACTTTCAAGTGTCTTTGTCAGCCACTTTGGGGGACCTTTCTCAGATGGTCCAGGCTACTCCGTTGATTGAGTTGGGACTGAATCAAGATTGAGTCTCCCAATTCTATCAATTACATCACTTAAAGCATCATCCGTTGTTGGAGTTTCATGCGGGGGAGAGTGTTCTTCAGAAGAAGATTCCACATGTTGATCTAGTATAGGAATCCCCCCTTCAAGATGTGTAATCTGATTATCAAATTCTTGAAATGATTTTGCTTTTGCGAATCTATCCAAGCGATCAAGTTGCCACTCAACAACATTGTCAGTTTTGGATGATTCAAGAAAAATTACATCTCTAGATACAACAAACTTGTTATTTACTTCATCATAGAGACAGTATGCTTTGGAGGTGTTTGAGTACCCCAGGAAGATACACTTACGACTTCTAGCACCAAGTTATTTTCTATGTACCTTTGGTATCAAGGCATAACAAGTGGAACCAAAGACCCTGAGATTCTTTACCGAAGGAACATGTCCATACCACATTTCATATGGAGTCTTGTTTCTTATAGCATTAGATGGACATCTATTCTTTATATGTGCAGCACATAGAACAACATCAACCCAAAACATTATCTTTACATTTTTGAAGAAGAGCATGGATCATACCATGTTTAAGATTGTTCTATTCATTCTTTCAGCTACACCATTCTGTTGGGGATTATAAGGCACAGTTGTTTGATGTTTGATCCCATGTTGGTGAAGATAGTTTTCAAATTCATTTGATGTGTATTATTTTCCATTATCAGTGTGAATAGACCCAATATGAGATTGTGCATCATTTTCAATCCATTTATGAAAATTCTTGAATGTTTGAAAAGCATCAGGTTTGTTCTTCAATAAATAAACCCAACACATTCTGGTGTAGTCATCAATAAATGTCATGATATATTTATTTCCATTTGCAGAAGGAACAGGCATTGGACCACATAAATCTGAATGAATGAGTTCAAGTTTCCTATGAGCTCTTGAATTTGAATTATGAAAAGACTGTTTGCTATGCTTTCCTAGAATGCAAGCATCACATTGCTTAAGTTTTCTAGGAATTGTAGGCAAACCAGCAACACCATTTTTCTTCAATAAGCGGACACTGTCATAGTTCAAATGTCCAAATCTAGCATGCCATAATAAACTTGATGGAAGTGTACCTTCTTCATGATGAGAATTGTATGAGAAATTTTGTGCATGAGCAAATGTTCCTTGCAGTTTGAGAAGTCTTTCTTCTTCTATTCCCCTCATGACAAGTGATTGGTCATATGCTTTTCTTACCTCAAGCTTGCCATCAAACATATGAATGGAGTGACCTTGCTGGCGGATGTGGACCAAGGACAGCAAGTTTCTCTTGAGCTGTGGGAGATATAGAACATGATCCAAAAGAAAGTCTGGAAGACCAGGCAGTTTAAGCCTGATTGTGCCAAGCCCTGATGACTTGATTTTTGATTGATCTGCAAAGTATACTGCTCCATCAACATTGTCAGTGAAATCTTCAAAAAAATCTTTTCTATGAGTCATGTGACAGGTTGCTCCTGAATCAAGCAACCAATCATTTTTCCAAGAAGCAAGTGAAGCATTAAATAAATCTTCAATTACTCCAATGTTACATTGTGCCTCAACATAGTGAGCGGATTCAGGTGCTTTACCTTTTTCTGTATCATCAGTTTTACCTTTCTGTTGATTTCTTTTCTACTCAATTTTGTCCCATGGTAGCTTGCATGTAGAGGCATCATGTGATCCATTTCTTTTGCAGTGAATGCAGTGCAAATCTGTCTTTTCTCCTCGAGAGTCTCTGCCCCCCCTGCCTCTGAAATCTCTTCTACCTCTTGCTCTGGAAGAATCTTGAGCAAGATTATCCTCTGTGTGTGCAAGAAGAGTTGTCTTCTTTTCCAAACCCTTCACTTTTTCAACAAACTTCTCCATTATAAAATTTGAACTGAGCCCAAAAATAATTACAATATTCCTATGACTTTCCAAAAAATGGAATCAAGTGCAATCATGCAATATATGTCATGTTATCAACAAACAACATAAGCCCTAATGCCATCATTTCATACAACTTCATCCATTCAAAACTGCGATGTAGGAATGAGTCATGGCTTCTTTTAAAGTTCGGACAACAGATTGATCAGATAAAAAGACTTTTTTTTTTAAAGGCGCAATCTAGTTAGTCAATACCAGCGTTCTTCAAAGCAAGGCAGCAGCGTTTATATGGAGCAGAGAGCATCAAGGAAAACACTGTGACGCTGTCTGTGGGAAACGATTTTGGTTGTTTAATTCATATCACAGTCAATAATCAATCATTTACCGTGAGCTCTACAAAGTTGGAGCAACAACGGCATCAACCGTGAGCTCTACAAAGTTGGAGCAACAACGGCATCAACCGCGAGCTCTACAAAGTTGGAGCAGCAACGGTCGATACCCTTTCAACTTCTTCAAAACTCAATTAACATATGACAACCACAAAAAAAGGATCATACGACTTATATTCAGCCCGTACGACGATGAAGATGAATAAATAACCAGCTCTCACCATAAATTCTGAATCTGTGAAATGCTTTAATGAAGAGACAAAACGCTTCCGCTGCGCCACCATGTCAGCGTTCATACACGTCAACGTGCACATTGTTGTAAGGCCTCGACATCTTCAACCAATTCAGAGCTCTAGAATTACAGAACTTAATTGCAAGATTGCCGATATTTTTTTTCAAAACTCGAATATTAGATTAGAGCAGAGATTGCTACATCCAAGGCAGACAGAGCATGATGAATGAATTTGTCAAAAAAATATTTATGGTTGCGTATATGTTCAAACAGTACATATGGCTGCGTTCAAAAAATATTTATGACTGTGTATGTGAGCAGAGGTATCATACTGTTATAGTTTAAACACCATCAAAAATACCATTCCGAGTGGCACCATCACTCTTCCGCTCCGCCACTAGAACGAGGTCTTGGTTCATTTGCATTTGTTAGCGCTCAAATGGTCGGCTCCGTTGCACTCTTGCAATTTCCAGCAGACAGTCTTCTCACCGCAAAACAGTCTTCTCGCTTCACGTCGGGTTCACCATGTTTATCCGAAACAGCTCTCAATTCCAATGCAAACGAGCCTGACACTCCAGCGCAGGACCTAAGGTGAAGACCGCCGTCTGTGGGAATAACGCTGCTCCTGGTATCAGGGGAGAGCGAGTAATCAGAATAGGGAATCAATTCATGCAATGGAGGCGGCAGGTGCAAGTCAGGGCATTTCAAAAAACTTTAACGCACAGGACAGTGCTTGTCAGGACAGCGCCCCTTTTTTTTTGAAATGTTTGGACAGTCAGACAGGATGGACAGCACTGGATAGTGGAGGGTAGTATGGACAGTATGGACAGTGGGGCAGCTACCATGTCAGGAGCAGCTAATTTTATGGAGGAGCTGCTCAGCTATATGGAGAGCAGACAGGGAGTTACAAGGGACACAAAAGCTAAAAAAGGGTTGGCTCTGATACCATGTCAGGCCAGGTAGTAACTCCACAAAGCAAAACTGATTCGTATTATTCATTTAATCAGGTAGGTTTGTTATATACATGAGGGAGAGATTGTTCAGTTCATCTCCCGATGACTGTTCACATTTCTCATTTATATATTTACATATATTTACCCAATCACAAGGATTATTTGTCAACAGCATCTTAAAACTCATCCTTAGACTGCAAAAAAGATTCAATCTGGGCATCATTTCCAAAAACCTGCCAGTATCTAATGTTATCAGGTACAGTAGGTTTGTTCTTTACTTCGACAGTATATTAGCAAGTAGGACGAAATGGTAATTTACAAGTACTTGTCGAAGTAGCGAGACCATCAGGCATAATATTTTGATCTCTCGAAACCACAAACAGACTATATTCAATGAAAGATTCTAGAAAATCCAACACAGCATTCCTATAGACTCTCATCCTAGGATGTTTAGCAGAATATTCTCCTTTAATTTGTTTTATTACCAACTCAGAATCTCCATGGATGGAAATTTGTTTAGCACCCAACTTCTTTAAAAGTTGTAACCCTAAGATTAAGGCTTCGTACTCTGCTACATTATTATAACACTGGAAATTTAATTTATAGGAATGACCCTTTGAGTGATCAGTGTATGAATTAGAAACCCATACACCTACTCCTGACCCTTCTTTACTAACAGATCCATCAAAACTCAAATTCCATAAAGCTTCATCTGAGTTATCATGTTCACTGATTAATGTTTGGCATTCCTCAGTGTGACATAACGCAGTGTTTTGATTAGGAATTTGTTCCTGTACATTTCCATCATTATATAGAATAAATGAGTCAAGGTCTGAATGAACAGAATATAAGGGATAATTATTAGGTCTCTCCTAAGTTGTGACCATGAATTTCATGAGTTTTTCCCTGTATAGTCTCCTATTCTGACCAAATACTGGAATTGTAGCGTAGGACATATCCATTTGTAGGGTTCCCTGGAGTTTAGCTCCCCATGAACGTGAAAGCAGCATGCCATATTTAGGAGGTATGTCAGCAAAAACTATGTCCATTACCACACTTTTGGCAGGTATTTGGATTAAGTTGACACATAAATCCTTAATAAGTCCAAGGAACTTTACTTGACTAGAATCAAATGAATACAAATATTTATATCTTCTAGTAATATCTAATCCCAATTTTTCCATGATTACTTTAGGCATGAGATTATGAGAGGCCCTTGAGTCAAGCATAGTGTTGTGTAAGATTTTGTCATGAATGTTCAAGCTAATGTAAAATGGTGGTACATCTCCATCTTGGATTTTACCATCGACTTTCGTGCCAAACAGTTTTTCTGGTTGATCATCTGATACATTGATTGTATTAGTATTTTCTCATATGCTTAAAGATTTCATTACTTGTGATCTGTATGTCGTTTTGTTCATCAGTTTTGTAAAGGGAATGGGTATTTTGAGCTTTGCCAATTCACGTCCAATATTAAATGATATCTCAGTTTTGTTTAAATTGAAAGCCTCTTGTTTATCAGCCAAATCCTTTTGGGATATGTCTCTTTGTTGGCTAGTGGAGAGATCATTTGTTTGAATTGATTTGGGTGCAATGTCAGGTATTTTTTGGATTGGAACCTTAATATTCTTTCTAGCAAGAATATCAATGTTCTTCCTAGCAGGTGTATCAACTGACTTTTTAGATGGAGTATTGGGTGTTTTCCTACTCCTCAGATTGTATTGTTTATGGACTTCCATAATTGCATTTTCAAAACCCTTTTTATATTCTTCTGATTCTTCCAGTTCTATTTCATCCTGGAATAGTAGAAAAAGGTCTTTTTCTTCTTCAGTAAGAAAAGTAGAATCATTATCATTTACTCCCATTAAATTTATTTGAGTATCATCTATATCATTAGCTATCTCTGCCTCCTCATCTATGTAGTTCTCTTGGAAAGGAGGTCTTACCTGCTGATCTGGACCTTTTGGGTCTCTTTGTTTGATTTGGGGTTGGTTTCTTCTAAAGTTTGGGTTTCTGATTTGACCAGTTTGGTTTTCTCTAGGAGGAGCCCTATCAGTTATGCTTATGCTATCCATCATTTTCTCCACAGTTCTAAGTAAACTATATATTTTATAATCAGTGGTAGAAGAAGGTGAAGGTTCCTCTTTGATATTAACCCTTTTGTCAGCCTTCAATTTAGCTTTTTTGGCTAATAAATTAGCCTCAACTTTGAGTGCAATTGCTTGCATTTCCTTTAAGGTCGTGGGATCTCTTTCTCGTAGTTGATAATCCATATCAACGTCGAATCCTTCTGGGAAATGTATAAGGGCCAAGCCTGGAGGAGGTTTAATGGTAGTTGGTATTGCATTGTAAACCTTATTAAATATGTCACAGTATTCTTCTACAATTTCATTAGGTCCTCTCTTGAGGTTTTTGTATTCATTAAGGATCTGAAGAGGACTCTTTAGTTTCCCACCTATTTAGGAAAGATAGATTCATATCTTCATTGATCCGTTTCCAAATATTTTCTTTGACCTGGGCCAAGGTATTACCCATGGCAGTGTCTTTTTCCATCTGCTGCAAACTCTGGGACAATGTTTGGGATTTCTGCATCTCTGTCATGAGAGAATTCTCATATCTATTGCTCTTCTCCTGTAGGACTTTCATATCCTCTCTTAATTTCTTTATTTCTTCTCCCTGTATAGACATGGTTTCCAGGGATTCGACCAACTTAATTGAATCATCTGCAATTGATGTGGGAAGTATTGTAGAAGAGGATGTTCCTACTATTGTAACTATTGTAGGAATTCCTGTTTGAAGTAGGGATGCAATTGGTAATGCATCAAGAGGAACTACTGCAAGTTGTGAACTCTTCTCCTCTTTTATCAACTTATCCATCTCTGCTTCCATCTCCTTTATCTGTGCACTCTGCTCCACTAGTAGCTTGAGCATTTCTTCTTTCTATAACTTTGTCTTTCCTAACTCCTTTGCTTGGGGATCTTCAGTCGCAGGCAGCTTCAATTGCTTCTTCAGGGATGCTATGTTAGCATTCTTCTCCTTAATGATTTCTTCCATGGCCTTTGAATTACCAGGGTCAAAACCTACTTTGATCACCATTTCCTCCAAATATTTAATTGTGTTGTCTTTAGCCAGGAAGGAAACTTTCTCCAGTTTAAGCTAAGATTGAACATTATTTCAAGAAATTTGTAATTTGGAAGCAGTGAGGGTAGTATGTGTGAAAGTTGATTAGACCATTTCTTCTGTCTGCATGTGCATATCCATCTGATCCACAGGATGAACAACCTTTTCCTCAAATTCAAAGGTAGTCTACTTGAAGTCAACTGTTGATTTTGGTTGTGGAACCTGTGCCTGTAAGAATGTCATATGCATTCTCCCTTTCTCTGTTTCATAGGCTGAAATGATCCTGTGCTGGATTGAGGAAGACTACTTCCTAAATTGAGGAGAAATGTTGTCATGAAGGGCTTCATTCCTTTGTTTAATTTCTTTATATTTCTGGAAAATATCCAGCTACCTTTGTTCTTTGGATGTCTCTGGTGTGTGAGGTGTTGTAGTTGGAGTCCCTTTAGTAGTCGAGGATGATGGAGAATCGGTGGTACTGTTGTCAAACTTCAAAGTTTGAATTCCATAAAGTACAATAGTACCTTGTGTTCCCTCCAATAGTGGGAAGTCTATCTTAGAGCCTGTCTTAATCTTCTTTGTATATATCTTGAATTCTTTGGCTGAGACTTCTGTGACTGAAGGAGATTCCTCCTCTCTTGGTCTCTTCTCGGTCTTTTCTCTGGATATAGAGGTCTCTGAGGCAGCCCGGGAAATCATTTGCCCTTCGGCCTCCTGCAATGTGTTCTCTACCCAATTCTGTTGGTTCATGTACTTCTCTATTTCTGGTCTTTGGGTATGCACATAAGGAGTTGCCTTCTGTTCCACTCTTAGCTTAGAAATTACCCCAAAGGGGTCATAAGACCATGTAAAGCTAAGAGGGAAATTCATTTGTTTCAGCAGGAGGTCTGCTTCCACTCTTGATGCTCTGTTACAAATAAAAGGTCTTATATGTGTCTTAATTTTGAACAAAGATTTATTTCTAGCTTCCACAAAATGGATGTTGTCTAAGTGGATTATTTTCCTGATGTAATCCAAGGAAAACATCCTCATTGGAAGGTACTTGGGCAACTTATATGGTCGCAGATCTAAGCCATAAACTCTAATCTTTGTAAATGATTGGTATAGGTACCAATCTCCTGTCTTCACCTACTCACTAAGATGTAACACTTTCTGTATATCCTCATTGGTTCTTGGATTTGGCTCGCCACTCAACAAACAAGTTGATGGATACACAAACTGATCAATAAACTCTGCAAAATTGAATTCTTGTGATTGTTTTCGGATGATATAAGTCTAGAAAATAATGGACTAAGGCTCTCCTTGCTAATTGAGCTTCTGTACTGTAAAGGGAAACATGTCTGTCTGGAAGAAAATGAACATATACATAATAATTGAAGAATGTATGAACATTCCTTCAGTTAAAAACTGAAATAATTGTTCATGAATTACATTTGCAAGGAAGTGACCATAGTCAAAGGTGACTGATAGTCCTTCTTCTACAAAAGGGTGGATAGAAAGCCTAAGATAGGCTCATCTACCCATTCATCTTAAAATTAACCAAGAAAGTAGGACAAGACAAAGATAATATGTTTGGTTCTTTGAGGGAAAATAGAAGAGGGATAAGGAGGATTATTCCTGGGGATTTGAGAATCTTCTAGTAGGAAGACCTCAAAAATCTTGGCTCTCTTGGGAAGGTAAGTTTCTGATAGATTTCTTTGAGAGCCTCAAGGGAAAAGGGAGTCAGAGAATTACTTTAGGGGGGCTGCGACATTTGGTTTATACTCTCAGAGGTGATA
Source organism: Pinus tabuliformis (assembly GCA_031772625.1). Taxonomy (NCBI): domain Eukaryota; kingdom Viridiplantae; phylum Streptophyta; class Pinopsida; order Pinales; family Pinaceae; genus Pinus; species Pinus tabuliformis. Next base: position 143,703,990 of record CM062815.1, on the reverse strand, counting down.
GTGAAAAGGATTTCACTACTAGGGGAGATGATAGCCCTCTTACTTGAGAGGTAAGAGGCATGACAGTTAAGGAAAAATTCAGGGAAGTAGTAGGATTGGGAAAAGACGAACAGGGATAGTCTAGATTGCGAGAGGTTAATTTCGTTAGAGTGGTCAAGGTAAGTATCACAAAACCAACAATGTAATTCGAAGAGGTCGAATTCACATTGTGTGTTGGCAATCTTGTAATCTTTGTCAACAAGGGGAATGTGGTTTAAATCCACAGGGGGATTGAGCATGGGGTTTACCACAGTGGCAGTTTTTGGGGCCATCGTGGTAGAAAAATGACAATGCAGAGGGAGACAGGGGAATTTGCAGATGATCACAATAAATTTCGTGGGAAGAGAATATGGAGGCAATTCCTATGTAAACAGTAGTTGATAGGCAAGAACACAGAGGGCGAGAGCGTTGTAACAGTTGGAAAACTAGAAAAGGTTGTGATCGTGGGAAACAGTGAGGCTTTATAGACTGTAACTAGAGCAGGAACGTTGGCCAAATGGTTGTTCGAGGGCATTTACTTAGCGACAGGACAAAGGCAACGGGAGGGAGCCGCAATGGAAAAATGTAACGGTCGTCTACGTGGCGGCAAGGGATAGCCGAACGAAGGCGTGGAGCTGTTGGAAAGAAGTGATACGCGGAGGGATACGTGGCAGTAGTGGAGTGGCAGTTGAGTAGGGACGTGGCTGGTGAACGTTGGCGAGAAGGCAGGTTGTGGCAAGATGGAGGAAACCGCTTTCGGAGGGGGGTCTAAGATGTTTGTGGTATTAGAGGGGGGGTGGTGGTGGTCTGAAATCATGAGGGGAAGACACATAGTGGCAGGGGAAACTTTTTTTCGGACCCCCCCCCTCGCCGTTAAAGAGAATCATAGCGTGGGGGTGTGAAAAGGCTTAAGAGTTGTTGGATTAAAGCGGGGTCGTGATCAGGGGAGGTAAGGTGTGCAGAATTTAACGCTGGTGGTTCCACATTATATCTCGGTCATATCTTTTTATAATAAAGTCCAAACTTGGGACAAAAATATCCATTGTCAACTATTTACATAATAATCCAATTTTCCCTAAACTAATGTAACTTAAACCAATGAGGGTGCATTTGAGAGTGCAAACCTTGTTTATTTTTCCATTTTTAAATAACTTAAAAATATCTATCCAACAACTAAACCAATCTAACAACTGCATTAATCCATATTAAACTGTTGGATTAATTTATTCACCTATTCTACCTATCTAATCTCATCCAAGATTACACTGTTTGGCTAAGTTATTCAATCTATTCTAATTTACATAAATTGAAATTCACTTGAACATGATTAAACTATATATTTCAAACAAAAAGAAGTATGGTGGCATTTTAAACAAGTTGCACCCAATTTCATGATTTTATTCTCTACAAAATTATTGGACTATCAGTGGCATTTCAACTAGCATCATTTTCACATTTATTCTTTTTTTTGTGGGGTTATTTTATCATTTCTTTTTTTTTTCTTTCTTTTTTCTATTTATGCCCTTTTTTCATTTTTTATTTTCATTTTTATGTATTTTTTTGGAAATCATTTGCAGTATGTAATATTATTTACAGTCCAAAATATTGAAATAAATCATTCAATCATCATTTGATCCTATAAATAATAGGACCCCACAACTACCATGTGTACTTGCAATCCCTCATAATGACAGTTGTGCAAAGGGATGTAAAATTATATGAGGAGAAAGTGGTGTGGTGCTCTCTTGAGAGGTAGATTTAGATCCCACCAGAGGAGGAAATTTTAGCTTCAAAGGAGGAACCTCAAGAAGTTGTGGAGTAGCCACAAATTGTTGAGCAGAGAGTGGAGACAGCCACTCAAGCAGAACCATCCAGAAAAGGCAGAAAAAGGACAAGGGAAGTTGAGAGACTTGTGCGGGATGTGAGGGAGAATGTGGGTGCTCCTTCAAATCAATGCAAGTAGAGGTCACCAGATCAGTACACTAGCTACATGGCTCTAGTGACTGAGTTTGTGGAGACTAAGCCATCCTCTTTCGAGGAAGCAGTAGAAAAACATAAATGGGTTTATGCAATGGTGGAGGAATATGAATCCATTGTAAAGAATAGTGTTTGGCAAGTGGTCCCAAGGCCAGCATATAAATGAGTTGTGGGTTCACGATGGATCTTCAAGGTTAAGCAGGAAACAGACAGAAGCATAGAGAAGTGCAAGGTCAGATTTGTGGCCAAAGGGTACTCTCAAGTTGAAAGGATTGACTATGAGGATACCTTTTCTCTTGTACCAAGGTATTCATCCATTATATCAATTCTTGCTCTGGCTATGTAGATGGGATGTAAGATCCACCATATGGATGTAAAAACAATATTCCTCAATGGATTTATTGAGGAGGAGGTGTACATCGAGCAACCAAAAGACTTTGAGACTTTTGATCGAGAGTCTCATGTGTGCAAACTCAAGTGAGCGATGTACAGACTCAAGCAAGCACCTTGTGCTTGGTACACCAGGATCGATAGCTATCTCATCGGTTTGGGCTTCAACGAAAGTGAAGCGAATGAAAACCTCTTTCATATTTTGATAGAAGGTAAATTTTTTATTATTGTCTTATATATGGATGACTTGATTTTAACTAGTGATGAACGGTTGATCAGATCTTGCAAAGAGGACCTTACAAGAGATATTGAAATAAGGACATGGGTCTCGTGCACTACTTCCTCAGGTTGGAAGTATGTCAAGGCGATGGGGAACTGTTTGTCTCTCAAGAAAAGTATGCAAATGAGATACTACAAAGGTTTTGCATGTAGATTTGCAAACCCATGGAGACACCTCTAGCGACCAACTGGAGGAAGGAGGATGTCACTTCAGGTGAGTAAGTGGATGCTACTATTTATCGACAACTAGTGGGTTCATTGATGTACCTTGTGAACACACGACCAGATATGTGTTACGTAGTGAACCAGTTGAGCCAAGTTATGGTTAAGCCAACCAAATTATTTTGGAGGGAAAATAAGCATGTTCTATGTTACCTCAGCGACACTACCCAGTTTGGACTATGGTACAAACGAACAAAAGGAGTAAAGTTGTGTGGCTTCACAGATACAGATTAGGCGGGGAGTCCATCAAACCAAAAGTGTACATCAGGTGGAATTTTCAGTGTTGGGTCCGCAACAATTTCCTAGTATAGTAGGAAGCAATGATCTATGGCGCTCAGCTCGACAGAAGCAAAATACATGGTTGCAAGTCAAACAGCATGTGAAGCGATCAGGTTGAGAAATATACTTGTTGGATTGTTTGGTCGGATGATGGATCCAATTGTGATCTACTTTGATAATCAAGGTTTCATTAAGCTCTCTGAGAATCTTGTTTTTCACAATCAATTCAAGCATATGGATATTCAGTATCACCATGTACGGGACTATGGGCAGAGGCAGATAATGTTGTTGTTATATATTCCAACAGAGGAACAAGATGTTGACATTTTGACAAAGACCTTTTCAAGAGGAAAGCTTGAGTTCCACAAGTGCGAGATAGGGGTGCTTGATAATCCCCTTTTTGCTTAGAGGGAGTGTTAAAAAATGCAGCAAGAAATTCTCAATTTGATTTTGCCTTGATTAAATTTTGAAAATTTGAATTTCCACATCAGCAGACAACATGGATGATGTTAAATTGTGTGACATGGCTTGTGTCACCCATTTTACTCAGTAAATTTGAGTTGGAGTTAGAGTTCAATTCAGCATGTGTGATTACTAATTTGTAGCAATCAAGGTCAATTATCTCATGTTGTTTTCAGTTAAACTAATTTCAACTTTTGGAGGAACTAGTGGAAGGTCAATTAAGCAGTGGGACTTCAGTCAAACTCAGTGATCATTCATTTAACTGATCAATTAGCCCAAAATAGTTAGTGCATGCAGAGAATTTGAGTTCCCCAGACTTGGTGGAGATTCCAAGGCAATGTAACATCAATTGTAAACTAGTCTTGAGTGTACAGGTGTTGCATGTAGTCAGATGATCAGCCTAAAGGAATTGTGCAATCAATTTGAGGAATTTCCTAAATAATAGGGGCCTACTTTCTCAAAAAAAGCACAAGGAAATAGGAGCTCAAGCAGAAGAAAAATTTGACTAAGTCTGGGTCAGAGTCTTTTAGTGAGCAGAGAGATAGGCTATGCAAATTGTGCTCTGTTGAGCAAAGCAATTGTAATACATCTCTATTCTTTTGATTTAATGCAAACAGGAATTGGGGTTTTTAGCAGTTTTCTTTCCTCGAGAAAAGTACTTGTTGCATGTGTTAAATCTTATTGCATATCTAAATTTTTTGTTCTAGATTGTGAATTCTTTTCTGCATAACAATAGAGTAGGTTTGTGTCTTGTCATTTTGACTAAAACTTCATGAGCAGTTTCAAATATACATTGTAATTTCTACCATTATGGCTCAAAGGATTCTTATTAAATCCATCGAAGATTATCATATTCCATTTGTTGCAAATTTGGGCACATCTAAAGCAATATATGACACGTTGGTAAAACTATATTTTTTTAGTATGACTGGTCAGAAAATATCTTTGAGGAATCAACTTTACAAAAAAGGTTTATCAAAGGATGAAGACTTGGCCTCGTATCTTATAAAGATCTCGCAATTGAAGGATCAACTACAACAGCTTGGAGAAATTATTTCTGATTCGAAATTAACTACTTGTGTACTCAATGATTTACCTTTAGAATGGAGTGCTGAAGAAAGTGTAACTAGGTTCGGTCTTCATAAATGTACTTTTGATATTTGTATTTATTCAAGAAAAGAATTATTATTTTTGTTATATTTATCAATGAGTTTCTTTCTCATTGAAATAGGTCTAACACATGTTAAAGTGTTATAGGTAAGTCAAAGAGTCAAAAGAAAGTTTGAAGACCCTTAAGGGCATGTTACACCATGTACATATTTGTATAAGAGTCAAAGAATATCCCTCCAAGCAAAGACAAGTCCTCTCCATGCAACGCAATCATCAAAGGAGAAAAAATGATGAAGGAAACTCAGGCAGGCCTATAGTCATCATGTCGGCCTCAAGTCGGCCTAAAGGAGGGACAGTCCTTTATATATAGATGTTGTCCACTCCCTCAAATGAAAATAAATCCACCTCTAAAATCAGCGAGCAAGGAAGACCGAGAAAAGGGTGAAAAAGGACGAGTATAAGGAGCCTCTAATGCAACGAAGAAGGAGAAGTCATCACCGAAGGTTGGAGGATTGTTTCCAGGGTAACACACAGTCACACGTGCGAGAAAAGGAGGCATATTTGTGGTCACAACAGCAACAACATAACAGTCTCATACTTCTCATTGTTTGGGCTTAAACTTAGGCCTATAAGGCCTCCTACGAGAGTGAAGAAGAGACTCTCTCAATTGAAAAAGAAATTAACCAAATACTCAAGGAAACGTCCCACACGTGTGAGAATTTAGGGTTGCAAGACAATCATATCAAGTTTGCAAATACACCTTGAAGAAGGAACTTGGTTGGTCAAAAGGAAGTAAGGGATCATCACAAGTAAAGGGTCTCACTAAAGATCAAGGATAAGTGTCTCTTCTAAAGCAAGTGCAACAAGGACTATCAACAGTTGTAAGAATAACGAAGTGCCGAAAGAAGGAGGACGAAGTGTCAGGTAACGAAGTGCAGGAAGGAGGAAGGACTTGACTTGTTCTTGGAAGATATTCTTATCAAGATTCTAGGGTTTGGAATTGATCAATAAGAAGCTTCAATAAGAGAAACTCGCGAAAGGGTTTTCCTCTCTAAGAGAGAGAGGTTTTTCCCTGGCAAAGAGCCAACATCTTGTGTTCTTGTTCTTATGTTTTTGGTAGCAATTTGATGAAGTAAAAACACATGCATTAATAAGAAGAAGAAGAAGATAAAGCTAACAAGATAAATAGTAAAAGAGCTTCACAAATTGTCATCAAATCTAGAAGAATCCTACTATACATAATTGCCCTTGATTCTTCAACATGGTATCAGAGCTAAGGTGACACATCAAGGAAAGGGCATCTCAAGAACACTCATAAGGTGACTCATCAAGGAAGGACATCTCAAGAACATCTACAAGGTTGAAGCATCAAGCCAAGAAGTCTCAATCACATCAAGGATAAGAAAAGTCTACCATCTACTATCCATCAAAGAGAACTACAAAGCAACAAGAAAAACCTTGTATAAAGGCACCTACAAGAAGATAAAATCAAAGAGGGACCCACATCGAGCTACAAGTCATCAAGCAAATCTCATCATCAAGCAAGTCCATTTGGAGAAAGCAACTTGAAGAACATCAAAATCGAAGGAAGGCAAGCCATCAAGTCTTCAAGAAGAAAGTAAGTCCACTACATCTCAAACTCTATCAAGTAACTATATGTCCCCTTCTGAATATACATCAATGTATTTTTGCAAGGAAAGCAACAAATTGGTTGGGACCAATAACTTCCTTGCATGGAAAAATAGGATAGATTTACTTCTCAAAGAAAATGAATTTCTAGATCACATCAAAAGGAATATCACTATCATCGCTAAGGAACAAACTCAAGCCTTGGCCAAGTACAATAAGGATGAGACAAGAGCTCAAAAGATTCTAATAGAACCTATCAAGGACTCTCTCATTCCTTATGTCTCCAAATTTGAAACATCAAAAGAAATCTATGAAAAGCTAATAGAGTTATTCTTGGTAAGCACAGTTGGAGACGTGATATCTCTACAAAATTATTTGTACAAGATGAGGATATCAAAGGAAGGAATATCTCCCTATTTCATGAAGATCTCTGAGATGAGGGATCAACTTCAAGAGCTAGTAGAAGTCATGTCTAACAGAAAAATGACAACTGTAGTACTCAATTCTCTACCTAAGGATTGGGGTAACTTCACATCAAGCATATATGCCAAGAAGGAAGATACCCCACTAAGTGAACCATGGTCTTTGTGCAAGATAGAGGAAACTATACTCAAAGCAAAGGATGATGTCCAAAGTCCATGGCTAAGAGAAAGGGAAAATTTGGCAAATTTGGTCCACGAAGAACACGCAATAGAGATATGTCCAAAGTCCAATGCTTTGGATGCCAAGAATATGGACACTACAAAAGGGATTGTCCTAAACTTAAGAAGGACAACAACAACAAAAGAAAAAGGGAAGAAGCTCATGTAACTAAAGAAGTGAAAGAAGAAGACAAGACGCAGAAGAAGGAAGATATTCCAGATCTCTACTATGACTAAGTCAACCTCTTTACTTAAAGTCTTCTTTCAAAGTTTTGAGTAGTATAGGAGCATGTAGAAATATAATAGAATGCATGGTTAAAGATATCTTCTAGAATATAGGAGCATGGTGTGATATAGTCAAGCTATTCTCAGTATAGAAGGAGCATACCTATTATGAACTCATCCACAATGAAAGATATTTGATCATGATTGAGAATCTTAGAATGCCTCTATCATCAAAAGGAATAAACCTTTGCAGGATAAGAGTCTTCAAGAACTCTCATAGAATCTTCAAAAGAAGGTTGA